>JAVYIG010001248.1:0-362578 GCA_035222895.1 Strongylocentrotus droebachiensis | reverse complement strand
GAAGGGAGAAGTGGTTCTTATTGAAAAGAAAAAGAGGCACATGCTAAAATAAATGGGGCACTTATCAGAGATGAAACAGGGTAATTATGAGAAGGGGAAGGAACACCTAAAAGAAGGGCATTTATTAGAAAGGAAAGGGGGAACGTGTCAAAATAAAAGGGGCAGTTATTTGAGGTGAAAAGTGACACTCTTCAGAGATGAAAAAAGCACTTATCAGGAGGGTAAGGGGCACTAGTCAAAGAAAAACGAGTATCTCTCAGATTTGAAAAGGGACAATTATCGAAGGTGAAGGGGGCACTTATCTGAATTGAAAATGAGTAACCTCTCGTACCTGAAAAGGGTCATTTACCAGAGATGAAAAAGGGCATTTACTAGAAGGGGAAGGGGGTCTTTTTTAAATGGGGGCACTTATCATTAGGAAAAGGAGCACATGTGAATATATAAGATACGCTTATCCGAGTTAAAAAGGGGCTAATTATTAAAAGGGGTAGGGGTACTTGTTAAGGTAAAAGGGGTACCTCTCACATTTTAATAGGGCAATTATCAGAGGTGAAGGGGGCACTGATCACAAGTGAAAAGGGGGTACTTCTCGTCAATTACTACAGCTTAAAAAGGGTATATATGAGAATGAAAATAGACACTTATTGCAAAGGAAAATGGGAACTTGTGGAAGGAAAAGGGACTCGTGTCAAAAATGGGCACTTATCAGAGGTGAAAAGGGAAAGGGATACTTCACAAATTAATAGGGGCACTTGCCAAAGTATAAGGGGCACTATTCCTATGTAAAAAGAGGCACTTTTGGGGTACTTGAGAAAGTGGGGGAGGGGGCACTGTGTCCCCACCCCTGGCCCACGAGAGGGCAGCCTCTGGCGCGCGTACCTGACGTAGTTTGAAATGGAGCGACACTAACATTCAGTATTATAAGGTAGAAAAACTTACAACAGAGAGAAAGGGGAAAGGATAAATATTGAAAAGTTAACATCTAGTGCAGTGATCTTGGTTAAGGTTGGGATATTTTGCTTCATCGAATGTTTCCTTTTTAATTGATATATGAAATGGAAATTAATCTATCGAACTTTATTGTGTAGAATTGTCACTTCTAGCATTTTTTCTACCCCTGGAATTTTTACCCCTGACATTTTTATACCGAACCTTTACAACGCGTGTTTATCACTGACAAGGTGTTTCTTTCTTTTGGGAAAAAAAATATGGATATTTCCTTGCCTCTCGGCCTACTTAAAAATTAATCAAAACTCGATTGAGACAAATAAAGACAATGCAAAGACTTTAATACCAGCTTTTTATTCAGAAGAAATACATCAAAATATATAAAAGTTGAGCTTACAAATAACTTTACCAAAAATACCTTCAAGAGAGGGTCGAATATTCAGGTCAAATGATAAACCTTAACTCTAACCATGTTGACAGATGTATAAGGTAGGTTACTTGAACGATTTTAATAAAAGTTTACTCAATTTATGAGGTCTACTTTTGAGACATTTTCCTTCTAAATTTTGAATATTGCCTAAGGCGAGTAAATCATATACAACCCCCCCTCCCCTTTCTGATGATAATAATCCCGTTATTGCTTATTTTAAAACACAGATTTCCTATTTATACCAGCCCTCCCGGAAAGAAAGAAAACAATCCCCTCCAAAGTAGTAAAATTGACCCTTCTATTACCACCTCATGCGCTGCGTATAGTGCGCCCCAGAAAAGAACGAAACCGAGAATTATCGACATTTTATCACAATTATAATTAATAAATGACACGTTATTTGTAAAGCTGAGATCCTCCTCTTTCGTTTGATGCAACTCATATGATGCATATTTCACGCATGAGTGATTAAAATCAATTTGAAGAGATGGAACCAAAAAGTCATTAGACGAAAGACTTCATGCGTGGCTGATTGTCAACGAAACGGAGTTGAGTCTTTTGTCAATTCTGCTTGTTGCTACGCCAGGCAGCCAGTGAAAACGAATTCTTTTAATGAAATGACGGAAATGCAAGCATTACTTTACACAAACAGAACTTTGTTATTCCTAGCTCATTTTTCCTGATTGAGGTGTCATATGAAAAGGCAGAAACTGAACTTTCTAGAAATGTGATTTCTCTTTAAAAATTCAGATACCGTCCGCCAAATGAGATTTTGGTTCCCTCTCTTCCCTCTTTTTAATCACTCATGCGTGAAATATGCATTATATGAGTTGCATCAAATGAAAGAAGAGGATCTAAGCGTTACAAATATGTGTCATTTATTAATTATAATTGTGATTAAGTTATGATAAAACATCGATAATTCTCGGTTTCGTTTTTTCTGGGACGCACTGTTTGAGTTTGAGTTTGAGTTTGAGTTTATTGGCAGAATACAGATAACAAAATATACATAAAAGACATATTGTTTCATAATTCAAAAAAATGATTATAGTAATTGACAAGGTAATCAGACTACACAGTTAAATGTCATCACATTTGTTTGACAACTAATATCATTTATTGAATTGAATTTCTTTACTGTCATGCACAAAATAAAATGAAGGCATGAAAATCGTCTTACGGCTCACATTTGTATAAAATATAACAATACATTAACATATCATAGATCATAGACAGTAACTACAAATAACAAAAATAACATAACAATGTAATATAATTTAACCTAAACAGAGAGGTTAAATTTTATTACATTGTTATGTTATTTATGTTATTTGTATTTACTGTCTATGACATATTAATGTATTGTTATATTTTATACAAATGTGATCCGTAAGACGATTTTTATGCCTTCATTTTATTTTGTGCATGACAATAAAGAAATTCAATTCAATCAATGATATTAGTTGTCAAACAAACAAATTGAAAGGAAACCCAGACAAAAGTTCAAACTGTGAAATGTGCAGGAACCTATAGAAAAGCAGAGCTTGTAAAGAATAGGTTCCTGGGAGACTTGAAAAAATGACAGGGACAGAAAATGTTTACTGTAGAGAGAAGTACACAATTAAAATGAAGACGGCAGTAATTTGCCAAATAATTGTTTGCGAGTTCAATAAAATAAAATACAGGAAAAAAGGGTGAAAAAGAAATACACTAAAACGAAGAGGAGTAACGAGCCAATAAATAGCAGAGTATGCACCTATTTCCACCACATGTTTGCACCACCTGAACGTTTACAAAAACCGAACACTAGAAGTAATGAATTATTCATTCCTTTCCTGTTAAAATTCACTTATGTCACACAGGCAAAAGAACGCCTAAAATTGCAAATGAATTGTAAAATGAATTGTAAAATGGGACACGTTATAAGAAAAAAGAACATTTTACCTGAAATGTCTAATCATCATTATTATTGTATGCATTCAACAAATGTAACTTGAGTTTATATTTAAATTGATGAATAGAAGAAGGGTGAAGTAAATCAGGATGAAGATTGTTCCAGAGAGATGGACCAGTATACACAATTGTTTTTTGAGAAAATGTAGTGCATAAATGGGGGATGTAAAAAAATCATTCCTTTTCCTGGTAGGGTATGAATGAATATCCAAGTTCCTAGTGAAAAGAGAAGTAATAGAATCAGGCAATGCATTTGTTGTAAGTTGATACATGAAAATACCGAAATTATAGAGAAATATATCAGACACAAGTAAAAGGTTATTGTTGAAAAATAAGATGTTTGAATGTGACCGGAAACCGACATTATGAATTATTCTCAGGACTCTTTTTTGAATGACCAATAAACGATGCAGTTGAGTCTTGGAGCAGTTGCCCCAAGCTAGAATACCGTAATTTAAATAAGGGAAAATTATACAAGGGCACTTTTATTGATTTCAGGAACGTCCTCCCTGAAATCCCTTAAATGTGACTTAACTTGGTTTATAAATTGATGGCTGTGACAGAATAATAAGTTTACAATTGAATGAACGAAATAAACTTATATGCTAGGGATAATAATGTAATATGACTTTCAACGATGAAATTCATTGATGAATTAAAATTCAAGATTTAAATAATAGTAAGAAAGAGAGAGAGAGCATCAAATAAAAACAAATAATGGTTACAAAGACATGAACGGTAAAGATTAAGAAAGAAGACCAGAATTCCCATATCTGCAAACAGCATTGCAGTCTACAAGACAATGTTGAATAGAATGCAGTATATTACATTGCTTTAAAAGTATAGATATTACCAACACAGATTTCGAAATAAAAATAAAAACAAGACCTCTTTATATATTAATTGAAGTAAACCACAACCAGCAGGTTTTACCCTTTAAAAAGAGAAACCCACCGCTGTTTGTGCGGCGGTTTAATGAGTAGAAGAAAAATCAAAAAATAATCAGATCCTTTGGACGTGTCGAAGTAGGGTAGTTCAGTCCAATCTCGTTGTCATGTCAGCCTTGCCAAGCCATTAGTTCACTAAAAAAGAGAATAATTATCAGAAGATGTTAAACTTAAACTTATGTGTATTTAACTTTCTTTCTTGAACTAATTAAAGGGCAAGTCCACTTAAAAAATAAATTACTTTCAATAGAAGCAGAAAAATCAGACAAACCAATCAAAAGAAGTTTGAGCAAAATCGGATAACTAATAAGAAAGTTATGAATTTATTATAACATGACCAGCTTTGAAAATCACAAACAAAATTGGCAACTCACTCATGAGTCTGTGACGTCATTGCCTCACTGTCCACTAATTTTTTTCTAATATTGATAATATAAATTTCCAATTTTCCCCCTAAAAATCTTATTTCCTCACACCAGCATCTAAATTATATTGATAATATATGTTTTTGTGTGAATGCACTAATATAGAGTTATTTGTTTTCATTTAAATCATGAAAAATGTGAATTTTGATAAAATATTTATATAAAAATCAATGCTTATGAATATACAACATTTAGAAAATAGTTTCAATTCTTCAAAGTTCATAAAAGATTTTGTGAAATGTCATGCACGCAATATCATATAACCTGGGCAAAATGCATGGGGAAATCAAGTTTCTGGGGATAAAAAAGGAAATTAATGGTATAAAAATACATAACGCAATTGATAAATAGTGAGGCAATGACGTCACAAACTGATAACCAAATTGGCAATTTGAGTGATTTTCTTAGTTCCATAGTTTTTCATACTAAAAATCATATCTTCCTTATTAGTTATTCGATTTTACTCATTTCTGGGGCTCTTTTTCCCTTGTTGTTTTTTCATGTATTAAAGTGAATTATTTTTGGACTGGACTTAGCATTTAATAGTCGTATGCCCACAGTTATACAATTTTCTCACAACTGTGCATGAAGTGTCAATTTTTACAGACATGGCGCATTATAAATGTTCACTATTATTATTATTATAAATATAACGCATCGAATTCATCTACCACGTATTACAACAATATTATTTAAAGGCAAGTTAACATCAGTGGTAAGTTTTATGAAATCGAGCCGAGGTGAAAATGGGTAGCTTTATTTCCTTCTCCTGTTTCAAATAGAATCCACCACTCTCTTTCTTCGTCTATTCAGTATATAATATCTCCTTTTCTCTTGCTTGCAGTACTTATCTTTCCTGAAACACACCCTTCCTTTTCATTGACCTAGTACTGTTTATTATCGTGCAATATATTAACACTGAGAGCAGTGAGGTAATTGGATGCAATGCTAAATAAATGCATTTAACAGTCATTTATAGGCTTTTGTTTTACAAAATTTTATTAATGTAATCTATGTCATGTACCTATTACTTTTTATTGTACATGCTTTCTTATTACTGCAACTTGTATAAATATTGTATTTTACTTGCACTGTAGAAACATGTACAATTCAGACTACCAGTGATGTTTAAAGGGGTAGTCCACCCTGATATTGTATTGGTTTTAATAAAAGCAGTTTTAATAGAAGTAGAAAAAGTGAAAGAAACAGGTCAGTGAAAGTTTGAGCAAAAACCGATTAGAAATACGACAGTTATTAATTGTTGCAGGTGCGATCAATCGAATACAAATTGCCAACTCTGTGACGTAGCTTGTGAGTTCTCCTCCAATTTTCCCCGTTTGTAGTAGGTCCACGGTTGTACTAAAACACTTCCAAAAATTATATTTTTCCCTTCAGAAAATTTTCAATCATAAATTCACCCTCAATATAATTATTGCAAATATGTCTTTACACAACCCCCGTATGACAATTAATATTCAGTCACCAATTACTAAGAAAATTAAAGTTTATGACATTTTCTGTACAGAGAGAATTGAAGAGGAGCTCGCATGATACGTCATAGTGTTGCCAATTCGTTTTCCACTGATGACACCTTCAAAAATTCATAACTTTTCTAATTTAATCCGATATTGCTCAAATTGTCAATAATCTATTTCTCTCATTTTTCTGCTTTTATCAATACCAACTCAATCCCATGGTTGACTTCCCCTTTAAATAAATCTTGATTGAATTGATTGAACTGAATTGAATTGAATACTTACAGGTGCAAAGATTATTCTCGCAGCTATATGTAACTCCTTCACTATCAGGGCAACTAGAACAAGGCAAACCTGATTCGTATGGGCGTTGGGTTTCGTCACCACTGGAAGATAGTAAAAGAACCATTCAATATCAAGACTTCAACTCATAACAAGTTTTATTTAATAATCCCATCATTCTTCACTATTTTAAATTGAAACTTCTTCAGCTGTCGCTGAAATTTATCTATAAAATGCTTTGTACTTAATTTCTTGGGGGAAGAGGAGGGGGATTTTATCTTTTAGTTTCGTTTTCTGTTCTCAATGTATAGAATTGTATTATAGCCTCAATTTTTTATATATTTTTTTATATTTTGCACATTACGATATATGTTTACTTTTCATTAAGTTTTTGGTTTTTCTTTCTGATGTGTTGACGATAAATTATCTTTCTTTTCCTTAAAATCTCTCCTGTTTCTCCGATATATATTTCCACAGGTATAGAAAAAAGATAGATATGAAATGATTATGACTATGATGTAACAATACATAATGTACCATTTCAACGCAATGTACACAGTCATGTACTCATTTTTTGTGTACAGTTTGTTGCACTTGTTTGAAATGTTGAATTCACTATCTGACGAAATGAATTGAAACCGGTTATAGTGAATTGAAACTCACGAGAATCTTTATTCAATTAAAAAAAATATATTTCTATAACCATGACGGGCGAATTTCCATAATAATTTATTTGTATATATACATATATGGGTATGGATGATGTTTGAAGGTTTGCATGGTGGTATGAATAATCACGGAAGAGGTTTACGGTACACCATGTGTAGAGTCCTCGAGGGACTGAGGAAAGTAGATAGAGAATAGAGGTGAGATGAAAGGCGAGAAAGTGGAGGTTAGAAGGAAGAGTATCTTTCGGAAGTGAGTTTAGTCCTGAAAAGGACTGTAACCCAGAAAGTTTGGGCAGGATGAGAGGTTTGAGTAGAAGACTGGATTGAGTTGGAGAGTTGAGTAGGCGAGTAGAATTGCAGAGCAGGAGCAGGAGAGTAGACTCGACGTTTCGGACAGGTTGACTGTCCGTCTTCAGGAGTGGAGACGGACAGTCAACCTGTCCGAAACGTCGAGTCTACTCTCCTGCTCCTGCTCTGCAATTCTACTCGCCTACTCAACTCTCCAACTCAATCCAGTCTTCTACTCAAACCTCTCATCCTGCCCAAACTTTCTGGGTTACAGTCCTTTTCAGGACTAAACTCACTTCCGAAAGATACTCTTCCTTCTAACCTCCACTTTCTCGCCTTTCATCTCACCTCTATTCTCTATCTACTTTCCTCAGTCCCTCGAGGACTCTACACATGGTGTACCGTAAACCTCTTCCGTGATATATGGGTATGTTTCTATATGGGTCCTGACAGCCCGCCCACCAGACAGATCGACCCTGGATAACCTGACCACAGGCCCTGGACAACTCGACTGGGTCTAGCTGTCCAGGGTAGGGTTTCACTCGATCCGAACAACTCGACCAACTTTGTTTTCTCATGATTTTATGAACTAAAGTAATTCATTTCACTCTGAGTTGTCATGAAAGTGGTAAAGTACATTCACACGAATATCATTAAGGTTGCTTTATATAGAATGACACAAAAAACATATTAAGAACAGTTTCTTACTTTAAATCTAATAAAAACCTATTCAAAACTGTTAGATTTCATACACTTTTTTCCTTTTTTTTCTTAGTTTTTTTTTTATTGATTCCAAACAATACAAATTAATTTTTAGAAATAAAGTACAGTTGTTTTTCCTTGACATGAATTCAAAACATTTACATTACATAGATTGTACAATTGATGAAAACAACAATGACATCAGTTGTAACATAAAACAAATAACCCCAACCAACCAAACACACTACTACCCCCCCCCCCCCCCATCATGCGACACACACACCACCCGACAACACTTCCACCACATACTGTTCGTAACCTCCTCAGAATACCCCAAATCGGAGCGACAGAAACAATCTATTCAAAACATTTAAAACAAAATCATTTAAGCGAGGCTACAATAGCCACAATAGTCCAGTGTAAAAAGTTCATGAAAACTTTACTTGTTCCCACTTCTGTAAATGTAAGGCCAATTTACCTGCCCTCCCTGCAATATTCTTTTCTTCTTCCCTAAATTCTAACAGTTCTTTTTCAAACTCCCTCAAAGTCGGAGTGTTGGCTCAGTCAGTAGAGCGTCCGCCTCACAACCGGGAGGTCGTGGGTTCGAACCCAGGCCGCGTCATACCAAAAGACGTTAAAAGATGGGAGTTGTTGCTACCTTGTTTGGCGTTCAACAATAAGGGATAGAGCAACGTCGATCTGGCGCTGCTCAGTGGCTGCCGGGCTCACGATCAATAGGGCAAAAAGAATTTCCGTTTCGGTTTAACAAAATTTGGAGTGGACTATTATTATTTATTATTTATTATATTATATTAAATATTACGGACTTTCCCCTGCATATATATATCCAATATTTCAATGCAAAAATAGTTGTATTAACATTTTTTATTCGTGGGGAGTTACCGGACAACCCTAAATGAATATCATCCAGTCGATAGACCTTAATTCCCATAACTCAAACTTAGCTAATACATTTTGCCATTATCTTTGAACATGTACACACTCCCAGAACAAGTGTAAATATGTTTCTATCTTTTGCTTACAAAATGAGCACAAGTTATCTACAACAAAGCCGAATCTGAATAAATGTTCTCTAGTATATATTGCTCCATGAAGCAGTTTATACTGAATTTCTCTTAGTCTTTTAACAAGAGTAACTTTCCTAGGCCTAGTAAATATCTCCCTACATACCTTATTTGAAAAATCGGGAAATTCCCGTCCATCATGAATCTTCAAGACAAATAAATTTTGTAACTTCTCTATAAAATATTCATAAACATTCCTCGATAATACATCTCTGAGGAGCTTCACAGTACTGTTAAACTGCATTAAAATATCATACTCTTTTACATCCACTAAACTCCAATTATCCTTTCAAATTATGAAAATGAGATATTGCCCGCATGCCATTTTCAGCAAAAATATCTTGAATTAAAATTATATTGCGTGTAAACAACTCCTCATCAAAAATCATTTTCTTTTTCAATAAGAAATCTTTATTGTTAAGAATAATTGGATTATTCTTTTCTTCAAAATTCCTACAACCTTCTTACTCACAAACACAAACACACGCACACACACACACGCACCCACACACACACACACACACACACGCACAAACATACACGCATACACGCACACACACACACACACACACACACACACGCGCGCACACACGCATACATATACATATATATATGAATACAAGTATGCAATGATGAAGATATATAGAGGATATTCATCCGCTTTAAATCCAACCGTTTTTATTAGGTTACATGACCTGATAAAACTGTTGGTTTTAAAGCATTAATCTTCTCCATCTTCATCATATATTGCGTACATGTATCCAAATATATGTATCCAAATATAATGTATATATATATATATATATATATATATATATATATATACATTTATAAACTATAACCTTGTTTAACAGTGTATGTGTTTGTGTGCGTGCGTGTGTGTGTGTATGTGTCAATATCCCCGAGAAAAATGGGAACAATGATCATGCCATGATGACAATAAATTACCTGGGACCGTACATACAGTAGACATATTTGAGTCCCGTACATTCAGCCACGCCACATCCAACGAAAGAAGTTGTAGCCCGCACCATCTGTTTGTACCAAAATGAAACATCTATATATATAAGGATAATGATAATAATAATGATAATTAAAATAATAATATTATTAAGTTTTGATTTAATGTTTTCGTGTGTTTTTCGTAACTGAAGAATGAAAGGCGGACTGGTTGAATTTGGGCCTTTGTTGAATACTTTTAGATAGAAGCTGTATTTTGTCACATTTTCAGGAAACATAAATAAGGAAGAAAAAAACAAAAACTTGAAAATGACCAAACTTGGTAAGGGTATGAATAATTTATTTGTTAATTGTATGTATTATCAATGGCTAGAACAAGTTTTGAGCTTTGAAACTTACCTGGGTGTAATAATAACAAGTACCGTTACAGGTGTTGTCTTGGAAGTTATAATCTTCATTATTCCATTCATCCAAAAGGTCCAACAAATTTATGAAGCCGGGCATGAAAGCGAAGCTCCTGCCTAAACTACATGTACTCCATTCTGTTGAAGAAGGGCGGTTGCGGGTCAAGTCGCAATGGTTAGCCCACGACTGCGACAGCTGTGCAATCTCATCGTTCCATTGCTGTAATAAGAGAACGAGGCAATCATAGGATACTTTTGTATTTCATTTATGTCGCTTCATTGAAAGTAAATTAGCTTTTTTGTTAAAGTCCAACGATTGATACATACAAAGATTACATAGTTGCATTGCTCAAAATTATATAAAAGAATAAATTCACACAAACTCACAAATTAAGGAATGAAAATGGAAATTAAGGAATGAAAATGGGATAAGAAGTGAAGAAGAATTGTTCAACATATTGCAATTAAAAATGATAATAAACTATATAGACATCGAAACTGTTACAGGTAAATTTTCTTTTTGGCTGCGATAAAAGAACTTTAAAATCGTTATTACAGCCATCCTGATTGAATTCTTGCATAATGATAATAATCATAAACAAATTTTTTTCATAATAAAGTAAGAACAGAAAAAGAGAAACGGAAAGAGAGAAACTGGGGAAAATTGTCAAAAAAGAAGAGAAAGGATCTGTTGAAAAAAGGAAAATCATAAGAGTGCCATTTTATTTTCTCATAGTATATACATTCATGAAGATAGCACTGGCTTTAGGCAATCGATAAAAATGAGTATGCTAGTGCTGTTTTCGTTGACTTGAGAAGCTTTTGAACGGTAAATTGCGATATTTGGATTACGAAGCTTATAAAAAAAAAGGAATTACTGGTATCCCTTGTGCATGTTTGAAAAGTTATATGACAGGCATAATATGTCAGATATTTGTTAATTCCGAGCTTTCATTTGAATCTGTTATAACATGTGGAGTCCCAAAAGAGTTCATAGTCTGATACCTCTGTTTTTTTAATTATTTATATAAACGACTTAGTTGAATGTGTCAAGTACCATTACATGCCGATTCTGTAGAACTTTGCAGGAATCATGAATATGTCATGTATGTCCTATCTCTGAAATTTAAACGTTAGCAGTGTCCTAATATTCAAATTATGAAAGGAAACTGGCTTCTTTCTTCTTTGGTAATAACATACATGAAATGAGCTGTAAAGGGTACATGAGCATTATTTTGTCTATATCAATAACCCACTTCTTGTAATGGCCAAAATTAAACTGATTGAATCTTTGCGCAGCATAAAACGTATGACCATTCGGTACAATGGTCTGAAAATCAGACTATTACTTACTGGCTCTATAGCTCTTAAGTCGATTCGACAACTAATGTATGGGACCGTCATTGTTGGTCAAACAGTTTTTGAGCTCCAGGGAGTGGAGATTGTGGTCACAGTGTGTGCGAGCAAGCACTGAATCCAATGACCGGGGTAATGGTATATTTGTAAAGCGCGTAGAGACATTTGTATTAAGCGTTAAATAAAAGCTAAATATTATCATTATTATTATTATTTTCCCATTTAAAGACAAGCCCCCCTTTTTTAGGGAAGTTCTAAATTAGTACTATCTTTCAAATGCCGTTGGAATTTAACCTTTTCATTTTTTTGCCTGCAAATGGGACATAGTACCTTTAAGTGCAATTGTCAGAAAATTGTATTGTATCCTTTTAGGAAGCAACCATAATGATGTCAAAGCAAACTGTATAAAGTGTTTCCTTACATAACACTCCTTGAAGTCAAGTTGGGCATTTTAGGTACCTTGATCTGATATGTGATGAAAATTGAAATAGGAAGCTGCATATTGAAACTATTTTGAAAAAGATTGGGAAAATGGTAAGCTTTTTTGGAAGATTAAGACGTTCGTTAAGTGAGTTTGCTTTTAAAATTAATTTACAAAATAATCACTAATTTTTTCTCAATCTGATTATGGTGATATTATTTTATAACTGAGCTTTCAAGAAATATACGGATAAACTACAAATATCACAGAATATTAAGAATAAAACCTGAATCCCATGTTTTGGTTCTTGAGTTACAAACGCCTAATAGACTGGCAATTCTTAGTAAAAAGAAAAGATATGATCACTCTGTTGTTATAACATATAAAATATTGAATGACTTAATCCCTACCTATTTAGAAAAATAAATTTGAGCCTGTAACTCACCCTTACCCTTCCCGCTTCGGAAATAAATATACGATTACCAAAGCCACCAACAAAATCTTTGAAAAGGTCATTCAAATATAAATTTCATGCAACGGCGTTTAATGCTCTTCCTATTGATGTTAAATCTTCTACCAGTATAAATATATTTATATCGAAAATTTCTGCCCTATAAAGCCGGAGATTAACAAGCACTATCCTTATTAATATCATATGGTCATTTCGTAAAACGACATCCACCCCCTCCCCGATTATTTGTATTGCCTGTCTCATTTTGTTTTTCTTTGATATCGTTTAAACTTTGTTAAATTATATTTTACTGTTCATATATTGTGTACTATGCGTTGCTTTGGAACCCTCTGAAAACCAGCGATAGCATGTTGCCATTGCTGAGCAGGGCTATCCACAACCGTATGTATTATAATGTAATGGGTACTTGGCAATTGCTGGGGTTACAATAACTATATAGGGTCCTATACAATGCGTCCCAGAAAAAAACGAAACCGAGAATTATCGATGTTTTATTATAACTTAATCACAATTATAATTGATAAACTACACATATTTGTAAAGCTTAGATCCTCCTCTTTCATTTGATTGAACTCATATGATACATATGTCACGCATGAGTGATTAAAATTTGAAGAGAGGAAACCCAAAAGTCATTTGGCGGACGGTATCTGAATTTCAAAGAGAAAATCACAGTTCTAAAACGTTGAGTTTCTGCCCTTTCATATGACACCTCAGTCAGGAAAGAGCTAGGAATAACAAAGTTCTGTTCGTTTAAAGTAGCGCTTGCATTTCCATAATTTTATCAAACGAATTCGTTTTCACTGGCTGCCTACCGTAGCAACAAACGGAATTAACAAAAGACTTAACTCCGTTTCGTTGACAATCGGCCGTAGACGAGAGAATTCATGCACGGATGATTGTCAACGAAACGAAGTTAAGTCTTTTGTCACTGATACTCGTTGCTACGGCTGGCAGCTAGGGAAAACGAATTCGTTTGTTAAAATTATGGAAATGCAAGCACTACTTTAAACAAACGAATTCGTTTTCACTGGCTGCCTACCGTAGCAACAGACGGAATTAACAAAAGACTTAAATCCGTTTCGTTGACAATCGGCCGTAGACGAGAGAATTCATGCACGGATGATTGTCAACGAAACGAAGTTAAGTCTTTTGTCACTGATACTTGTTGTTACGGCAGGCAGCCAGTGAAATTTGTACACAAACAGAACTTTGTTATTCCTAGCTCATTTTTCCTGATTAAGGTGTCATATGAAAGGGCAGAAACTGAACTTTTTTAGAAATGTGATTTTCTCTTTGAAATTCAGATACCGTCCGCCAAATGACTTTTGGGTTTCCTCTCTTCAAATTCATTTTAATAACTCACAAATGAGTTGCATTAAATGAAAGAAGAAGACCTAAGCTTTCCAAATATGTGTCATTTATTAATTATAAATATGACTAAGTTATGATAAAACATCGATAATTCTCGGTTTCGTTTTTTCTGGGACGCACTGTATAGGGAATAACAGCATTCTTGCTGATAAAGCCTCTCTGTATGATAATAATAACAATGATAATAATAGTACATATACTTATTATTATTATCATTATTATCACTTTTAACAAATTCGTTTGTGCCTCTCTCCGCAAATCTTGAAAATGGTTAGGGTTAGGTATAAGGCCAAATGAGAAAAATAATGTGTTTCTCGTCTGGAAATTTAAACAAAAGGGGGAGGCAGGGCATAACTATTTACTATTTTGCAATTTGTTCCAAGACAGCTGCCATGCTAATTATAGCTGACCAAGCCTATTTATTCACATATACTGCGCTATGTGAGTATGCTGATGCAATGTATGACAAAACAATGATTTGTATCACTTAAGAAGCTTTTTAAACAAAATGTATATCACAGGCTGTTTAAAAAATATTTTTGATGGCTTTTTTTGTGTGGATTTTTTGTGTATGGCTTTAAATAGTGAAGAAAAAAGGGAGGCAGCGGCCGAAAAGGAGGCGGGCAGAGACGAGAAACACTTCGTTTTAATTATTTGGTATAATGTTGGTCCAGTGTTACGAATTCGGTCAGTGTAGGAAATTGACATGGATCCAGTTTCGCAAGAGCAAGTGCAGCTGTCGCAAGATCAGCAAGTATCGTATATATACAAACTTACCAGAGCTAACATGTTTGTAGCAGGTGGTTGTACATCACTACGGTACTGGTTATGTTGAGCCAGGATTTGTGATTTCTCATCGTCGGTGAGTCCATTACCACCCTGTAAGACTGCCAAAACAAGCACGAGACTCAATGCACAGATCATGATGATGATGTGGTGTGGTGTGTAGGTATAGGTAGACACTGCTCAGATAATATGAAACAGCTCTTGGGATGCTGACGTTTATATTAGGAAAGGCAATTTCAAATTCGGAAGATTAATTGATAACAGCGTGACAGTGCTTGATAATGACTTTCATATGTCCTTCGGAATCCAATCAGAATATTCATTTTGTAAAATTGAATACCGTATGGTCCCTTAAATTTTCCATAACCCTTTGTTTTCAATTTCATTTCAAAATGATTGATTCACCGAGTCAGAATAGACTTTCATATGTCCTTCGGAACCCAATCTGAATATTCATTTTGTGACATTGAATACCATATGGTCCCTTAAATTTTCCATAACCCCTTTTTTCTTCAATTTAGTTTAAAAATGATGGATTCACCGAGTCAGTTTAGACTTTCATAATTTTTGTAAATGTATACATACAGCATAATTATGTAACAACACAATCACAGGTTGAAATATAGCTTGAAATCTAGATGTCAACAGAATTCATAAAAAAAATACCCCATTCAAAACTGGACAAGAAAGTATCCATCCTAAAAAGTCTACATAAATCATGAAGAAATGAGGAGCTTTGAGGAGTTTTTATGCGGCTTGAAAAAAGCTGTTCCATGTTTATCTGTTTATTTGAAAACTTAAAAAAAGTCTACATAAAAATTATCATGAAGAAATAAGGAGTTTTTATGAGCTTTGGTTTATGCGTCTGTCCTTTCCTATTCTTTTTTTTACGTCTTTTGTGCCCTCTCACTTTTGTTAAATCTTCAAATGCAAGTGCCTCCTGCACCCATACAGATGCCACTGTGTACCA
This sequence comes from Strongylocentrotus droebachiensis, assembly GCA_035222895.1. Lineage (NCBI taxonomy): Eukaryota > Metazoa > Echinodermata > Echinoidea > Camarodonta > Strongylocentrotidae > Strongylocentrotus > Strongylocentrotus droebachiensis. The sequence goes on along the minus strand of JAVYIG010001248.1, from coordinate 346,632 downwards.
AATTGATGGGAATATGTCGGTCTGAGATTGATCGGAGGGATTTCGATTTAAGAGTGATTTCAAGTTCGGTGTTGAAAGCTGGTGTTGGTGTTGTGAGAACACCAACACCAGCCACAACACCGAACTTGAAATCAGGTTGGTTTAATTGGCATTGACCTCGGGAAATATGACGTATTTCCTGTAGTCTGTGTTGAAGGCTGGTATTGAATGTCGTCTGCTGAACCGAGTATCGCGGTCGGTGTTGACGATTTACGTGTAATTTTCCCATTCACCAACACCAGCCCCTAGGGATTGGGAAATTCATGATTTCAAGATCATGCCAAGCAGTGGCGTACCTGGGGTACTCCGTCAGGGGGGGGGGGGGGGCAAGCGACCGAAACAAACAAAAAAGGCGATGCTAATGTTCACTTCTGGCGAGCGAGCGAGCAAAAAAAAAATCTTTAAGTAACGTTTGGTATATAAACTGCTATTGTTGCAAGTTGGGGGTGGGAACATTCACTTGTTAGCGACGTAAATTTAATTTTTTTGCAAACGAGCGTAGCGAGCAAGAAAAAATCACTTCTTTTTTAATAATTGCCACTTAAACTTGGTTCAATAATTGTCCCATGCAGGGGGCGGGAACAATATTGTGTTTAGGGTGATTTTATACCCATCTTAGCTAGCGAGCGAAAATACATCTTTCTCTTAATGAATTGCTATATAAAATTTGTTTCATTGTTGCAGGTCGGGGGCGGGCACAATCGTGTTTAAGGCAATGTCAATCCCATTTTGGCGGGCAGGCAACCCCCTACATTTCGCTTTTTAATGATATTGTAGCAGGTTAGTGGTGGGCACATAATTCCACGAGCTAGCGAGCGAAAAAAATCACATCTCTTTTATAGGGAAAATATGGTACATAAAACTTGGGTTCATTGTTCCATGTCAGGAACGTGATTATTAAAAGCGGTGTTATTTTTATTTTGGCGAGCGAGCGTAGCGAGCGAGCAAAATTTTTGTAATGATAATTGGTTCATAAATTTCAGATTTGTTTGTTGCAGGTCAGGGCTTACACGATCATGTCTAAGGTGATGTTAATTCCGTTTTGGCGAGCACGAGCACACCAAAACTTCTTTGAAAAACGTTTGGTACATAATTATTAACTGGTTGTTGCAGGTTGGGGCGGGCACGTTAGCGGTGTCAATGCCATTTTGGCGAGCGAGCATAGCGAGCAAGCAAAAAAAAAATTATCTTTTAATAGAAATTAATAAATAAACTTGTTTTTATTGGTGCAGGTCAGGATGGACGGAATCGCGTTTAACGCGATTCAATTCCTTTTTGGCGAGAGGGCGAAAAAAACTCTTCCATTTTTAATGATATCGTTGCAGGTCAAGGGTGGGCACAATTGTTTCCAAAGCAATGTCTATTTATTTTATTCGCGAGCGAGTGTAGCGAGCGAGAAAAATGAATGAGTCTCTTTTAGTAACATTTGGTACATACATTGTGTGTTATTGTTGTCATGGTTGCAGGTCGGGGCCCGTCGGGGCAGGCACAATTGTATTCTAGGCAATACTAATCCTTTTCTTTTTTCAGGGGGACGAGCAAGTGAAAACATTTAATACAAAATAGGCTAGCAAGCAGTTCGCGCCAGCGAAGAGTTTCGAATTTGTTATATCACTTATATTTTCCTATTTTCATTTGTCTTAATTTTTCAGGGCCGTATGCGGAATATTTTTCTGGTGGGGGAGGGGGAGAATCTCAAAAGCAAAAGGAGTGAAGGGAGTTCGAGCGACCGAACTGGTCATGAGGGTACTTTTGCATTTTCAAAAGTAGAATTGAAGGATTTGGTATAGGCCTACACTACATTTTCAGGAAAAAAACTGTACGTTTTCAAAATATCTGGGGTTCAAAAAAAAATAACCACCACCACCAAACTGCCCCCCCCCTGGTGCGTACGGCCATGGTCTTTTTTTTTTAATTTCCCCATTATATTCCTTTCCTTTTCTTTTCCCTTTTTCTTCCTTTTCTCTTCTTTTTCCTTTTTTCCTTCCTTTTCCTTTTTTTCTTTTTTTCTCTTTCTTTCCTTTTTTTCTTCCCTTTTCCCTTTTTCTTTTTCTTTCCTTTCCTTTCTTTTCTTTTCTTTCCCCTTTTTCTTTTTTCCCCCAGGAGCCCGTCAGGGGGCACTCTGCCCCCCCCTGCCCCCCCCCATAGGTACGCCAGTGATGCCAAGGTAAAAATCCATTTTTAAGTCAAAACAGAAGTAAATCATGGGAGCTATAATTTTCAACAGAGATATATTTTATCTATTGACTTTTTAATATGACTTTACATTTGATATTCGATATGATGTAATTTAGTGGATTTTCTGAATGGATTAGTATGCTTTTATCGAAAGACTCGTGTAGAGTAGGACGTCACTCAGTGTTTTTTTTTGTTTTGTAATGTTCTTTATTGTGTTCATTCAATACATCAATCAATTCATACATGTACATCTGTGTTACATTATATCATTCAATACATAACATCGAATCATACATCATTTAACTATATAACATAAGGGGGGAAAAAAACCCGCACAGAGTATAATCAATCTTAGTAATATCGAATGAAGATATAAGTTATTCTGCCCCCCCCCCCCCCTCCCATAGTTTTTTTGTTTTGTAATATTCTTTATTGTATTCACTCAATAAATAATATTAATACATACAAATTGTAATATATAACATATTAAAACCAATTACAGAGTACAAAATACAGTAATCTCAATTATATTGAATGAATTAATATTGTTATAACCCCCCCTCTATATTTTGTTCTGTAGTACTAGTATCTCTATTACATATTATAATTTATAACATATTGGAACAAAGTACAGACTACAATCAACTCAGTTATATCGAATGAATAAAGTTTGTTATACCGCCTACCCCCGTTAAAAACAAAACCAACAACAACAAACAGAAAACGAAAACAGAAAACAAAACAAACAACAACAAAACAAGAAGACGTGGGCAGTCTTAGGCAGTCGAGACCGGTCAATCACACACAGCTGTGAACCGGGCAGGCCCCCCCTTTCCTCATCCCTTGCATTTTCTTGCATATTGTCCATGTTTACCTTGAGATGTTCCCATTTTTTATAGTGGAACGTCAACGTATTTCGTTCAGTAGCACTCTTTCTTTCTTCTGTTGAGGCTGGTGTTGAGCTACCGATAACTGCGCACGCGTGATTGGTATCGTCCTTCTAAACTGACCGTCGGTTTTGGAGCTCTGTTCAGCAGCCTTTCCACGCTCTCAACACCCACACCAACAACGAACACCGTACTTTAAATCACTCTTGTACTGGACTCTTGTATTTTTTTTTGCAGAAAGCAATACTTGTAAAATTCAATTTGCGTCACTCGGAGTTTATGGGCAGAGTGGAGGGGCTTTGAGCAGTGGCGGATCCAGGGGGGGGGGGGGGGCGGGGGACCAGGTCCCCCCCCCCTCCTTGAGAAAAAAAATGTGATTTTGACCTTGTTGGTCAACCCCCCCCCCCCCCCCTGGCGCTCAAGGGGGGGGGGGGGGTGCAAATTTAAATTTTCGAGGACCAAAAAAAAAAAAAATGTGCTCACTACCCCCCCCACCCCGCATTTTATAACGGTCAGATAAGTATTCAGGGGCCCGCCTTAGGACCCATGGTTGGGTCCAAGGGGCAGAGCCCCCGGAAGCTCAGGGGTTTTAGGCATTAAATTACGGTCAGATGAGCATATTCTGCGATACCTTATTTTTGACACTGGCAGGACACTAATTTGCGTGGGGTCGAGGGGGCGAAGCTCAGGGGTTTTAATTTTTTATATCGGCCAAATAAGCATTCAGGGGCCGCCTTAGAACCCGCGGTGGGGTCGAGGGGGCGGAGGCCCCAGAAACTCGAGGGTTTTAGGCATTTAATTACGGTCAGATGCATATTTTGATACCTTATTTGTGACACTGGCAAGACACTAATTGGCGTGAGGTCCAGTGGGCGGAACCCCCAGAAGCTCTGGACTTTTAGGCAAAAAATTACCATCAGATGAGCATCCAGGGGGCCACCTTATGGCCCTAAGTGGTGTCCAGGGAGCGGAACCCCTGGAAGCTCAAGGGTTTTAGGCATTAAATTACGGCAGATAAGTATCCAGGGGCCGCCTAAGGTCCATTGGTTGGGTCCAGGGGGCAGAGCCCCCGGAACTTAAGGGTTTTAGACGTTTAATTACGGTCAGATGAGCATTTTTCTTTATACCTTATATGTGACACTGGCAGGACACTAATTGGCGTGGGGCCTAGGGGGTGGAGCCCCCGGTTCTAGGCATTCAATTACGGTCAGAACAGCATTATTTTGTGATGCTGACAGGTCGCTATTTTTTCAGTTTTTTTCTCTTTCTTTCTATTTCTTTTTAATATACCTTTTTTAAGTGGGGGTAGCTTGAGGCCCCCGAGCCCCGCCATTTCGCGGGCCCTGACATGTAGGCCTCTAAATAAGCATATTTCTTGCTTGACTGTAAATATAGGTATTTGTCATTTTCCGACAAATTACGCATAAAAAAGTATAATTTACTCAAAAGTGAGGAAAAATATCGGAAACTTATGTCATTTCAGCAACATTTTTTTTATGGGGTGCCTCCCAAAGCCCCCCCCCCCCCCAGATCTACCCCTTGTTGGCTGCAAAAATCGCAACTAATCTCCCGTACCTTTCTTCTTTCTATATTTTGTCTTTCCCTTTCTCTCCTTTTTCCCTTCCCCTTCCCTCCCTTCTCTCTCTCTTCCTTCTCTAGGTTTATTGGGGGGGGGGGAGGGAGGAGTAGGCAAGGGCATTTCGGCTCCTCGATCCACACGTTGTCGGCTGGAAATTGCAACTGATATTCCATTTCCTTTTTTCTTTCCCTTTCCTTTCTATTCTCTTATTTTGTTGATAGGGGAGGCAAGGCCCTTTCAGCCCCATCTCCTTCTTCCCCCTCTTTTCTTCTTCCTCTTCTTTCTTTCTCTTTCTCTCCTCTTTCCCTTTTCCTTCTCTCTCTTTTGCGCGGGGGGGGGGGGGACAAGGCCCGCTCGACCCCCTTGATCCACGCCTGAGGTTAGTAGTAGTAGTCGTAGTAATACTATTAGTAGTAGTAGTAGTAGTAGTAGTAGTAGTTATAGAATAATATTTAATAAACAATAATATTAGTATCATTATCATTATCATAATCATTATTATTATTATCATCATAATCATCATTATTATTATCATTTTTATCACTATTGTCATCATTATTAGTGTTTTTTATTTTATTATTATTACAAAATTTGTATTATTATTACCATTAATACCAGGCCTACTATCGGTGTCATCAACATCATTATGATCATCGCCGTTATCAAAATAAGAAATAATAACCTATAAACGACTTGTTGCCCCTCTCCCCACCACCCCCCCCCCCCCCCACCTCCCCCACCAGCAAAAAGTAAATTATCTATCCCTGAAGAGACCTATACAATGTCATAATGCTGAACGATTATTATTACTAAGCTATAGATTGTTTTTAAATTAAAATCATCTCATAATAAATTAACAGTTTGATAGTTTTGGGGTCATTCATATGATTATTCTCTCTAGAACCCGGCACACACTACATGATCTGAATACAATCCGATTTTTGAAGAATTTGTGATAGCATTTTATATGGACATCCAAACATAATTACGTAAAATCTTAATTACCGAGGAATTAATAGTCATACGATTATTAAAATCTAAAGTTCAAGGGATGTCAAGATTGTATTTCAAAGGTGTCCGGTAAAAATGTTAAAAATGTTAAAAATGGCAACGGTAAAGAAAATGCCAGAGGTAAAAATATCGGAGGGCAAATGTCAGAGTTAACAAAATATGTGCACTTAGAAATTGAAGTAATAATTATTGTTCTATAAATTTAGTACCTAAAAAGATAATTGTAAACGAATGTTGATAATATTTTTCTATACATCATTATTGAGTAAATCGTCCTCCTTGTATGTTCAAAAGATTTAATGGAAGAATATATAACCTCATTCATTAATAATCAAAGTGTTGTTCCGCTGAATTTCGAAATGTATGATAGCCATCTTATTTTCATAATTATAGCTTTACTGGCTGGCAAACCGCTGGTATGCGTGCGACAGGGACGGCGGAGGGACTTCCAGGTGGGGGGGGGGGGGGGCAAGTACAAAGGGTAATTATCAGGGGTGAAAATAGGGCACTTTACACCACGGATGAAAAAAGACGCTTATGAGATTTGGAAATGGACATTTATAAAAGATGAAAAGGGGCATTTACGAAATAATGATAGGTCCCTTATTGGAAAGGAAAAGGGGCACGTATCATTGTTAAAAGGGAAATTATCCGAGGTAAAAGGGGGCACTTATCACACCTGAAAAGGAGCACTGACCAGATATGAAAGAAAATGTGCATTAGTTGAAAGAAAAGGGTCACCGATCAGATTTTAATAGGGGTATTAATCGGAGGTAAAAGGGGGCTTTCATGAAAAGGGGGAAGTGGCTCTTATTGAAAAGATAAAGAGGCACATGTTAAAATAAATAAGGCACTTATCAGAGATGAAAAGGGGTTATTATGAGAAGGGGAAGGGACACCTAAAAGAACAACAAAATAGGGCATTTATTAGAAAGAAAAGGGGGGACGTGTCAAAATAAAAGGGGCAGTTATTTGAGCCGAAAAGTGACACTCTTTAGAGATGAAACACGCACTTATCAGGAGGGTAAGGGGCATTAGTCAAAGAAAAACGAGTTTCTCTCAAATTTGAATAGGGACAATTATCGAAGGTGAAGGAGGCACTTATCTGAATTGAAAAGGAGTAACTTCTCGTACCTGAAAAGCGTCATTTACCAGAGATGAAAAGGGGCATTTATTAGAAGGGGAAGGGGGTCTTTTTTAAATGGGGCACTTATCATTAGGAAAAGGAGCATATGTGAAAATATAATGTGCGCTTATCCGAGTTAAAAAGGGGCTAGTTATTAAAAGGGGTAGGGGCACTTGTCTAGGTAAAAGGGGCACATTTCAGATTTCAATAGGGCAATTATCAGAGGTGAAGGGGGCACTCATTAAAAGTGAAAAGGGGTAAGAAGAAATGATGAAAATTTAACATCTAGTGCAGTGATCTTGGTTGGGAAATTTAGCTTCATCGAATGTTTCTTTTTTAATTGATCTAGGAAAAGGAAATGTTGAGGCAAAATAGAAATGTATCTGTTTAAATTGATGGTGTAGAATTGTCACTTCGTGTATTTTTCCTACCCCTGGCATTTTTACCTCTGACATTTTTATACCGAACCTGACAAGGTCTTTCTTTCCTTGGGGAAAAAATATGGATATTTCCTTGCCTCTCAGCCTACTTAAAAATGAATCAAAACCCAATGAGACAAATTAAAAAAAATGCAAACACATTTAATTGTTTCCCTTTAATACCAGCTTTTTATTTAGAAGAAATATAGCAAAATTAATTAAAGTTGAGCTTACAAATAACTTTACAAAAAATACCTTCAAAAGAGGGTCGAGTATTCAAGTCAAATGATAAACTTTAACATTAACCATGTTCACAGATGTAAGTGGATTACTTGAACGATTTTAATAACATTTTTGAGGAGGCGTGATAGCTCAGTCGGTAGAGCAGTGGTCTCGTGATCACTTGACCCGGTTTCGAAACCAAGTCGATGCGCTAGTGCCCTTTGGTAAGGCATTAATCCTCATTACCAGGTCCCTCGGAGAGGACCTAAAGCCGTCGGCCGTCTGGTACTTACAAGCATTTATGCTTTCATAGCAGTCAGGTAAAATAACCACCACCACATTCATTCAAAGTTTACTCATTTCATGAGGTCTACTTTTGAGACATTTTCCTTCTAGATTTTGAATATTGCCTAAGACGAGTAAATATCCTGTTATTGCCTATTTATACTGGCCCCTCCCGGAAAGAAAAGAAAAAATCACCTCCAAAGTAGTAAAAATTGACCCTTCTATTACCACCTGATGCGCTGCGTATATACAGTGAGTCCCAGAAAAGAACGAAACCGAGAATTGTCGACGTTTTATCACAATTATAATTAATAAATGACACATATTTGTATAGCTAAGATTCTCCTCTTTCATTTGATGCAACTCATACGCATATTTCACGCATGAGTGATTAAAATCAATTTGAAGAGAGGGAACCAAAAAGTCATTAGACGAAAGACTTCATGCTTGGCTGATTGCCAATGAAACGGAGTTAAGTCTTTTGTCAATTCTGCTTGTTGCTATACGGCAGGCAGCCAGTGAAAACGAATTCTGTTAATAAAATTACGGAAATGCAAGCATTACTTTACACAAACAGAACTTTGTTATTCGTAGCTCATTATAAAAGGGCAGAAACTGAACTTTCTAGAAATGTGATTTACTCTTTAAAACTTCAGATACCGTCCGCCAAATGACTTTTGGGTTCCCTCTCTTCCCTCATTTTAATCACTCATGCGTGAAATATGCATCATATGAGTTGCATTAAATGAAAGAAGACGATCCAAGCTTTACAAATATGTGTCATTTATTAGTTATAATTGTGATTAAGCAATGATAAAACATCGATAATTCTCGGTTTCGTTTTTCTGGGACGCACTGTATATGCAAGGGCACTTTTATTGATTTCTGATCAGGAACGTCCTCCCTGAAATCCCTGAAATGTGACTTAACTTGGTTCATACAGTTGGGGCTGTGACAGAATAATAAGTTTACAATTGAATGAACGAAATAAACTTATATGCTAGGGATAATAATGAAGTATGACTTTCAACGATGAAATTCATTGATGTAATAAACTTCAAAATTTAAATAATGGTCAAAAAGAGAGAGAGCATCAAATAAAAACAAATAATGGTTACAAAGACATGAACGGTAAAGATTGAGAAAGAAGACCAGAATTCCCATGTCTGCAAACAGCATTGCAGTCTACAAGACAATGTTGAATATAATGCAGTACATAGCTTTAAAAGTATAGATATTACTAACACAGATTTCGAAATAAAAAAAAAGCCTCTATATATATTAATTGAAGTAAACCACAACTAGCAGGTTTTACCCTTAACAAAAGAAACCCGCCGCGGTTTGTGCGGTGGTTTAATGAGTAGAGGAAAAATAAAAAAAATAATCAGGTCCTTTGGACGTGTTGAAGTTGGGTAGTTCAGTCCAATCTCATTGTCATGTCAGCCTTGCCAAGCCATTAGTCTACAAAAAAAGGAGAATAATTATCAGAAGATGTTAAACTTAAACTTGTGTGTATTAAAGGACAAGTTCACTTAAAAAAATAAATCACTTTCAATAGAAGCAGAAAAATCAGACAAACCAATCAAAAAAAAGTTTGAGCAAAATCGGATAACTAATAAGAAATTTACGAATTTTTAATGACATGAAAAACTTGTGGAAAATAAAAAGACAAATTGGCAACTCACTCATGAGTCTGTGACGTCGTTGCCTCACTATCTACTCATTGTTTTCTAATATTGATAATATAAATTTCCAATTTCCCCCCTAAAAATCTTATTTCCTCACACCAGAATCTAAATTATATTGATAATAATGTTTTTGTGTGGATGTACTAATATAGAGTAATTTGTTTTCATTTAGATCATGAAAAATGAATTTTGATAAAATATTTATATAAAAATCAATGATTATGAATTTACAATATTTAGAAAATAATTCTTTAAAGTTCATAAAAGATTTTGTGAAATGTCATGCACGCAATATGATACAAATCAAATAACCTGGGCAAAACGCATGGGGATATCAAGTTTTTGGGGATAAAAGGGACATTAATGGGATAAAAAATATATAAAGCAATTGATAAATAGTGAGGAAATGACGTCACAAACTAATAACCAAATTGGCAATTATTTTGTGTAGTGATTTTTTAAGTTCCATAGTTTGTCATACTTAAACAAAATATCATAACATCCTTATTAGTTATCCGATTTTACTCAATTTTTGTTGGCTCTGTTTTCCTTGTTTTTCTGCATCTATTAAAAGGTAAATTATTGGACTTAGCATTTAATAGTCGTATACAATTTTCTCACAACTACGCCAGGAGTGTCAGTTTTTACAGACATGGCGCATTATAAATGTTCACTATTATTATTATTATAAATATGGCGCATCGAATTCATCCACCACGTATTACAACAATATTATTTAAAGGCGAGTTAACATCGGTGGTAAGTTTTATGAAACGGAGCCCAGGTGTGAATGGGTATCTATCTTCCTTTCTCCTGTTTCAAATAGAATCCACCACTCTCTTTCTTCGTCTATTCAGTATCTAATATCTCCTGTTTGGTTGCTTGCCGTATTTATCTTTCCAGAAACACACCCTTCCTTTTCTTTGACCTAGTACTGTTTATTATCGTGCAATATGTTAACACTGAGAGCAGCGAGGTAATTGGATGCAATGCTAAATAAATGCATTTAACAGTCATTTATTTCCTTTTGTTTTACAATTTCATTAATGTAATCTTTTTCATGTACCTTTCTGGTTTCTATTGTACATGTTTTGTTATCGCTGCAACTTGATAAAATATTGTATTTTACTTGCACTGTAGAAACATTTACAATTCAGTCTGTGACTAGCAGTCATGTTTGAAGGGGTAGTCCATCCTAATATTGTATTGGTTTTAATAGAAGCAGTTTTAATAGAAGCATATCAAATAAAAGAAACAGGTCAGTGAAAGTTTGAGCAAAAACCGATTAGAAATAGGACAGTTATTAATTGTTGCAGGTGCGATCAATTGAATACAAATTGACAACTATGTGACGTAGCTTGTGAGTTCTCCTCCAATTTTCCCTGTTTGTAGTAGGTCCACGATTGTACTAAAAAAATTCCAAAAATTATATTTTCCCTTCAGAAAATTTTCAATCATAAATTCACTCTCAATATAATTATTGCAAATATGTCTTTATGTAACCCCCGTATGACAATTAATATTCTGTCGCCAATAACTAAGAAAATTAAAGTTTATGATATTTTCTGTATAGAGAGAATTTGAGAGGAGCTCGCATGATACGTCATAGTGTTGCCAATTAGTTTCCCACTGATGACACCTTCAAAAATTCATAACTTTTCTAATTTAATCGGATATTGCTCAAATTGTCAATAATCTATTTCTCTCATTTTTCTGCTTTTATCAATACCAACTCAATCCCAGGGTTGACTTCCCTTTAAATAAACCTTGATTGAATTGAATTGAATTGAATTGAATACTTACAGGTGCAAAGATTATTCTCGCAGCTATATGTAACTCCTTTCCTATAAGGGCAATTAGAACAGCGCACACCTGATATGTATGGGCGTTGGGTTTCGTAAATGCTGGAAGATAGTAAAATAACCATTCAATATCAAGACTTTAACTCATTAATAACAAGTTTAATTTAATAATCCCATCATTCTTCACTATTTTTAATTGAAACTTGTTCAGCTGTGGTTGAAAGTTATTAATAAAATGCATTGTACTTTTTTCTTGGGGGAAGGGGAGAGGGATTCTATCTTTTAGTTTCGTTTTCTGTTCTCAATGTATAGAATTGTATATTTAGCATCAATTTTTTTTATTTTTTTTTATTTTGCACATTACGATATATGTTTACTTTATATTAAGTTTTGGGTTTTTCTTTCTGATGTGTCGACGATAAATTATCATTCTATTCCTTAAAATCTCTCCTGTCTCTCCGATATATATTTCAACAAGTAGAGAAAGATAGATATGAAATATGACTATGATGTAACAATTACCATTTCAACGCAAAGTACACAGTCATGTACTTCTTTTTTGTATACAGTTTGTTGCACTTGTTTGTAATGTTCAATTCACTATCTTACGAAATAAATTGAAAACGGTAATAGTGAATTTAAAATCACGAGGATCTTTATTCAATTTTAAAAAATATATTTCTATAACCATGACGGGCGAATTTCCATAATATTTAACTATAGTGTACATACATATACATATATTTTATTATAGTGTACATACAAATATGAGTATGTCTCTATATGGGTCCTGACAGCCCGCCCACCAGACAGATCGACCCTGGATAACCCGACCACAGGCCCTGGACAACTCGACTGGGTCTAGCTGTCCAGGGTATGGTTTCACTCGATCCGAACAACTCAACCAACTTTGTTTTCTCATGATTTTATGAACTAAAGTCATTTATTTCACTCTGAGTTGTCATGAAAGTGGTAAAGTACATTCACACGAATATCATTAAAGTAGCTTTATATAGGATGACGCAAAAAACATAAAGAACAAGAACTTCAAATCTAATAAAAACCTATTAAAAACTGTTGGATTTCATAAACACACACAAACACACACGCACGCACGCACACACACGCACACGCGCGCGCACACACACACACACACACACACACAAACGCACATATATACATATATAAATACAAGTACGCTATGATGATGATAGAGGACTAGTTCATCCGCTTAAATCCAACGGTTTTCTAGTTTATTAGGTTACGTGACCTAATAAAACCGTTGGTTTTAAAGCATTATAATCTTCCCATCTTCATCATATATTGCGTACATGTATCCAGATATAATATATATATATATATATTTATATACATATATATATATATATATATAAGTATATATATATGTAAACAAACTAAATATTATGTATATACATATATGTTTATAATTGGCCCTCCTACAGTTACCTTCTTGCAAAAATTATGAGAATTTTCTTTTTCTTTTTGCCTATTTGAGGACACTTGAAGACTGTCATTTCTAGTAAAATGAATGTTGAGAGTGGTGCCCCTAGCTCCCTAAAGCTATGGCTAGTCATTTTTCTCTGTTTGCCCACGGGATGTTATCAGTGGGTCTCAGCATCTTCGCCCTTCCACTCAGACAATTTAACAGGTAAGCGAACAAATCGCCCCATTAAAAAGTTCCCTATTATTAGTATTATTTATCAGGCAGTGCAGCGAATGTGCATGTACTAACTAGATTCTAGGGGTCTAGCCTAGATAGATTTCATTTGTAGAATTGAACCAAAAAAATAAATTGTGTGTGTCACTGTGCATGTGTGGGTACAGTACGCGATGAACATTGATTGAGTAGTAATAGTGGCTTATTTCACGAGAAGGCCCACATTTCTAATTATAATATAATCGGCGCTAGTGTAGTTCCGTATCCGTTTTTTTAGCAGTCTCATATCCATTCTTAGCAAAGGAATTTTAGCCCAATTTTTTACTAATTCTAATCATAATCATAGATCTATAGATCTATTGCATTTTCCACCTGAATTTGGATCACATCCGACATCGGGAAGCCTCCGTTTGGGGCTTCGATGTCGACGTCGTCGCTCAGTACCGTCTCCGCGCTATAGCTTTGCAACTCAAACTGAAGCTATCGGTCTAAAATTATGCAAGCTTCTCGTATAGTTTATGGTATCGTGCATGTGCGTAATACCATAAAGCATACGCGAAGTTTGCATAATTTTAGACTGATAGCTTCAGTTTGAGTTGCAGAGCTATAGCGCGGAGACGGTACTGAGCGACGACGTCGACATCGAAGCCCTAAACGGAGGCTTCCCGATGTCGGATGTGATCTAAATTCAGGTGTAAAATGCAATATATGATTATGATTAAAATTAGTAAAAAATTGGGCTAAAATTCCTTTGCTAAGAATCGATATTAAACTGCTAAAAAAAACGGATACGGAACTACACTAGCGCCAAATATTCTTCTCGCTTCCTCCTTCCCATGTCTCGCTCCCTCCTTCCCATTTCTCGCTTCCTCCTTCCCATTTCCCTCTTATTTTGCACTCTTCCTTTTAAAAAGTTTTTCTCTTTCTCTCTCTCGGCTTGGCTCTCTCTCTTTTATCTCTTGATCCCCATAACAGTAACATATATAGGCCTATAAAATACTCATGATATCTCTCTCTTACTTAGAATTATCCCTTTTCACTTAAAGCATAATAATGTATGAATGTGATTTTTCATATTACATGTACTGTATCTATATTAATTTATATGTTCTTATATAGACCCTATATGACAGCATACTTCAACTACTATGTAGTCTATATATTTGTACGTGTGTGTGTGTATACCGGTATGTATGTAAGAAAAATAACCTACCATAAAATACAACAGCTTTGGCAACTCTTGTAAAAATAGATAACAATGCGAAAGGAAATGAGATAACAATAATTGCAAAGTAAGTTTCTGATTCTAACTTTTGGAAACTTTTGCAAAAGTTAAACAAATGTCTCCGCTTAGAATTTCAAAGAAGGAGGACAGCAATGGGGAGCTATACATGTACCGGTAATACATTTTATTTGTCTATGACAATTTCTTCATTTTTTCTCATAAAGCTTCTGAATCTATTTTGAATTACTTTATTTTCAGTACACTCATCTGACATGCTGCTCACAATATTTTTTTTTTTGTTGTTTTTTTTTGTCACTGCTTTGATGTAAATATTTATTTATTTTTATATATTTTCCCCATTGGCTATGTTTTTCTTTATATGTTTTTGAATGCTTTTTTATATGATTGTATGTTTGATGTAAACTTGCAATTTTTTAGCCTTTGGATTTTTTGACGAGATTGAATAAAACCTAATTTGAATTGAATTGAATAATTACGGCCTCATTAGACGGACATATGTAGTGAAAAAATTAGCAATTAAGCAGATATGGTCATTAGCAGGACATTTTCGTGTCCTGTTAACGATTGAACAAAAGAAGTACTGCCCTCTGCTTACCTTCAAGAAACAAAAGGTATAATCATTAGTCATTAGTTTAATTAGTTATATTGTTCTTAATTTAGGGTTAGGATTAGTATATCAGTTTTTATGATGTCCAGTTAATGCACCATGAAGGATGTCCTAATAATATAACAAGTTGGTATATGGTATGTATATAGATTTTACTTAAGACGTCATTAAACAGATATTTGGAGTGAAAAAGTGAGTCATTAGTATACAGACATGCATGGTACAAAATCTGGTAAACAATGGCTTTTTTATCCGAAGTTACAAACATGGATTTAGCTCCTTTTGGAATGAAACTCTTCATATATAAATATGGATTCCATAGAAATGTGTGTGTGTAATAATATATGAAATACATGCATACGGTATGTCTGCCAAGGAAAATGTAAAAGGGTGAACATTCACAAAGCACAGTCACCTGCCATTTAAAACTACCTTTTCCCAGGGAGGTGGGACTATACTCCCTACTTTTCCCTAATACTAATGATACACCTGTAGAATCTAGAAAGTACAAAATTCCATTGTTTAAAAAGTCAGTAACACAGTCGGCACGTAACAAACATCTGACCAGGCAGTAGTGGGAGAGGCTTATCTATAGATCGGCATTTTTAATATGATTTTCCATTTTTATTAACTTCTCTTTACAGGCAGACCCAATGTTCTGTTCATTGTGGTGGATGACCTTCGACCTTCTCTCAACAGCTATGGGGGTCCCATTCTTTCTCCTAATATTGATAACCTTGCGGCGCAATCTGCAGTGTTCCAACATGCAATGGTTCAGGTGAGAATTGATTCCAATCACAGTGGGTAAAAGGTGTACCTTGAACACAGATTTGTCATGACTGATGAGCGGCCTAAATATTAGTCCACTGCCTGGACTGTTTCCGTGTGGCACGCCCAATCAGCTGAGAAAATAACACAGCCTCAATGCTAAAACAGAGACAGTCCTTGCCTGTAGAGATCTACATATGATCCTTGAGACAATAATAATAATAATAATACATGAGATTTATAAGGCGCCAAATCCACTTGACAGTCAAATGCTCAAGGCGCAGCTTGTGCAAAAGATGAAATACATACATGATACATTTATACAAAGTGAGAAAGGAAAGGTACAGACATGAAAGGTTATGGTAATCAATTATAAGCCAAATTAAACAGATATTTCTTAAGATTGTTTTTTAACACTTTTTTACACTTTTTTTAATGTGGTAATTTCATGGTTCGTTGTTTACAGGGGCAGATCTAGCTTTTTGCCAGGGGGGGGGGGGGGGGGGGGTGGTAACCACCTTTCATTCTTACCTTCGACGGGTGTATTTGGGGGGTTCGCACAATCTATGTGGGATGCTTGAAAAAGAGGAGGACATAGATGGTTCAAGAATTTAAAAATTATTTAAAAACGGATTGAATCTGGATCTGGACTTCCTTAATATAATTACACTGAGACTGATGCACCATATACATATAAGAATCTCACCTGTTGGAAGGCAAGCCTACGACATTGTGGTCAAGTAAAATGCAGATTTCTTGTTTACCTCCAGGCTTTGATGGAGAGTGCAGTTGTCTTGAAGTTTAAGTCAGACAGACAAAAAAAATATAAGAAATAAAAAATAACCTGCATTACCTAATATTCTTTTCATGTTAGTGTACCTTTGATCTAGGAGGATTCTGTCACATATTAGTAATTAGACTGTCATGAAAGTGAATTTATTTGTTCATATATTTTACTCTTCTGTTAGTTTAATTTCAGCTAACCCATCCAATTTCTCTAATCACCCACAGTATTGTCAGCAGGGCAATAATTGATAGTTCCCTGTATGATTTCCTAGCGGATATTATCAAGTCATTTAATTTTCTACAGTATTCCTGCAATTAATATATTTTTCTTAAATATTATTAGGGGCAGATCCAAGATTATGGAAATGGTGGGGGGGGGGGGGGCATTTCAGGAAAAAAAGAACGGTTATCATATTTTCAGTAGTCTTTTTGGTTCAAATTTCAAAATGTGAAAAGGAGGGACTGTATGGTGGCATGAAATGCAGATATTTACTTTCAGGCTTTATTTACCCCGCCACTTATATAGGAGAGGGTAGGGGGAGGGGGGCAAGGACTAGTTATGTCCCCTCAAATCACTAAAGGATCTAATAGAGTACTGAAGTAATTTTCACTCGTCGTTCACATGACTGGTTCTTAAAGGTAAAGACCAGTATTGGAAACGCCCCAATTTCGAAAAATGAAATGGAAGCTCTCATTACCAATCATGTGAAAGAATATGTTTTGACTAATACATGATGATAAAAAATTTGCCGGGAAACCGCCTACTAATTCATATATTTGGTAAATTTGTTTCTCTCATGGACTGTGAGAGATATAGGGTAGTCCCATATACATCTTTCTGTGTATAGTGCTTGTAACTTTACAAAGAATGGGCCAAATTTCTTATCATTTTGATGATTCCAGAATCTTGCAGATGCTAGATGCTAGATGATCAACCTTTTCTGATCGATTCCACAACGTTTCTTTCACAATGCAATCGCATGACCATAACTGGTCTTTCCTTTAACAACATAGCCTGCACATAAGGTTAACCATGAAACCATTCAAGCAACAGCTGAAACAGGGCAAATTTGTTGTTTTAGGGCTCTTTTCATCACTGACCTCTACATTGTGTAGCACAAAATTGTTTGGAACCAGCAACCTTCATTAACTTTGTCTCAGATCCTTAAACAAAATCCTTGATTTTTTAGCTCATCCTGCAATCATATTAATTGTAAATCTTTAGGTCATTTAGGAATCCCATGACTTTTACAAGCCAATCGCCTGTCTGATTATCAAGATATCTTTGATTGAAATTTCATTTTGCATTTTCCTAACGGTCTTAACACTACAGTCTATTGGGGGAAATGAGTACCAGTATGGTAAAACCGGTCCCTCAAAGATTTTTACTTTTTTGAGGCACTTCATGATCATTTTGAAGCGTAATATTTTTAGGGCTCCAATATTACACCATATCACAGACTCTGATAACACGTAGGGCCCTGCTTCTCAGATTTAACATTGTTTAATAAACGATGCCTTTAAACCATTCTGGTCGTTGTTTTGTAGCAAGCAGTCTGTGGACCCAGTCGTATCTCCTTCCTGACCAGCAGGAGACCAGATACCACCAAGCTCTATGACTTCTACTCTTACTGGAGAGAAGCAGCAGGAAACTACACCACCTTACCTCAACACTTCAAAGAGAATGGATACTTTACTGCTTCAGTTGGCAAGGTCTTCCATGGAGGTATAGAATATGATAGAAAAAAATTGAAACAAGGTGATTGTTCACCTTTTAAATGCCTCCCACCCCCCCCCCCCCCCCCCCCAATATCTCAAGAACCTTTAAAGAAATGAG
Organism: Strongylocentrotus droebachiensis; assembly: GCA_035222895.1. NCBI lineage: Eukaryota > Metazoa > Echinodermata > Echinoidea > Camarodonta > Strongylocentrotidae > Strongylocentrotus > Strongylocentrotus droebachiensis. The sequence goes on along the minus strand of JAVYIG010001248.1, from coordinate 328,474 downwards.
GCTCAAACCTGGTGATAGCATGTTACAACATATGATGACCATCTGATAAGATTTTGGATACATAGGTCAAAGGTCTAACAACACAGAGGTCAAAAAATTTGAAATTACAGGTTTTAGCCTTACTATTATTGCAATATCTTATGAACCACTAGAGATATGGGGTTCAAACTTGGTGATTGTATGCGGTACCTGTATCAACATTGGAAGACAAGCTAATTAGATTTCTGGTTAGTAGGTCAAAGGTTACAGAAGTAAATTTCTGAAATTAAAGGTTTTTAGCCTTGTGATCTCAATATCTAAACATGGTGACAGTATTAGTATAGATGATCCAATTACATTTTGGGGCCAGTAGGTCAAGATCATAGTTGTCAGTTGACATTTAATCATAGACTTTTTGTTTTTAATGTGATATGTCATAAATAATTTCATACATTTCCTAAATGAATGAATTTAGGGTGAATATATAAAGGAGACACAGTGGCATTTGTCTTGTTACAAGGCCTTTTGGATGATTTCCAATCCTAAACCTTTTCCACTTTCAATCTACCACAATTTTTGTTTTTCGGGCAGAAAATATTGCAATATTCCAAAACAAAAATCCCAATTCGAATCAGAATCTCTTGAATGTCAGAGAGAAAGACAAGCTTTTCTATCTTGGTCAAAACATATCAAAGATCAAATAGAAATTATGGAGAAATTGCAGCTTTCCGCACTGAGCATGAAAGCATTAAAGGTTCCGGATATCTGACAAATACTCATTCATCATTTAAAGTATGTGGTTCCTTGCAAAGAGGCGTTTAAGATCTAATAGTCTTGAAATTAGATATTGGTATTTTAAACTCTTTTCTTTTAAAATGTCATTACCTCAATACAGGTAAAGCTTCAAATGGAACCGATGACTACCCATACAGTTGGTCTGTAGAAGCATGGCATCCTCCAACGCAGAAATACAAGAGAGCTAAGGTATGATTAGTAAAGAATAAACCAGGTTTTGCAAGTTATCCCCCCCCCCCCCCCCCGGACTACTAAAACATCCCCTACAGGAAGTCTTATTCTTAGCCTTCCAAACTCTCCTTGAAGAAAAAAAATATATAGTTGAAAATGTTCCAAGAGGCTTTTAGAGGGATATAGGGAAATTTGGAGGGTTTGTTGTGGCTGTGTACATGAACAATTGTTGAAGCATGAAAAGATAAAATTTCCTGGAAATTTCTTCTTTTGGGATGTACATTAAGTAGCTGTTGGATATAATCGAACCTCATATAGAGGCAATGCTTTTTTAGATAAATCACATTTTACTAGAATAATAACTGTTAAATAGTCATTACTTTTGTTTTATATATAGTGCTTTTCCAATTCAGTAACTAATCAAATCCCACCGCTGACGCCCGTATAAGTGTGATGCTATCATTTTTGTCTTGTCTTGTTGGAAACAGGTATGCAAGAACATGGATGGCACTCTTCATCAGAACATCATATGTCCTGTCAATGTCACAGAGATGCCCTTGAAGAGTCTCCCTGACATTCAAAGTACCGACCACGCCCTTGAACTTCTCCAACAATTTGCCTCAAGGTCATCTCCACCCCTTTCACCCTCCTCACCATCTCGCAAGTCTGCCTCAAAAGAGAGTGGCTCCCAGAACAGTAAGGATCCCTCACAGCCCTTCTTTCTGGGCGTGGGGTACCATAAACCACATATTCCCTTCAAGTACCCCCAGGAGTACCGGGCTCTGTACCCCCTTGAAGACGTGGAGATTGCCCCCAACCCTGACCTGCCTCCTAAGTTACCACCAGTGGCATTTGAGCCCTACACAAGCCTAATGGAGCGGGATGACATCGGTGCTCTCAATATCAGCTTTCCTTATGGTCCCATCCCTAGACCATATCATGTAAGTAAGAAAGGAGGGGAATATTTATGATCTCATCTATTTGCCTCTTACATACACTGACATAAGAAGAAGACAAAAAGTTAGGGTATTGTTTCAAGGAACTGTCAAGTAAAAGTTTGCTGTAATCCCAGTGAAATATCTGTATTAAAATTAATACACGCTTCAGTGGGATTTCAGCAAACGTGTTCTTATTACAGTTTTATTAAATGATGCCGTAGACTCAATCAGTTTCTGTGTTACATTGGTTTCAGGTGTCAGTCATTTAGATGGCTTCAGTACGAATCCCACTGCTGTCACCCAATGTAAACTTGAATTTCTAGCTATAAAGTACAGAACTAATGTGGAGTTGAAATAAAATAATTTTATTCTCCTTTTAGAATTTAGAACTCAAATGTAACTATAGCAGCCCTATAATTAGTATTATATTTCATTGGAATTTATCTTTTCTTTTTGGGGGGCCTGCAAATGGGACATAGTACCTTTAAAGTAGTTTAGTCCTTTTCAAGGCACAGCAATGTCAGATGATAGGACATCTATCTTTATTTACTACTCTCCAGCCTGGTGTGAAATGGGTACCGGTAGGATGCTAACGTTAATGCTAACGTTGGAGTATGTGGTATGTGTGCGCTTGTAAAACAGCGCCTGGCCTGAATACTCCCCAGGGTGCAGAGCACATGCACTATCATGTGCGGATTAGCATTGAATCAACCGTGGTAATGAAAATAAGAATGTAAAATAAAAACTTACTACTGTTAGTAAGCGATTTACAAATGTGACTATTATTATTATTATCGTAAGTCATGTGCTTTGTTATTATAATGTTTATCAGGTAATATATTTTTTATTCTTTCCATGCTTCAGTATTTACTTAGACAGAGCTACTATGCAGCTGCCACATACACAGATTTCCAGATGGGACGATTGCTTCAGGGCTTGGAAGACAACGGCTTTGCGAACAACACCATTATTGTCTTTGTTGGGGATCATGGTATGTACAACTATTTGCTCACAAAATTAATAGAATTTTTTGAGAAAATTGCCAATTTTCTTCTCCATTATATAGTATTTGTTTTATTCATATATCTTCTCTTAGTGAAGGGGTTTTCTGTCTGTATTTTAAGAACCTTTATGCTGGTTCTGGGCCTCATTTCATAAAACTAATAAGTTTAAATTTGATAACAAATCAAATGCAATAATTTCAGTAGCTTATAACAGTTAGTTTAACTCAGTTTTTTTTATAGGAAGTTTCATGAAACGGGGCCCAGGAGTTTGGCAATGGGTGTGTAAATGATTACACTTCTTGATTCTTAAGGTAAACAGCTAGTGGCATCTTTTTTATCCAAGAACATTGGGTCTATAGTGACAACCTGCATAATTATAACGACCACATTTTCTTGTCTCTCTCAGTTGAATGATCTCTATATACAGGTTTCTCTGTATCTTGATCTTAGGTTTATGGAAAATGATTGTAGTACTTTTTTGTATTCAACAGGCTCAATAAAGATTCACCAGTACCAAGCACTCCTGGACCTCTAGAAAGAACAGAGCCATTTTAGTAATGGCTCTGAATAGAGCATTCCAGCCGTTTTTTAATTCTTGATTTGTATTATATTTGTAAATTGTATTCTGTATGTATTTGAATGTTTATACAGAAAATAAAACCAAACCAAACCAAACTCCATTACATATATTGGGCATGGTTCTGTGCCAAAGTTAGAAGAAATGTTTTCCCAGAAAATTTATCACATTCTGCTAAAGTTGTGTGTTTTTTTTTGGCAGGATGGCAGCTGGGAGAGCATTCAGAATGGTGCAAGTTCTCTAACTTTGAATTGGCCACTCGTGTTCCACTCATGGTTCATGTACCGGGAGTTACAGATGTGCAAAAACAGCCGAGGACAAAGAAGTTTCCTCTGAAGGATCTACTCAAGAATAAAAAGTCAGGTGAAAGGAGGTATTCTAGTGGTCTCAAAGAGGGACAAGTCGTGAATGAATTTGTTGAACTGGTAGATATGTTCCCAACTCTTGCCGAATTAGCTGGACTCCAAGTGCCAAGTACTTGCCCTCCAAATCCTTTCAAGGTTGATTTCTGCACAGAAGGGGTAAGCTTTGCACCCCTCATCACTAAAGGCTCTGGTAGAAAAGGGGTTTCTTACACCCGATGGAAGAACGCAACCTTCAGTCAATACCCACGACCAGGCGATGTGCCAACATTGGAGTCTGACCTCCCCCACTTAGTCAACATCACCATAATGGGATATTCCATGCGCACTAGTGACTACCATTTCACAGAGTGGATTGGATTCAACCATTCCATTTTCCAGGGGGATTGGGAGGATGTTCATGCGAGGGAGCTTTATGTGTTGGCTACAGATCCACTTGAGGACAACAATGTAGCTGACAGTCTAGAATATCAAGATTTAGTCCAGGACTTACACATGAAGCTCATGCGTGGATGGAGAGACTCCTTACCTGTCTAAATTTAAATTTTATACTCGATGACTATATATTACTGTTTTTTTCTAACTTGCCTTTTTTTTAAAAGTGTGCTACAAAGGGATCGTTATTAATGCAATATTTTTAAGGAAGTTTTTAAATATGTGATGTAATTTAAATCCCCCAAATCACTCGATACTGTGCATTACTAGAGAGCCAAGGTAATACCGTGCGTCTCCCAAAAAACTATACACTTTTGGAATGGTTGCCGAATAAAAAATATATGATTCTGGGGAAAAGTTTTATTAGTCCGGCAGCCACTGAGCTACACCTTGTTTTGTTGAAATAAGTTTTTTTCTTGATGGATTCTGTTTCCTTAGGCATTGCAGATGACCAAACTGAACACTGGAGCTTTGTCAGTGTTGAGCAATTTAAGATATGGCCCAAAACAAAATAGCCTATTTTCAGTAAAAATTTGAACTATTTCATAATACATTACGAAATATTGGCAGAATGGTGTGCTTATAATTCATGAAGACCATTGTCAACACATTCCTGATGATCATACATGAACATAGATAACATAATTAGCATATTTTCCATTGTATTTGTTGCTAATTTGCATATTCAAAATGGCGGATAAATGCCAGCTGTTAAGCTTAGAATCACAATAAAATAGTATTATACTCATTTCTTTCTATCTTATGTTTGAAATTCCTAGAATACCTAAGTGTAACAAATACTTATGTCATACTTATTTGTCAAAATGACTAATTTAGATAATGGGAAAAAACAAAATGGCCACCAAAATGATAAATTTTAAGCAACATTTGCCATGAGTATTATACATTACGGAAATTGGCAGGGTAGTATACTAGTACTTCATAGATCAGAGATGAATTGATTTGGATATTTGACTTTGGCGGCCGTTGTATATTTGCTCATTTACATATTCAGAATGGCGACAATGTTAGTTTATCACATAATTTCTATCAATAGTCTATAGTAATAAACATTTGTTTTCTCAATACGATTTGAATTCCTAAGATACCATTATGTGAAAAATTATAATTCGATCACTCTTCTTTCATGAATGTGTTACCATTTTATAGCGTAGGTCACTTTAAGTATCGATATTAGGAATTTTACCTTCACAATTCTTTTGATAAGGATACGCCTTTTCTTCCTTTGCTGAACTGGGCTCATGCATCACTGTCATTTTGATTTACATTTTTTGCTGCCAGAGTCTGATCATTTAGACATCACACGGATGCATGACATGCACAGAACATTGTGCATGCTAATTTGGCTTTGTTGCATCCACATCCTGATGATTTGCAATTTTTGCATTAACTTGCACAATTTCAACGTATAAGTCTCAGTATATAATTGCAGGTGCAAGTTTCACATTTGGTGGAGTGGTTACCGGGATGAGTGACTTTGTTGCTTTGTCTTTCATGTAACCCAATGCAGTGGGATCCAATGTCGATGGATTCAATTCCAAAGCACCCTTCCAAATCCATGTTTGAAGATCGGCATGCTAAACATTCTCTTTGAAAGCTTCAGTTGTTGGTGGCATTGCAGCAAGATATGGAGTGTTGGTAGCCGTGCAGTCCACACATTCACTCGGGCATTTGACAGTGTCGTAGCCTTGGGTTGTCTATAGCATGATGATTTAAGCACTGTTGCATCTTTCATCATGTCGGTCATATCTGCATTTATGTTTCCAATCGATAGCAATGGGAACCCATTTTTCTGCCACAGCACTTTTAGCAAAGTTCCTTTGCCAACTCCAAGTTGTGCACCAACAGTATCACAACCTGCCAATGCGTGACCTGCTAACATAGAAGGGATGATGTCTCTGTGTCTGTCCACTGTGGCATGTACATCGATTGCAGATCTGTCTCTGATAGGCGACTCCATTATCAAGGGTGACTGAAGGCCTTCCTTTTGTTAGAAATGAAGCAGAAAAACATTAACATCTGTGTCGTCTGAAAGCACCCTGACGGATTTTCATTCATCTGCAAGTATGATAGCCTGCCGCACAATAATCACATCAGCCTCCTCATGAGATGTGGCCATATCGTGCCGTTGGTTTGGAACACCACCTGGACCTAGTTCAACAGGAGTGTCATCTTGGCTGGTGATCACAAGCTTGTGTTTTAGGATGAAACCTGCATCGTTTTGCACTTTGCAGATGTTGACAAATGATGTTAATCAACTGTTTCTTGTTCTTTGTGACTGTCAGAATCAGTTTCTGAGACGGAAGGGGTGAAGTTGGACTCAGTTGGAAAACCCTGCAACCATCATTGCCTCACGATATCCTGGTTGCACACTTCGTACTGTAATCATCGTACCTGTCAAAGACCAAGTACACATCACCGATTTTAGTCTTTCTTCAATCTTGCCTTTGAATTTCGATGCAAAGTCCTTCACTGTTGGTTGTCTTGTTGGTGATGATGAAGGCCAAGTAGGAATCCAAAGGAGAGCACAACCATCAATCACTGTGCATGTTTCTTCAGGTGTCGCGTGTCTAGCTGATATTTCAACCTTTGTCTGGTTCTTCAAAGCGGCCTTGGACATCGAGATACGCATATCTCCAGACTCATCAAACAGAGCTGTAGAAACTGGCGACAGCTCGCATGACATTACATCATGAAAGTCAACATCTCTAGAACTTGCTTGTAGACCTATCACACAAGAGTACATCAACTTGGTATCATATACCTTGGAATCGCTTATGTCAATAGATTTCTTCATGACAGCCATGGTTTTAACTTTCTTCTAATTTGTGTCGTAGAAACCTCCAGGCAATTTCCGTTCAAACTCACCCATTTGCTGAGCACCAATTTCAACTGCTCCGTCAACATTCACTGATTAAGGAGCGATCCGTCCATTGACCACATTGACAATGTTCACTGGGTGCTTCTCTGGGTCCATTGGATTGATGCTCACATCCAGTTTTCTGCGCAATCCGTCTCTGTCACCTTGGTCTGCAGATATCTTTGCTGAAGCCTCTTCTTTATGCGTTGTTTTAGAACTAGCCGACTTGTCTCTCAGAGTTGAAACGTCTTCCACAAGTCTGCTACATAATGTGCAAGCTAAGGGCCCAGGTCTTGAGAGTTTCTGGCCTTAGAGTGATGCCAATTACACCAGCTTTACCATGCCCATATCACATGAATGTTGTCTCGATGACCATGTCGCTTTATATGCCATTCCATAAGCCTCGAGTGTGTCTCATCATATGAGACCCTTTCATGAAATGCTGGAGTGCATCTCCAGGTAGGGCTTCCATGCGTCAAAGGTAGAATAACCCATATCGTGGGTAGTTTACATGTCCCGACACAAAGAAGTAGGGCAGCTTGAGCTTCACTGCCTCCAGGTGTAGTGGCTAATCACCTTCTCGTTCAGCCCGTACATAGAGCATCATTATCAGTACTGGTTTGATCAGGTGGTCGACCCACATCTTTGTAGTGCGACTTCTCTTTTCAAGTTCCTCAAGAGTTGTCATGAGATCGTTGTGAGACTTTGGGTGTCCCTTCACAACAATATCTTTCAGTAGCTCCTCAGCTACCATGCGCATGGCTCTCATGTTCATAGGATATTTCTTTCCTGTCAGCATTTTGCCCACACCTGCAAATGTAGATGCCAAAACATATGCAAGGCCTGAGTCAGTCATCAATGTTCCAAGTGCACCGACAAAACTCCAAGCAATTTTACCAAATATGTTCTTAGTCAATGCTTGTCTACTACTATTCCAGGTAACCATTTCACCCACATGCTGAGATAGTTGCTCACCATGACCTTTTGATTCAGCTCCAAAATTCTCTCTTTGACTCTACATTTGTTGTTTGATACATATTCTGTCTTTCCAGATTTTCTTCCATTGACTTAGCCAATTAAGTTATGTTTCAACAAAGAAAACCTAGTCCTGGTTTGTCTCTTCAAAAACATTTCAGCAGGTGTTTGATTGGTAGTGGTATGAGGCGTGTTCTGATATGTGAACAGAAAGTTGGCCACTCTGTGGGCCAGTTACATTTGTCGTTTCTTTGGATTCGGATCTAGCATATGTTTGACTATAGTGCCCGTTTCACAATTTGAACTGTGTGTTCTGCCGTTCCATTTGAGGACGGGTGATAGGATGGCACTCTAGTGTGTTTTACCCCATTTCCTTTCATGAATTTGGCAAACTCTTCTGAACTGAACTGTGGGAAGCCATATGCCGCAAAAAGGCTTCTCGAATATCTAACGTTTTGCTAGATGTATAGGTTTGTTCATCAGGATCAACCTCAACCCACTTAGAATGACTATCGATCACAATGAATAGTTGCCGTTTGTCAATCTCAGCACATGCCGTCAACATGCAACCTTTGCCAAACCCTGGCCGGCCATTTCCAAGGATGGTGTCTTGGCTGGGTTCTTTCCAACCATGTGACAAGTCCTGCTACAACTCCTCTATCTCTTTATCTAACCCTGGCCACCAGAGATAGCTTCTTGCAAGACTCTTTGCCAAACTCATCCCTAGGTGTTGATCCTGAAGCTCTTCTAGTAACTGTACTCTGAACTTCTCAGGGACTACAACCATAGTGTAGAGGTCAAGAACAAAAAGCCGAGTGGGGAACGGGTCTCAGTATCTGTATGAGCAAAGCACAGAGAGGTGCCCGTTCCAAAAATTAGGAGGCCCTCTATAGTACTCTACGAATTAATCCAAGGAACTCTACAACCTTCCCCACTAAATTTTTTTCATCGTCCCGTGATGACAAAGCAAAACTAATCTAGTGACAAAATAACAATAAATCGTAAAACTAGCCCAAATAAAAATCCTGATATCTCTTGAGTGGGATCCCCTGATTTACTCTTTCTGGATATCGGTCACTAGAGCTATTATCTGAAGAAGATTGAGTCGCATCCCTTGATTCAGAAGAAGGGAGGTCGTTGTCTACGTCATCATGGCTAAATCCAGCACTACTAATTTCTACTTGGCTGACTCCACCTGCATTCCCTGGTTGACGCAAGACATAACCTGCAGCAGCTATCAAGGTTGAATTCCCACTTCCTGATTCATCAGAAATGACCTCCTGCACAGAGTCTGTAGCTTTACTTGGTAGCCATGCAAGGACAGAGCTTGGATTGAGTTCGGTGCAATACCTTCTCCCCTGACTTATTCTTCACAATGTATACTGGTTTGCCTGGAAAGGGTTGTTTGACCACCATATAGGGCTCTTCCTCCCAGGCATACTGGATTTTGTGCCGACCCTTGAAGGCCCGTTTCCTGACGAGAATGTATTGCCCCAGCCCAGGCGGTGTCTCAAAAACCTTCTTTGCCTGCTTGACCTGCCTGGCAGCAATGGCAGCCTTCGCTTGCGTTGGAGCCTCTGTTGGTCCTGCTGAAACCTTTGTTGTTCATGCTGAAACCTCTGTTGTTCCTGTTGGGACTTCTGTGGTTCCTGTTGGCCCCAATACCGATCTGGTTGAGACCACTGCTGCCCTTGGCACTCTCTTGCAAAATGTCCATAAGCACCGCAAGAAAAACATTATCCCGGGTCTCCTGTCTCACTGAATACCCGCGGTTACTCCTTGCTTAAATCCTCTGTCGTCTTCATGTAACGAAGCCAATTTCAACATAACATTGCAGGCATCTTGCACCTCACTACAAATAGAGGCAACACAACTTCTTGCCTCTTTTATTTCACCGGAACCTACTTGCTTCCTAACATGCTTCTTGAAACTGTAATACGTTGACCCAAGTAACTCCTCAACCTGACGAGATCTCAGCATTCATGCCAGGCCAAAAAAATGACATCTTGGTTGCTTGACCTTTTTAAACATCTCCTAGACTTTCCATTTGGTCTAGTTCCTCTCTCTCATGCAGTGCCACAGGGACTCATCTTAGGGGGTGATCCACTGCATGGTTGGGCATCACTTTGATGCTCTGCTCCCCTGGCATACAACCAACCCAGTCCTTGAAAAACGTCCTCATATCTGGTCAGAACATCAGCTTGGTTTCGAATTGATTCGTTGGATCAAATTCAGTTCTCTGCATGTTTTCCATCCCAGAACTGGTTGCACCTGCTGTTCGACAAATTGAAATTTAAGGTTGCAATACACATCTTTGTGCTCACAAAGGAGGTTTGTTTTTCCTTTGGTGTGATCTTGTGTCCTGAGTACATCACTTGCCGAGCACAAGACCTAGTGATAGCTAGGGCTCTCAACTCCTCTTGTACAACTTGTGGAATAACATATTGCACTGTGCCCCTGTATCCAACTTGAAACGCAGCTTTCTATCATTCACTTCCAGATCAATCATCCAGTCTCCATCGTCATCTCCTGCATGGACAACCTCAACAAAGAATTCAGTATGCCCACCTGGTTCATCTGTCATTTTATGGACTGATTTCTTTTGGCTTTTCAATTTTGGCCCACCTGGTTCATCTGTCATTTTATGGACTGATTTCTTTTGGATTTTCATTTTTGGCCCACCTGGTTCATCTGTCTGTTTATGTACCGATTTTCTTTTGGCTTTTCATTTATCTGGGCTGTTGGCCGGGACTTGCACATTCTGGCAAAATGATTTGGCTTGTGGCACTTCCCGCACTCATATGCAGGACAGAGTTCTTTTTTCCACTCATTTTGTCTGTACCACAAAACTTACAAAGATGTTTTATGTCTCTGTCATCTTTAGTCTTCTTCTGAATTGACATGTCAGGAATCAGCATCTGAATTGTTGCATGAACAGCTGATTGCCCATCAAGAATGCTCATGTTGGTCTTGGACAACTCGATGCCCAGTGCGTACATCCTTGGACAAGGTGTTTTGCCCACACTCATTCCCTCTCCACCCAGGTCTAAATGTATAGTGATACTGATCCAACGATAATTGCAGGGCCTACATTTTGCTACCCTGGGGGGTGTTTCACAAAGATCCTAAGTTGAACTTATCTCTAAGTTGGACTTAAAAGTTATGGAAAGCCATTAGCATCTTTGAAAATATTTTGTAAAAGTTATTTTAGAAGGCATAAAATGTTGATTCAAATCATTCATACTTTCTATTATCAAGGAGATTTCATGTTCTTGATGTGGAATTTATGAAAAGTCTAAAATACTTCAATTTTTGCTTTTGGAAATATTTTATTTTAAGGCTCCAAAGGCTGTCCATAACTTTTAAGTCCAACTTAGAGTTTAGTTCTACTTAGGATCTTTGTGAAACACCCCCCTGGTTAGAAATTATTACTTTTTTCTCTTGTTGAGTATTCATAAAAGTCTGATTTTGATTTCTGCTGTGTTTATTGTCAAATGACTTGGATGATCGACCATGCAGTCTATTTGTAAATGGAATGCATTCCCAGGTAAGTCAACAAGAGTCATTATGATTTCTGGTTGTCCGTCCGATTGATGGATTCCTTCCAAACTTGGATTATGTATATATCTTGCAGAGCTAATGAACTGATTAGATGTTGGGGTCACAAAGTCAAAGGTCACAGGGCTCATTAATGTGTGCAAACATAGTTTGTGATCGTGTTATCTCAAACACCAATTGATGGATTCCTGCCAAACTTAGGTCATACATGTATCTTACAGAGCCAATGAACTGATTAGTTTTAGGGGTCAAAGGTCGGAGGTCACATGGCTCATTATGTATGCAAAAATAGCTTGTGATCGCATTATCATGAGAACCAATAGACAGATTACTATCAAACTCAAGACATGTATAGTATCTTGCAGAGCCAATGAACTGAGTAGATTTAGGGTCATGAGTTAGGTCAAAGATCAAAGGGTCATACATGTATCACGATATTCTGATGGATTACAATCAAACTTGAAATTTTAAAATTGCTTCTGTTTTGGTTTGTATAATCGGAGACGGAGGCATCATTTTCGACTGCGCGGTCGAAGGTCCGATATCTAGTTATTTTCTTATTTACATACCTTGTTAGAAAGTTATTAGGAGTATAAGCCTAAAGATTAAGGTCATTGGGTTAGGACTGCAATTTCATTTTTCTATGATTATTACATATTCACGTTTTGGTTTCGATTTAAAAATATTTTTACAAGATTACTTTTTTTTGCTATTCCAAACAACTTTGTGTTGTATGATGATGCATTTAATGTACTACAAGTGTTTTATTAAACGTGCTACATATATAATCGATAATGTAACCATGCATCTAGAATTTTTGTTCCATGAGATAAACACTGGTTATGTATGATTGATTAAGGCATACTGTATATTCAATTACAAGAGCTAAGAACAAAGACAAGTCAAATGTCTTGTGGCATTTTTAGGCCTTTCTAAGTCATTTGTAAATCTATGGAAGGACTTTTCATAATTATCCAAATACTTAGTTTATATTGATCATCATCATCATCTTTACTCAGAAATTAATGAGTTTACCTTAATGACTGAATCAAAGAACATGTGTTGTATATAGATCAGCTCAAAGCTTGGTAAATGTATTGGCACAAAGGACCAAAATCTTGTAATACATTGGTACATGCGATAATTATAATGGTTAAGTTTACGAACTAGTGTCTGTCTTAACGTGACCTACATGTTTGCCAGGAAGGAAAAGGTCAGTTCCAGAACAGATCTACAAACAAAGCAGTCTGACATTGCAGACCCCTTTAAGTACTATCAGGTTGTATTTATACTTCCAGTTGCAATTTAAAAAAATCATAAACATGTACACCTAAATATATGTTGTAGCAGTATTGTAAAAATCATACAGCAAATACAATGCACAACTGAAGCCGAAAAGATGATAGGGTGTTACAAACCAAAGCAAAACCGCACACACATTTTAACATAGAGACATTTAATATCATTGAGAAAGCTTGGCATGACGATATTTAACTCGAGGTAACCTTCAAAGTCATGACTGGAGGAGTTGTATTAATTTCTAAGTAAAACATAGAGTTGGTAAATGTTTTATATATATTCTGTGAAATCGGGGAATCATCGTCAATGATGAGTAAATAATAACTAGATTATATTTTTGAAATTAGGAAATCATACTAACACTTGCCATCAAATTCAGTTGTGCCACAAATGTTGTAACACAATGAGGAACACTGCGATATTCTACTTCTGTTTTTAAATTACATGGTATAACTTTACACATCTCATTTCGTCTTGTCTCATTCATTTGATATGACTATAGTTCTTACTCCCAAATTGCAGGGAGATCGACGAGAGGAGATCATTGATTAGATAAATGTTTAAATGGGGTTGTTTGCTGTTGTGGAGAGAAAATATATATCAGGAGAGGGAGATGAATTAATAGAGAAGGGGGGTAGAGATAGTGTGAGAGGGGGTTAAAAGGGAGAGAGAGAGAGCAAATGGGAGAAATAAAGAAAAGCGACAGGGAGTAATACAGAGAGAGACGGAGAGGTGGGGTGGGTATGGAGGGGATCAAGCAAGAGAGGAAACAGGACGGGGGCGGGGTAGAACTTGTTATAACTCGTATTCAAAGAACATTGTGGCTGTTTAATTACAAAAAAGATCAACACATTCAACCCTTCCCCTGCAAATGATGATGATGAGAATACTCTACTACTACTACTAATACTGCCACTAATACTACTAATAATAATACTATTACTACATCAACTACAACTACTTCTCAGTAGGGTACTCAGGAATGCCGGTTTTCAGTCAAAAGCCTGAATTTAGGCCATAGTTTAGGCTTTTTTGTGTACAAAATGGCTCATTCTGTGTGATGTTCAGGCCCTCTGATCAATTCTAACTGGCATCCCTGGGTACTTGCCCCCCCCCCCTGAACTTAAAAAAAAAAGAGAGACGAGAGCGAGGGAATAGATGAAGGAAAATAAACGTGAGATTGCTCGAAAATGCTCTTCAAAGATTATACTATAATGAGAATCAATACCATGGGGACAACGTGCAGAACCCTAAATAAAATCTATTGAAAGAGGTGCATTAAACGATTATCGAAAAAATGGCTAAATGCTTTGGGGTTATACGAACTGCGTCCTTAATGTATAGTTTACAGCAGAGAAGAAGAAATGTAAATAGGAATGAGAGGTCGAAGGCATACAGGAAAAGAGAGAGAAATGAAAATGCAAAATATTTTCCCACTTTAAAGGGGCAAGGTGTATACCCCCTTCCGGCCTGGTCAATCAGCTCCCTCAATAGCACACTAGCGTTTTTCAACCGGGTTATATTTTAGTTGTATTGAAATATATATTTTGGTATAAAATCAACTTCATAAACAAGTATCAGAAATCGCTATTTGCCAAAATATATCACATTGGGAACTCTGATGAGGAGATAACATTTTATAGATAGTAAAGTGTCCATTTCCTCTCTCGATTCGCTCGCCTGCAGGTAGTGAGATCCATGAATATCCCCATATTGTTTTAACATAAGATAGGTTATTTCCTCAATACCAGAAGTAGTATATTATCAAAATCATGCAATTTATATGACACTGACTTTCAATCACATTCAGAATAATCAAAATACAATACAAAAGTATAATTCTTAATTTACATCGATTGCTAAACAACAATGATAATATCGAAAATAATATCGCTAGTGACATTCGTTTGTCTCGCAATGTATGGTCAACAAGGGATCTAAAAGATCACGACGAACGAATGTGGTGGTGGTGGTGGTGATCACGACACGAGACCACTGTTCTACCGACTGAGCTACTAGCGATATTATTTTCGATACTATATCCGCAATGAGTAATATATTTAGCATTAACAATGATATATATTTGTGTTTCAAATACAAAATTACAATATATTGCAGAATTGATCTTCTTGCAGACAGAAAGATTACATTGAAAAAAGTTGAGTACTGAGTTTAACATACCTTTCTTTAATTTGTATTGATTCTAGTTGGCAATGGAAATCAACCTTAGATGTCATGGGGGTGCAAATTAAAAGAATGTTAACTTAGTGATGAACATTTTCTTTTGAATCGGATCAGCTATCGTTAAAAAAAAAAATTCTCCAGTTCTGTTCATTTCCATTGTAAATACAATTCAAACAGAAAATGCAAATACAAACACTTGAAGAAATACATAGAAATTTACAAATATTTGATAAATTTATAATTATGAATGTAAAAAAGAAAGAGAGGAAACAGAATACGCATAGAAATGGAATTATGATGGTTGGTAGCAAAAGAACCTCGAGGGTTATGTATAGGCACCAACCCTGCATGTTATTACAAAAAGTCGTAGTGATGATATAAATCAATGATAAGATATAGGCCTACAAACACAATATGAATCAATGATAAGATAATTGTTTTCTCCCAGGAACAGGTTCATCTAGAGTGAACTCTAATCCCTATAGTCATATATTTCCAGTTTACCAATGAAACAAATATATGAAATTAAGTCCATTATGCAACTTTTAATAGTTCTTTTCTCATGAATGCTCAAAAACGGGGTGGCACAGAAGGGTGCATAAAAAAAAGGTAACATCAAAACCTATATATTGATCGTAACCTTTCTTTTAGTCGATCTGCATACACGGAAGAGCCAAAAAAATACTTAACAGACGTTATAAATCGATACAAATATGGGGGATCCTGTCTAGTTTGGTAAGCAGTCGCGCCATCCCCTCTGCAGGCGTTGACTCAAATCTTTCACAAGAGTTCCGTACTTGATATATCCTGCAACGTTTTGATTCTGATCCGGATCGAGGGCGTTAATGTAGAGCTCCCTCGCTCCAACGTCCGACCGATTCCCTTCAAAGGTTGTGTGATTGAAGCCTATCCATTCGGTATAGTGGTAGTCTCTCGTTCGCATGGAGTACCCCATTATGGTGATGTTAGCTAGATGAGGGACATCCGAACTCTCGCCCGTTGGAACGATACTTGGTCGGGGGTACTGGCTGAAGGTCGCATTTTTCCACCGCGTAAAATTTGTGACGCGGTTGGAATTACCGCCTGATATATCGCCACGTGTCGAAGTCATCTCGTTTGTTATCAGGGGGGCGAAACTAATACCTTCTGCGCAAAAGTCAACGTTGAAGGATTTCGGCGGACATATTGGAGGAATGCTGATGTTAGCTAGATCAGAAAGAGTAGGGAATATGTCGACAAACTCCACGAAATCATCCACATGGATGCCATTATTTTGTTCCAAATCGCTGTAGTCTTTGGTAAATTCATAAGCTTCTTGCTCACCAAGTATTTCCACGTCTCTGATGGCGTTTTTGTGTAAGTATCTGTGCAGTTTAATATTCATCTGCTTCTTTTCAACCGCGTCTTTCTTCGTCAGCAGCAGCGGATCAAGGAGTTCGAATTTGTCGGCAAACATCCAACGCGTGTCAGTCACACCCGGAACGTGGACGAGGAGTGGTGCTCTTGTCGCCAGTTCAAAGTTTGAGAACTTGCACCACTCGCCATGTTCACCCAGCTGCCATCCTGTGTGAATAGAGATCATTAAAATGATATTGAATGATCGAGAGATGTTCGAAACTTCAGAAAGAAGGTAATTCTTCCCGCCATATGCGATAATAAAACAGTCGGAAATATGAAGAAAAAAATATTTAAATTTCGTCACTCAACTTCTATGTCTATCGGTCAACGTTCGCTCCTCTATTTAATGATATAATCCAACATAATGTCACGCTCGTCTTAAGCCTCGGTCACAAATGCCATTACGAACTGCTACGAGCGATTTTCAGACAATGGAAATACGCAAAGACAATGGAAAAACAGGGAGATTCGTACTAACGCATCGTTCGAACCTTTATGACCGTAGCTTAAATGACATAATCCAAAATATAACTCTTGTGAAGGTTCCGAGTCAGATGCCCCAAAATAGACTCTGAAATTATCATAGATATTCATTTTTGAATGAATTGTTCTTACCATGGAACTATTATGATAATATATAAACCTACCATGGTCACCAACCAAAACGATGATGGTGTTATTAGCAAACCCAGACTCTTCCAGAACGTTAAGCAAACGACCTACTTGGTAGTCCATAAAGGTGGACGCCGCGTAGTAGTTTTGACGCATAGGTCCCTGGAACAGTAAAGAAAGACGCATGGATCAGTAAAGATTGATGGGAACTGACGCAGTGTTTATGCACAGACGCAACTCATTGACCAAGATATGCAATTACTTAATTATAGGCTATTTTGTATGGTATTAATTCCTAGTTACCATTATCTTCGGGTAGGATAACCTACGTTCTCAGCCTGTCAGGGTCTCGACGATTAGATACAAAGGCTACACTAACAAGAAATGAGGATTCTCATCTCCCCTTTTACCAGTTTCTATAAATTTCAAACTTATAACCTGCATTACAAATTAAAAACTTGTATATAATTTGATATGTGGGAAGCTATAGAGCCGACGGCATTCTGATTTATTTTCGCAAAATGCACATAAAACCTTATTCTATTTCCAGAAA
Source organism: Strongylocentrotus droebachiensis (assembly GCA_035222895.1). Lineage (NCBI taxonomy): Eukaryota > Metazoa > Echinodermata > Echinoidea > Camarodonta > Strongylocentrotidae > Strongylocentrotus > Strongylocentrotus droebachiensis. The sequence goes on along the minus strand of JAVYIG010001248.1, from coordinate 310,753 downwards.
AATTGTTATCGTCTTTATTTCTCTCTCTCTCTCTCTCTCTCTCTCCCTCTCTCGCTCTCTTTGATGATCCCTTTTATGATAAGATGCTTGTGATTTGACCTAATTGCCTTTCTTTCCTTCATAATTTCTGATGTTTAAAATACTAAGAGTGATCGCTATTAAGAGTTATTTACACATTTGTATTCTTGTTGTTTTAATTTGTATGATTTTATTTTATTTTAAGTTTTATGTATATTATGTGAATGTTTTGAACGGGCCTGCTGAAACCCAGCATTATGGCTGATATCAGATGATTCAACCGTGGTTACATAAAACAAACAAACAAACAAACAAACAAACCCAAATACGATACCAACATTTGATCAATGAATAATATGCCTTTAGAATGTCAAGGGTCACCCGAGGTCATGAGTATCCTATACTCTTACATGGTAGTTCAGCGGAATGGTACCGTATGGCAAGGGTAGCTTTAATGGTCTGAGGTCCGAATGCTTTCTCAACCTTCCGAACACTTCCCATGCCACACTCGGCATGTCCTCGGGCATGGTCGGATTAGAGGCGATTTCAACCGAGCTAAGGGGATACAAGGATTCGTACTCCTTCGGGTATTTCCATGGAACGTGAGGCTTCCGGTAGCCGACCGCCAGAAAGAAGGGAGGTGACGAAGCTGTTATAAGAACGAGAAAGAAATTCTTTAACTCACTTGATACAGGTGCGTCGATAGAAGGTGGCGGTTGCCATCATATTATCAAGGTAGAATTGATGGTATATATTGTACATGTGTATAATATATTATGCAATCACTACAATACCACCACCAGGTATATTTACCAGGGGGCAAGCAAGGACAATAGGCAAAGACCCATGTTGAAACTCAATTGGCAACATATGTCATGAAGAGTTACCCCCATTATTTTTGTAATATTAAGGTGTGCCCCCTCTCCCCTTCAATTTTTTTTTGAATTATTCGTCCTTGACGATCAACACCACTATCACCAACGTAACATATTTTTCTAAAGGATACCCATAAATCAAACTAATGGGAGCATAAGCATAAAATATAAACAATTGTGTAATCACCGTTCGTAAGGCTGCTTTTCCCATCTTCAAATATTTCATGCAAGTGCGTTTTCTCGGCCCCGGTGACTTTGGCAGACGACAGATTTCGGAGGATTTCTGCAGCTCGTTCGAAGGCCTGAAGATCTGGTAGAGTTCCCTCTGGCATCTTATCCACATCTACAGGGCACATCAGATTGTCTCCTAGTTTGCCGTCCAGATTGGGACACACCTATTAAGAAATCGTGGATCCAGGATCAAGAATGCCCCTTATATCCCCAAATTGTCTTTAGACCAATTCGTAGTTTAATAATAAATGTACAAATAAACCCCAAATATGCACAGATCTTTTACACATGGAGAAGTTCCACTTTGAGCATCTTAGAATAATAACTGCCAAGTCCTAGATGTGCTTCATGAATACCTTTTGTTTGCCCTCTTGAAAAGAATACTTCCACCTGCGTATCTTAAAATGTACCGTTGGTGCATAAATGTTACATAACTTTCATGAGCGCATATCCATTATTAATCTCTGTGGGTTTTACCTTTTTGGTACAAATGACCTTTATCTGCCCATGCGCAGATTGTATCTATGAACTGGCTTATTGAGAAATCTTGGATCCAGGATCAAGAATGCCCCTTATATCCCCAAATTGTCTATAGACCAATTCGTAGTTTAATAGCGAATGTACAAATAAACCCCAAATATGCACAGATCTTTGAAACATGGAGAAGTGCCACTTTGCGCACTTTGAATAAACAATGCCAGAGAGATGGAATCGCTTCATATATAGTTTTGTTTACCCTTACAAGAAGAATACTTCCGTGTTGGTATCATGGAATGTAATGTCGGTGTATAAATGAACATTGATTTACATAACTTTTTACATAATTCATTATTCATTTCTGTGGGTTTTACAAAGTGGGTACAAATTTGTACGTGCTCATCTGCAGATTTTTATATTCGAACTGGCTTAAATAGCGCCATGAGTAAATTCATTGGGTCATGGGTGATCCGACATTGCTCCGTCGACAGTTGCTCCGGAATCTATTTTACCAGAGATGCATGATTAGGATTGCAATTGGACTTTAGGTTTAATAAGTTAACCGTGTTTTCATTAGGGTTTAGACATAGCGTTTGGTTCAGGGTTTAAGTTAGAAAATCGATCCGTGTAGAAAATTAACCACGGAGCAATTACCTCAGGAGCTTATATCGAACAACCGGCATGCTGTTTATATCGGGGTAATATTTTTCCTCCTATAGATCAATTTTTATATGTTTGACGAAGTGTGGAACGAAAATGAAGAATTAGCATTAAAAAGACAGAAAGTGGCAGGTTATAACGAATAAATTATTATATATTTTTGTAGGAATGGGAAATTCTTAGATAAGCAATATAGCAAATTGCTTTACCTTAGCATATATGTATTGATCTGTCGAGGGATGATAGGCGGGTACTGACCAGCTGTACGGATAATCGTCGTTGCCACCACTAGTGTTCCCTAAAATTACAAGAATAATGTTGATTAGTAAATTAGCAAATGGTACTACCATTATAATAATTACGGTACACTAAATTATATAGAGCCATGGTAGTACTGTCTGTATCATAGTACCGTGGTAGCACTGTAGACCTACCATGTTATTTTTGTTGTTGTTGTTGTTGTAAAGGCTGTCACAACATGATGACTGGTAATAGAAACAAATGAATCGCTCCGACTGGAGATATTGGACTCATGATTATAATTTATATCACATGAACATTTTTATTTTCAATACAATAGCATGGTATTTTCATTTAATCCTGTTTTCCATTAAAGTGTTCATGTCATTCGCGATTAAATAATGACTGTTTCTTATAAGGCCCTTTGCTACTTAATCGACCAAAGCGTCACTGCATGGATTCAAAAACAATTCCGCACTTTACAGTGCACATTCTGTACCCCATGGGGGGGGGGGGGCATTTAAAAAGTGACAAATTGACTCGTGTCACTCCTTTTTGTCTATCGTATTCTATACCTGGATGGAAGACCTTGCCAACTGAAGCAGTAAAGTATCCATTCTCTTTGAAGTGTTGAGGTAAGGTGGTGTAGTTTCCTGCTGTTTCTCTCCAGTAACCGTGGAAGCCATAGAGCTTAGTGGTATCTGGGCGCCGTCCCGTCAGGAATGACGTGCGGCTAGGGGCACACAGAGATTGCTGCATGCATAAAATGATATACCAAAGCATGTAGGTGCTGATATAACATTTTGATTCTGAACATGGACTATATCTTATTAGAAACATACATATGTAACATTGACATAATGGCCCAAATTCACAAAGGAGGTTTGTCGAGAAACCTAGGTTTATGTGCGTCATGACGCGTTTTTACAAACCTTGTTTTTCGACAAACCTTTTTTGTGAATTCGAGCCAATGGGTGTCCGGTCAAAACTGTTTAGTTTAGCGTATTCTCGTCGTTATTCAAAATATTTAATATGAGGGTATTTGAATAGGAATCCTTATCAATTAAGGGACGATCCTACTTTTATATTCTTCCAAAGTAACGACATTAAAGCAATGAAGAAGTCCAGAAATCATATATTAGAAACAAACATTCTAGCAATAAAGGTTTCTTTAAAACATTTAATTTTGTCGACATTCTTCAAATTTGAGGACATTTGAAACGCGATCATTTTCAGGAAAATTCAGAGTTCATTATTAATAGAATGAAAAAAATTCAGAAAAATTTGTTCATCTTTATATACCAGAATTCAACCTTTTCTTTTTAAATAGCTTTTTTCGTCAAGGCTCCAACTATCATATCCATACCAATGTTTTGGACTACTGCTTAATGATTTTCGTTTCGTTCTGTGCTTTGTTTGTATTCTGTATTTGCTGTATTTATAAAGGGAATCGCTGTGTTTTATTGCAAGCAACTAGCTTTTTAATGCGATTTTCCAGATAAAATTGCATTACATACTACATCTTTGTATTTTCTGAAATGAATAAATTAAAATGAATTATATTAATATTTCCTTACTAAGCAAGATGAGCGAGAGAGAGAGAGGAGCCTAATACATTTGTATTTCATCCTCCTAATGAGACCCCCCTCCCCCTCCCTCCCTCATCTATGATCAGACCGGTGTCTTCTGAAATGCTGAACCCACTATGCTCCGCTGCCCCAATAATAATTAACTTGACAATCAGCCCATTTTTATATTCAATTTAGAAAATATGTAAATAATTTCAGTCCCGAGAAGGGGATTTAAGAGAGGGTGGGGAAGAGTGGGAGAGGGGGAGAGAGAGAGAGAGAGAGAGGGAGTTAGATGGTGAATAAAGAAGGGACAAGGGGGCCAATAACTAAAATAGTGGCTGCTTACGATAGTACTAGCGACACAAAAAGACCCCCCCCCCCCAACAACAACAACAACAAAAACCCAAAAAGAGATTCTCCTTCGGTACTGACTTTTTGAAAAGATATTCGAAATGAATTATTGTACTCGCCGCATTGCATATCTTAACAATTTAAATCAACCAAGAAAATGTTACATGTAACACAAATAAATATGACATTTAGGGAGGTCACAAGACAATTATTATGCCATTAATTTCCCACTTAATATGTTGAAAATTGTGAAATGCCCTGTGTAGACCTTTTAACACAATATCATACCAAAAAAACCTCCACATCTTTTCAGAATTAATGACATTTCGTATAATAATCAATTAATCAGTTTCATTTTTTTTACGGTTTCCCGCTACATTTTCGACTTTTATCAATGTGCTCTTTTCCCCTTGACTAGTGCCTTCTTTGCTCGTAATCATCCTGTCATTTAAAGAAGTTACACCAAAGAAAGTGGTTAACTAAAAAGGTGACTGACCTGCACCATAGCGTTGGTAAAGACAGCAGATTGAGCTGCGAGCTGGTCGATGTTCGGTGATATGATGGGACCCCCATAGCATCCAAGTGATGGCCGTAAGTCATCTATTACAATGAACAACACGTTGGGTCTTTCTGGGTCCAAAGCTATTAGTGATGAAATGATAATCAGTTATGATATGTAATGAAAACTGTAGTCTATACCTTATAATTTCAGTTCTCAAAGGTGTGTCTTTGTGATCTCCATGACAACCAAAATACACTGTTGTGTAGAAACAGAGCGATGTGAAGTTTCATTGTCACCATAAACTTGCAAAAGCTATTCATGGGTGAACCTTGTTCAGATGCCCAACTTATGATACCGCATGTAAAAATGGAATCGTGTATAGCCTAACTCTTTTGTAGGATCCATGTCTAAGCCCAAAACATAGATCATAAAAGGGCCTACCAAATTCAGTTAAGACTTTATATTCCAAATTAACTGCACACGTGGGTAAGCTAACATGATAATCAAATGAAGGGATTACATAACAAATAAATGCCCATGTGGCGCCCATTGTGACAGAACGTAGTGATCTTCCCTAGTAATGACGCTGCAACAAAAGGCAATTTTCGCACTGTAATCACATTTAACGATACAAATTATTTCTTTCATCTGGTAGGAATAATTGTTTTTCAATATCGTATTTAAGAATGTGAACTGCATATCTTAGTTGTTGCTAGGTAGGAGAATCAATGTCTCTATATGTAAAAAAAATGTTGGCATAGTTTTGTGCGGACCCCCCCCCCCCCCCTCCACCTTCTTCCCTGACTGACCTCTTTAGTAATTGTAATTACCTTTGAAAGGGAAAATAGATTTGACCTCTACTAAAATAAGAACATTTTATCCGGAAGTATGTGAGAGGCGAATTCTAACTCCCTGTTTACAATTCAACTCAGCCTAGCATCAGATTGCTTTGCCTTCGTTTTCTACATGATCATATTCAAAGCATCAGAAATCAAGAAATCATGGCTGCTATTGGGGATATTCCATTTCCACCACTCATCAAAGAGGATACGTTCATCCCCCTAAAAATACAAGGAAAGGTTAGATTTCTCTTACTTTACTTATGTTTTCACATGTTAACAAAGTAATTCATTCAGTGATCCGGTCTTGCATGTAGCCCTGTTGGTTAACACATGGGAATAAATACCAATGTAAGCTGATGTGAGCATATTTCTCTCTAATATAGGTGGAATATATTACACAAATCATTCACTGAATGAGCAAACTAGACTTGTAGACTTGGAGACCTGAAGACAGTTATCTTAAAATACACTCATAAACAAAGAAACAAAGAAACAAACCTGAAATTCACTCATCAAGTATACAGAATGAACAGCTATATATAACAAATAAGCCGAATCAAGAAATCTCACCGAATGTAGTTTGAATGCAGAGTGGCGTGATAATTGACCAAGCAACGGCTATCAAAATATTTCTACAGCATGTCCAAGCCATCTTTATTTTAAACTAGATGATAGCCTCAGTTCGACCAATCTCCTGAAGTAAAGGTACCTGCAATATATATACGTCCTTACATTGCTTGGTTAATTGTGTATTGTATTGTAACACGCTGTGATGAACCGGCTGATCCTGATATCCTGTCTATCTAAAACATTGGTAAACCAGGAAGTGCTTCAATAGACTAGTTCGGAGATACCACTTGTACTCATAATCACCCCCAAATATTTTCATATATAGCGTCATCTTCGCCCTGGACTTCGCTCATTTGGCCTCACTCTCCAGATGCCCATTACTCGTCTCAAGTGATATGGAATGAAGACCGGGCATTTTCCTCTATTGCTCCTCGCCTGTGAAATTCCCTCCCATCATCTATTCGCGAAATTGACAACCTGGACCACTTCAAAGCTTCACTCAAAACTCACGTCTTCCTTCAGACGTTTAAATGCTAACTTTATTCGAGCAACTCACGCCTTTGAATGTTTTTTTAAACAGATATATGGCGCCATACAAATGCTGTGATTCATCATCATCACCTACCTTGACACAAGCTTTATAGGTTTGATGCCTTCTTCTAACATTATTTGATCATTTTGCAAAAAGAAATTAAAAAAAGATCCTGGAATGAAAGATATGGCACTTTGAATTAGAATGAGTTATGCTACGGTCAGAAAGGTTCGTACGAACGATAATATCGTACGAATCTCCCTGTGAAAAATGAAGACGTTACAAGGATGGTCGAACATAATATCAAGCTGTCATTGTCAATAGACAGTTTTCGTAATGCAATCCAATTCAATTAATGCAAATATCTTTCTTAAGCACATCGTTACAAATTATTTCATCCACCTGTTACGAATACTTGTATTTCAATAGTGTAAATTCGAATTGCATACATAAATTGTTGCTAGGTAGGACATGCATGGCTTTTCCTACCTCACATCACGTAATGCATCTCACTCATCCTCACACGTATACTAATGCAACACAATACGCAATAATACCCCCCCCCCCTCCCCACACACACACTCAGGGGCGGCGATTTCTTTTCATGACCGGGGGGACGAAATGCGAGGGACGAGGGAGCATGCAGAGGCGTATACGTAGTGAGCAAAAACTTTTTTTTTTGGGGGGGGGCAGAAAAAAAAATCCACATGACCACCACTCTTACATGTTACATGCAGGTCTTGCGGAACGTTTTTCAAAGTGGGGGGGGGGGGGGACTAAAGTATTTACGATCAGGTAGAGCGAAGCGAATGAAGCGTTAATTGGTGTTGGGTCTAGGGGCGAAGCCCCGGCGGGGTGCAGGGGGAGGAGCCCAGAAGGCTCAGGGGTTTTAGGCATTTAATTACGGCCAGATGAGCACATGTTGATACCTTATTTCTGACACTGGCATGCTAGGTCACTAATTGGAATTGAGCCAAGGGGGCGGAGCCCCTAGAAGCTCAGGGGTTTTATGTATTAAATTACGATCAAATGAGCATCCAGGGGCCCGCCTTAGGGCCTTTGGTGGGGTCCAGGGGGACAGAGTCCCCGGAAGGTCAGGGGTTTTAGTCATTTAATTACGGTCAGATAAGCAACCAGACGGGTCCGCCTTAGGGCGCTTGGTAGGATACAGGGAGCAGAGCCCCCAAAAGCTCAAGGAAAAATCATGCCAATTCAGCAACATTGGTAAATCACTGGTATCGGATTAGAAATAAATCACGTTTGAATTTCATGGGGGGGGGGGGCAACTGACCTCCACACCCTCCCCATCAGTACGCCGGTGCGAGGAAGCATAGTGAACGAGAGGGATGAATGTGACGGAAGTGACTCCCCCCTCACAGGTTTTTGAAGTTTTGTTGTATTAAAAAAACCTTACATTCCTTTGCAAAACTATAGTTTTAAAAACAATCAATATACTATTTTCACGCTTCACTTTTCTACAATATTTACTTGTAGATTTTGAAGGATATTATGCGAGAGAGTTTAACTCCCGAGCGAGAAGATTTTTGCATTTTTATTTGTCTAAACGCGCAGTCTTTGGCCTAGCTCTAGAGCTTAAAAGTGTGTGGTCGTCTTTAGTCAGTATTTGCTATACATTTTGGGGGACACTTTAAATTTTCCTGGAATAAAATTGAAGGGTGACGTGTACCCCCCCCCCCCCCCCCCAGTCCCCCCGGGATCGCCGCCCCTGCCAAACTGACACACCACAGTAAGGCCACATGCTTACATTCATATTCACTTCTAATTCTTTCCACATTTTTGTAAATGCAACCTGCCTTCCTTGATTGCCAAGTTCTTTTCCTCACGTTTACGCACACGCACAAACACACGCGCCCACATACACTCACACAGACCCACACACACACGGACACGAGTACTGCCAATCGTTCTTCACTTATTTGTCTTTTATTTTTTGAAGAATATAGAATGTACAGCAAAATATGTAATAACGTAATAATATTGTTTCGTTTATTCATAGTTATGCATGGTGACGAATCAAGTTGTTAATCAATCAGTGGCTTGAACCATGCTTGACTACTGGTGAGTGGTGACACATGTACCTGGAAGAGAAAAGTTTCCTATCGCATAAGCGTGGTATAGGCAAACACTCGAGTCATGACATAAACAAATTATGAGATCGTTACTTTTAATGGTGCTGACATATTGCTACCTCCGTCGCGTGGCTATATAGCAAGGCTTTGGTCATCGCCACACTCTTTGGGGGTATAGTGGTAGCTATGGTGTTAATGAGTAATTTACACAGTTTCTCACTTCGCTGCCACGCCCGGTTCAGAAAATTCCTGTATTTGCATTTCTTGAAATAATGGCTCTGAAAGATTACATTTTCTTGCACCAAATTTAGACCTTTGCCAAAATAAAGATATAGGCCTATCTGATAAACTACAGACATGAAGGCTGTAGCTGACCAGCGCCCATGAATAGAAATGGCGCATCAAAATTGGCAAAGAGAAGGGGTGGAATGTACCTTAACTGAAGGCGGTAGACATGTGTGACGAAGACTACCCCCTAGGACAACTACCCCCTAGGGCAACCATCCTCTAGGACGACTACCCCCGGGACAACCACCTGACAACTCCAGATGCCCATTACTCATCTCAAGGGGTATAGAGACCGGGCATTTTCCTCTATTGCTCCTGGCCTGTGGAATTCTTTCCCATTATCTATTCGCGAAATTGACAACCTGGACCACTTCAAAGCTTTACTAAAAACTCACATCTTCCTTCAGACATCTAAATACTAATTTTATTGGAGGAGCTCGCGCCTTAATATATAATTATGGCGCCATACAAATGATGTTCATCATCATCATCATCACAACTACCCCCCGGACAACTTCCTCCTAGGACAACTACCGCCCGGACAACTACCTCCTAGAACAACTACCCCCGGACAACAACCCCCGGACAACTATCCCCTAGGATAGTTGTTTGGGGGTAGTTGTCCTAGAGGATGATTGTCGTAGGGGGTAGTTGTCTGGGGGTAGTTGTCTGGGGTAGTTGTCTGGGGGTTAGTTGTCCTGGGGCTGGTTGTCCAGGGGTAGTTGTCCATGGGGTAGTTGTCCTAGGGGGTAGTTTTCCTAGGGGTAGTCGTCTGGGGGTAGTTGTCCGGGGGGTAGTTTTCCTAGGGGGTAGTTGTCCTATGGGGTAGTCGTCTCGGGGTAGTTGCCCGGGGTAGTTGTCCCGGGGGTAGTCGTCCTAGAGGGTGGTTGCCCTAAGGGGTAGTTGTCCTAGGGGGTAGTTAACTGGGGATGGTTATCTGGGGGTGGATGTCCAGGGGGTAGGTGTCCTAGAACCGCATCTATAGCCAGATCGGGGGTGGGGATCACTGCGGTTTTCTACTGGGAAAGACTTGAAAAACGACCCTTTTAACAAGTAATAACATACATGGACTTCACTTATAACCTCTAGGTTCTAGTCTTAAAGACTGGAAGGCTATCTCTCCATCCCCTTTGCAACCGGTGGCTTAACTTTCTCACCAAATGGTGATAACATTCCTCATTAGCAACGTTATTATCTTGACGTGGATCCGAGTCGTTCAGGTACAGCTCTCTAGCTTTCACGTCTGACCAGTCCCCTTGGAATGTGGTGTGATTAAAACTAATCCATTCTGTGTAGTGGTACCGGTCCGTCCTCATTGAGTAGCCCATGATAGTGATGAGGTCCAGGTCCGGTAAGTCGGTGTTTTTATCCGGCGTTACACTAGGCCGAGGGTATTGACTGAACGTGGCGTTTTTCCACCGGACGATGTCCCGCGGGGTAGCACCGCGGCAGTCTCCGCGGCATTCTACACCTTGGATCAGTGGCGCGAAGCTGTAGCCTTCGGAGCAGAAGGTCACGTTGAAAGGGTTCGGCGGGCATACGGGTGGCACTGTGAGACCTGTCAGCTCGGCAAGAGTCGGAAACAAATCAACGAGCTCTACAAACTCATCAATCTGGTAGACGTTCTCTGATTGTGCCTTTCTCCCTTTCCTTTTCAATCCCGGAGATTTCCTCGATTCGACCACTTCATTATCCGTCTGGTCATGTGGAAATCTCAAATAGCTTTCATCGACTCTTGAATCAATTTCATTTTTACTCTGGTGACTTTGTAGTGTGGAGAATATTTCGCCAACTCTCGAATCGACCTCGTTTATTCCATTATCCTTCAGATGACCCTGAAAACTAGGTGACAGCGGGTCGATGAGAGGAAACTTCCTCGTAGTCGAAGACTTCTGGTCGGTGACCCCTGGCACGTGAACCATCAGCGGCGCTCTCGTGGCCAGCTGGTAGTTAGAGTACTTGCACCATTCGCCGTGATCTCCAAGCTGCCAACCTGAAAGAAACAGAATGAACACAGTGGAGTAATTCTAATTAATAACTAAGATTGGTTGCACACCGAAATTCGCCCTCAGACACAGGAAAAATTCTGCGTCTATAACGCCTTGATCATAGAGACTAGAGTACCGAAGTTTGACGTCATACTGGCCAAGTTGTCAAGGTTAAATTTGCTGGTTCCAAACAATTTTTAGCTATAATGGTGTCGTGATCACACCAGCCACAAACACTAAATTCGCCCCAGCTGCTCCAGCCCGTTGCTTTATTTTGCGGTGATCCTCATGTGCAGGCTCGGTCAGGCGCGCCGGAAGCAGTTTGGGATTGGGGGGGGGGGGGGGGGCAAACATTCCAGGAGGCTCACCTTCCAGGGGCAGTGACGTAATGAGAAAAAACGTTCGGAAGGGGGGGGGGCAGACGAAAAAATCTGCATCACCACCAGTTTTACACGTTACATGCAGGTCCCGCGGAACGTTTTTCAAAGTGGAGTATTAACGATCAGGTAGAGCGTAAATTGGCGTGGGGTTCAGAGCATGAGCCTCGACAGAGGCTCAAGGGGCTGAGCCCCCGGAAGCTCTGGGGTTTTAGGTATTTAATTAAGGTTAGATGAGCATCCAGGGGCCCTCTTTAAGGCCCTTGGTTGGGTCCAGGGGGCAGAGCCCCCGGAAGCTCAGGGGTTTTAGGTATTTAATTACGGTCAGATGAGCATCCAGGGGCCCACCTTAGGGCCCTTGGTGGGGTCCAGGGGGCAGAGCCCCCGGAAGCTCTGGAGTTTTAGGTATTTAATTAAGGTTAGATGAGCATCCAGGGGCCCTCTTTAAGGCCCTTGGTTGGGTCCAGGGGGCAGAGCCCCCGGAAGCTCAGGGGTTTTAGGTATTTAATTACGGTCAGATGAGCATGTTTTATACCTTATTTGTGACATTGGCAGGTCACTTATTTTTTCTCTCCGTCTTTTTTTCTTTTTCTCTTTAACATACTTTTTCAAAAAGTGAGGGGGGGGGGGGCTCGAGCCCAGCCACTTTGCATACCATGACATAAAGGCTTCTAAATAAGCGTATTTTTCGCCCGACTGTAATTCGGGAATTTCTTATTTTCTAACAAACGCATAAAAAGGTATGACTTCCAAAAATTGGAGAAAAAATACCGGAAAATCATGTCATAACAGCAACATTTGTAAATCACTGGTATCGAATAAGAAATACACACCCATCAGTTCGCCAGCGTTCAGGGGCTCATGTCTTCTCACCCCTATTACAAAAAAACAGACACGCTTTCCCATTCTCGCACAATATGTCCACGATATGTGCGTATCGCTATTATAAAGACCTCCATTGATAAATACCGTATTGGTGGCATGCGCAATGTTTATGAAATTTAATTCCTGTGAACTGTCCTTTTCTTTGAATGGAATTGTATATGTGATTTAATTCAGGTTTTTATTATTGTTATGTTCTTTTGGGTTAAAAATACAAACCAGGTTTACTCCTTTACTGCTTTTTTTTTTGAGGGGGGGGGCGTTTTTGGGGGGCAAAAATGCGTTTTGCCCCCCCCCCCCCACTTCCGGCGCCTATGGGCTCGGTTGTATATTAATGTCTCGTTATCAGACATTAATCTACATTTGCCACACTCAACCCAAGTGAGGTAAATGGATACCTGGTAGGATTATTCCTTCAAATACACTGTGCGCCGATTACGGCTGCCGGAGCTAAAGCTAGGGTAATCATTTCCAAAGCTCTTTGGAAGCACATAGAGATGTTATTTCATAACGTATTATGCGCTAAACAAGAACTGAATATTATCATTATTGTTATTATTTAGTATGACATGCATCACCCAAAAGTTTATACACTCTTAAAACGTATAAAAATGAGTGCGGTAGCTTTTTTAAAAACCATTATCGGGTACAACAAGACGCATGCCATGTTTGTGTTGGTTAGAATACACAATATTGGCTAAAATAATTTTACCCAAATTCGGTTATATTCTACCTATATAAATCTTCCCTTAATCGGGTATATATTGTGGAAATATTTACTAAACTTTCTTTTAGAGTGTATAGTAGGTCCACACTAAAGAGACCAATAATTTCGTGCTTACCATGGTCCCCTACGAGTGAGATGATTGTATTATCCGCGTAACCCCCGTCTTCAAGTGCTTGAAGAAGCCTCCCCACCAGGTAGTCCGTATAGGTTGTGGCTGCATAGTAGCTCTGCCTTAGCGAAGCCTGCCAAAGGTAAATCCATGAGTTTAAAAACAATATTATTGTCAATGTACATCTAATGTGTTTACGTTACAACACGGAGTCTTTTTCTGTACAACGTGTAAGAAATATGTTTCTTAAATTAATGTTGCCAATACTGAGAGAAGAACTGCTTATGAGAAGGCTATCTTACTATTTTACTCAAGGGGGGCGTGGTTGAGGGGAAAACAAAAAAACTTTTTTTTTTTAGTGCTCACTATCACCCCTGGTTCATGGTTTGTTTCTAATATGTTCAAATGATAAACTAAAACAAGATATAATATTAGCTTCAAATTTAAAGCACCATGCACACTACACTTCACCTGACGCAAGCACAGCACACTGAAGTTGTATGCCCTGGCCTGCAGACAATCTGCAGGATTCAAGGAAGCAGAGGAACCAAGGAAAAGAAGAAGATGCAGAGGGAGAGGGAGAAGAAGAAGAAGAAAAAGAAGAAGAAGAAGAAGGAGGAGGAGGAAGATAAGAAGAAGGAGGAGGAGGAAGATAAGAAGAAGAAGAAGACGAAAAGAAGGAGGAGGAGGAAGAGGAGAAGAAGAAGAAGAAGAAGAAGAGGAAAAAGGGGGAAAAACGTTGAACATTCAAACTTACATGATATTTCAAAGGAATGGTGCCGGGAAAACTGAGATTCATCGCTTTGATGTCATCCCGTAGTCTCAGCTGTCTGAAAACGACCCGCGCCACGTTCGGCAGCTCGTCGGGAATGTTCGGGTCAGGAGCGATTTCTACCGAGTCGAGCGGATACAGGCCTTTGTACTCCTTCGGATACTTCCACGGGATGTGCGGCTTCCGAAACCCGACGGCTAGAAAAAAGGGTAGTCTCACCACAGGGGCTCTCTTTCCTCGACCTTCCCCTCCGTGGAGAGCATCTTCCAGCCCCGGATGAAAGGCATCATCACGCTTTGTGACGTCATGTTTTTGTTTTGGAGAGAGGATCTTAATGAGGTTCTCGGCGGTCTCGAGTGTCTGCAGGTCGGGAAGTGTTTTTTCGGGCATCTTATCCACATCGATAGGGCACATCACATTGTTGTATAGGTTACCGTCATTGCCGGGGCACACCTGGTTTACAAAAGGACGGATGCAGAGAAAGAGAGAGAGAGAAAGAGAGAGCATGAAGACCTAAAATTCATCCCCATCCCTCTCTCTCTCTCTCTCTCTCTCTCTCTCCCTCCTCTCTGCCTCTGCTTATGTGGAAACTTTAATTCCTCCAAATATTAAGTAGGGAATAATTATCATTTTAACGGCGTTGGACAATTCTGAGTATAATCATGACATTAATGTGAAATAAACGAAAGAGGAGAAAAATTAAACATGATGATGAGAATTAGAGTAAGGGTGAGAGACGGACAGACAGACAGAGAAACAGAGAGGGTGAGTGGGTCGAGAGAGAGAGAGAGAGAGAGAGGGGGGGAGGAGAAAGAACGAGCAAGTGAGACAGACTAGAGGGGCAATTGAAAAGAGAGAAACAGAAAGAAAGGGGTAGTAAGAATTATAGAAGTTACGTATAATACTATAAACTAGAGGGATATAATGAAGTAATATAAAGATGCGGAGGGTGTAACAGTGCTTTGTTTGGTGAACAAGAGTTTTTGAAACATTTTCCTGAGACGATGTCATCCAAGGCTGTCCAAATTACCTTCGAATCGGCGAAGCTTTGTGTTGATTGCTGGTAGGCTGGTAGAGTCCAACTATATGGGAAGTCATCAGTACTTCCACTAGGTTTTCCTATATGATTACAAACAACAAACATGTGTATATCAGTACCGATTCCAGGGGTATAACCCCAGGCAACCCCCCCCCCCCCCCCCTCCAAAAAAAGGGGGGGGGGAGAATAATCATGACCGGGCTGATTACCTCTTCCCTTTTCTTTTTCATTTTCAGAAAGTTTTTAGGCAAAAACAGTACACCCAAAACCTGATGAGCCCCCCCCCCCCCCCCCCCTCTTTGTTTTGTTCCTCATCTGACTTTCGAACTTGCGCTGTCTCCGCGCAGATCACGACCTCTAGAAAAGAGGCCGATCCGTGACATACCACTGGGAATTCTTATATGATCAAACATTTACAAAAGTACAGGACTATGGTCACAAAATTATTAGACCTAATTTAGTTGTTTTCAGTGTATTTTAACCATCGAGGGTCCATGGTTTAACATTCTGCACTCAGTCCATTTCTATTTGCTGTTGTAATCAATAGGGAACTGAGAGGAGACATACCATGGGAATTCGATCTTGTTCGCTGATAACTTTAATAGTTCTGATGGCAGAAAAAAAAACTTGCCATATATACGGGACCGGCCTACCTGGGTGGAAAACTTTTCCGACCGAAAGCGTGATGTAGCCATTCTCTTTGAAGTGTTGTGGTATGGTAGTGTAGTTGCCTGCTGTAGTGATAGCTACATGTAGTTTAACAGAGTCTGCAAATACAGACTAGCATGTATAACTAAATATAGAATGACCTGCAACCCATGACTCATGCCAGGTCATGTTATGAAACAATGAGTACTTGTACAGGAGATGCCTACAAAGATGTCTGACTGACATAGAGCCTCAATAAAGCTATACAACTTATTAGTTCAATCAAAGCTCTCCAACTGGTCTTTTATAAGAACATAATATGGTGTCAGAACTAGGCAGCCAGTGTTTGTGCTGAGCAATCCAGCCTACAGTATATACATGGAGGAATCATTGAAATCAGGCCAGTTCAATCCAATTCTTTATGATGTGAGAGATGATGAGAGGGCTTAGAGTCTAATTAGTGTATGTCCAGTGAATGTAGTTATGTCCATAATAGTTAGCGCTGTCGTTGTATGGATTGGAGTGCATAGTTCTGTGCCGGGCCACTTCCAGTATAACGGGCAGTAAGCGTGACATATATGGGACATGAACATACAGAATAACTCAGTGAAAGTTAATAGTTGAGCTTAAAGTAATTGTTGCAAAGATACAAAAAGAAAAAAGCTAATTGTTATGCTGTTCATGTGAGTGACTACACTAGATTCTAGGCTAAGAAACAAAAAGAAACAAAATGGCAAATCTCAGTCAACCTCCTCCACTCGACTTAAAGGGAAATATTTCCGAGAACTGGAGAAGATTTAAACAGAAATTCACTCTATACAATGTTGCCTCAGGAATGTCTGAAAAAGATGAAAAGTTACAAACATCGATGCTTCTACACGTGATTGGCGATGCTGCCTTGGAATTGTATAATACGTTTGTATTTGCTGAGGGTGAGAGCATGAAGCTTGAGAAAGTGTTGAACAAATATGAGGAATATTGCATGCCGAAACGTAATCTAACGTATGAGAGACATAGATTTTTCACAAGATCTCAGTTAGTGCATGAGAGTGTTGATCAGTACGCAACAGAATTGCGGAGTCGTGCTCAGTCATGTGAGTTTTCCATGTTGAAAGAGAGTCTTATCCAGGACAGAATTATCTGTGGTATTTTAGACGATGGTCTAAGAGAACGTTTGTTGAGGCAAGATGATCTTACATTGGTTAAAACGTTGCAAGTATGTCGTGCGGCTGAACAAACTCGAACGCAGGCACAAGCGTTGAGTTCCGCAGGGAAAAACGCCTCAATTCCGGTAGATTCTTTCAGCAAGACTAAGAAGAAATTTCCTGGTTCAAAGTCAAAACGGTCAGAACCTCAAGGTCGTACTAAAAGTGATGCATGTAGCAGGTGCGGAAACCGACATAGCAAAGACAAATGTCCCGCACAAGGTCAAACATGCAAGAAGTGCAGTAAACAAAATCATTTTGCTAAATGTTGTAAAACCCCAGTAGCCAAGGTCAATGAACTGCAGCACTTGGAGGTAGATTCAGAAGGTTTCATGATTTGCTCTGTTACATCAAAAGATTCCAAGGATGAATGGATAGTTAATCTACTAGTCAATAACCAGCCGGTTGACTTCAAGGTTGATACTGGTGCTCAGGCGAATCTTCTTCCTGAGACAGTATTTCACAAATTGAAACCAAAACCAAAGCTACAAAGAGCCAAAGTGATGTTGACAGGTTATTATGAGACAGATATCCCGGTCAAAGGTCGTTGTTGTGTACAAGTTGAGTACAAAGGGATCAGACTTAATGTGCCGTGTCTAGTCATTCCTGGAAATCGTCAGCCTTTGTTAGGATTAAGGACGAGTGAAGACTTGTATCTGGTGAAACGGGTGTATCATGTTGAGAAACAAACTGAACACGAAACGGGTAAAAGTGTAGTTCAAGACTATCAAGATGTGTTTGTAGGTCTAGGTTGTCTTCCTGGTAAACACCACATCACATTGAGAGAGGACGCACATCCTGTTCAGCATGCATGTCGCAAAGTTCCATTTCCACTTAAAGATAAACTCAAAGACGAGTTAGATAAGATGGAACGAATGGACGTAATCACACGAGTTGATGAGCCAACTGATTGGGTTTCTTCTCTCGTGGTGGTGATGAAAAAGAACGGTCAGCTTAGGGTCTGTCTAGATCCAAGAGACCTGAACCGAGCAATCAAAAGAGAACACTATCAATTGCCATCAAGAGCTGAAATAACTGCACATTTTGCAGGAGCCAAATACTTCAGCAAGTTAGATGCATCTAGTGGTTTTTGGCAGATCCAACTAGATGACGAAAGCTCCAAACTTTGTACGTTTATCACGCCATACGGAAGGTACAAGTTCTTGAGACTACCTTTTGGTATTTGTAGTGCTCCGGAAGTCTATCACAAGATAGTGCACCAACTGTTTGCACACATTCCGGGAGTTAACACAATGATGGATGATGTGATTGTATGGGGAACTACCCAACAGGAGCATGATGACAGGTTGAGAGAGGTTCTCAGCATTGTGAGAAAAATGAATCTCAAGTTGAACAAAGACAAATGCGAGTTCAATGTCAAGAAGCTCACATTCATTGGTGACTTGATCAGTGATCAAGGAGTTCAACCTGATCCAAAGAAAGTGTCTGCTATCTTGAACATTGAGAGACCGAAATGTCGGAAAGATGTCCAACGGTTCTTGGGTATGATCAATTACCAAGGGAAGTTCATTCCAGATCTGTCGACCAAGTCAGCAGCGCTGAGACATCTACTAGACAAAAAGAATGTATGGACATGGGATCATGCACAAGAGGATGCATGGAATCAGCTGAAACAAGCTCTGATACAAGAGCCAGTCCTACATTTCTATGACTGCAAGAAACCAACCAAGCTGTCAGCAGACGCATCAAAGGATGGTATTGGTGCAGTGCTACTACAGCAATATGATCAAGATTGGGTTCCGATCGCATATGCATCTCGATCAATGACTGATGCAGAGACTAGATATGCACAGATCGAGAAAGAATTGCTGGCAATCACATATGCATGTGAAAGATTCCATCAATACATCTATGGACAACAAGTAGAAGTGGAGACTGATCACAAGCCACTTATTCCACTGTTTGTAAAGTCACTGGGTGACTGTCCCCTACGCATTCAAAGGTTACTCATCAGGGTACAGAGATATGATCTCAAGGTCTTGTACACGCCTGGAAAGTACATGTATACTGCTGATACATTGTCCAGAGCAGTAGATCCAAAGGCTGAGTTGAATGCTGAAACTGAGGAAGATATCAGAGTCTACGTAGATGCTATTGTCAAGAGCATGCCAGTTACATCGAACAAACGAAATCAGATTGTCGAAGAGACAAAGAAAGATGATCAACTGCAAGAGCTGCTAGGCATCATCAGAGATGGTTGGCCGGAAACGAAGCAGCAATGTCCAGTTAGAGTCAGGGAATACTGGAACATCAGGAGTGAACTCTCTGAAGCAGATGGCATCATATTCAAAGGCACCAAAATAGTGGTTCCCACTTCTATGAGAAGGTTCATGCTAAACAAAATCCATGAAGGACACTTAGGCATCGAGAAGTGTAAGAAACGTGCTAGAGAAATCATCTATTGGCCCAGAATCAACACAGACATCACTGAAATGGTCCTAAGTTGTACTTCATGCCTAATGTCCAGACCAAAACAGGTCAATACTCGATCAGTGAGGGGAAGAAAGGAGGATCATAAGGTGAAGCAAAAAGAGCGATTCGACAAACATGCTCGAGACTTGTCAAGGCTAAAGCCTGGAGATCATGTCATACTCCAAGACATGAAAACCAACACCTGGTCGAAACGTGGTATTGTCAGGTCTGTCCAGGATCGAAACAGATCATACCAGATCGAGACAGAAACAGGAGAGATACGTCGCAGAAACAGACGTCACCTCAGGCCAGTCCCACGTCAACAACAAGCCGAGTCTATTCCACTACCAACACAGGATGACTTCGAGCTAGATGACACTGCAGAAGCTACAGAGCAACCAGCATCTGAAGAAAGCTCAATTACGTCATCAACCAGAACCAGAAGCGGACGAGTTATTAAACCGCCAGATCGCTTGAACTTGTAAATAAATGAAAGCGAACTACAGAGAAAGACTTTCGCGTTTTGTAAATAGTTTATAGTTACAGAGTTCAACTTGGACTTTAAAACATAACTGCAGGATTGCATGAGCATGACATATATATTTGCATGTTATAGTTTAAAAATATAACCGGATTTAATCAGTCACTTTGATTACAAAAATCAACAGATATCACTCAACCTCAACGGAGAATTCCAGTTTCGCGAATCGCAACCTTGAAAGATATGGACTGTCGCGTAATAAGTTATATGTTTGAAAGCGACAGTACTCCAGCTTTAAGGGACAGAATAATGCCCTAGTACAGTCGCGAGTGTACAGGTAGTCCACACCCTGTCACTCTGTACAGTTTAAGAAGTTTTATATATGTATATGTAAACCTCTTTTAAAGAAGGGAGGTGTAGTGATAGCTACATGTAGTTTAACAGAGTCTGCAAATACAGACTAGCATGTATAACTAAATATAGAATGACCTGCAACCCATGACTCATGCCAGGTCATGTTATGAAACAATGAGTACTTGTACAGGAGATGCCTACAAAGATGTCTGACTGACATAGAGCCTCAATAAAGCTATACAACTTATTAGTTCAATCAAAGCTCTCCAACTGGTCTTTTATAAGAACATAATACCTGCATGTGTCCTCCAGTAAGACCCGAAGTCATAGAGCCGAGTAGTGTCGGGACGACGCCCCGTCAAGAATGATGTACGGCTGGGGGCACACACCGATTGCTTAATTAAAAAAATGGAAAATACGATCATCATCATCATCATCAAAATCTGGATCATCATCATCATATTCAAAGTCGTCCTCATCATCATCTTCGTCATCATCTTCGTCATCATCGTCATCATCATCGTCATATTCACAATCGTCGTCATCATCATCATAATCATATTCAAATTCGTCGTCATCCTCATCGTAATCATCATCTTCGTCATCATCATCATCTTCATAAACTTAAATAAGTAAATGAATATCACCCTTTTTTAACGTTTGTTAACCAAAATATTGCTTACCTGCACCATAGCGTTGGTAAAGACAGCAGATTGAGCTGCAAGTTGGTCGATGTTCGGTGATATGATGGGACCCCCGTAGCATCCAAGTGATGGTCGTAGATCATCTATTACAATGAATAACACGTTGGGTCTTGTCGCAGTAGCACCTACAAGTTCTGTTGTTAAAAAAAAAAGATATAATAGTTTAAACATCGGAAATTTTAAATGTACACAAAAAAGTTTAACGATTACCCCGCCAGTTTATTTACCATATTCACATTCATGATTTATCGTCACCTTAATTTACTGTGAAAACAGACAATCAACTGGGTTAGTAGTGCAAAAGATGAAGCAACATACACAAGAATACCATTGACCAGGGCCCTGTCTTACAAAGAGTTGCGGTTGACCCAAATCATTCGCAAGTCCTTTTATCAATCGCAAGTTTGCAATATCCTATCTTCTATGTGCATATATACCCTCCCGTGCCAAAAGTATTGCAACATAGACACACACATTACACAGGAGACAAATAATTGAAAATGAGTGCTGTTTTAATGAATATGTAGTGCATCATTTTTTATCATACTATCAGGCACATTTTATTGATATATCAATAGTCATTTTTCATGTAAGATTCACGAGTCTCTAGTATTTTGTTGGATATCCTCGCCTTCTAATGATGGCGCGCATCCTTCTTGGCATCGTCGCGTAGAGTCCTTGCAATCTTTCTTGGGTGATGCTGCCCCAGGCCCTGAAGATAGAGCGGACCAAACCTTCCCTCGTGGTTGGTCGGTCTTTGGTGTTGGCTCTCTTGATGTCATCCCATAGATTCTCTATCGGGTTAGCATCTGGTGATTGCGCCGGCCACTGCACCCTGTTGACGCCAGTTTCGTCATACCATTGGTCCATCCTGGCTGCCCTGTGTGCCGGTGCGTTGTCATCCTGGAAGACGAACGGGTGTTGCGCGTTGCCAAAGATGTTAGCAATGGATGGAAACAAGTGGGCGTCCAGAATATCTCGATATTTGGCGTTATCAATGTTCCCATCTACACAAATTTAACCACAAATTTAACGAATTTCATCATGTTGCAATACTTATGGCATGGGAGGGTAGTTGCGATTGATATCAATCGCAAATAATTTGCGATTAATATCAACTATTTATAAGACAGGGCCCAGGATATACAAACTATGTGCAGGCAATGGGAGGAATTCTGCTGGGCCAATGCAATTTATGCACTATGTACTATGCCGTAGCAACAAGCAGAATTGACAAACGACTTAACTCCATTTCGTTGACAATCAGCTATGCATGCTTGAAGTCTTTCGTCTACGACTGATTGTCAACGAAGAGGAGTTAAGTCTTTTGTGAATTCCCTTTGTTGCTACGGCAGGCAGCCAGTGAAAACTAATTCGATTGATAAAATTATGGAAATGCAGGCACTACTTTAAAAAAAACAGAACGTTGTCATTCCTTGCTCATTTTTCCTGATTGAGGTGTCATATAAAAGAGCAGAAACTCAACTTTCTAGAAATGTGATTTCCTCATTGAAATTCAGATACCGTCCGCCAAATGACTTTTTGGTTTCCTCTCTTCAAATTTATTTTAATCACTCATGCGTAATATGAGTTGCATCAAATGAAAGAGGAGGATCTAAGCTTTCCAAATATAATAATAATAATAATAATAATAATAATAATGTGACTTATATCGCGCCAAATCCACTCTGTGGAGTGCTCAAGGCGCGTGTAAACAGGAAAAACGATCAAGACTTGAAAAGGAATGTTTTGAGATGAGTTTTGAAAGAATCAGAAGATAAACATTTGTTGATGTCTTCAGGAAGGCCATTCCATAATTTAGGACTAGAGTATGCAAATGATCTTTCCCCCCACGTTTTGGTAATTTTGGGGGTCACGAGAAAATTGGAAGTGGATGAGCGTAGAGGTCTTGCAGGAGTGTAGTTTTGGATTAGAGAGATAAGGTATTGAGGAGCAGAGCCGTGAACGCAATGAAAGGTAAGCAACAAAATTTTGAAAACAATGCGATCTTTTACTAAGTAATGATAAAACATCGATAATTCTCGGTTTCGTTTTTTCTGGGACGCACTGTATATTTATCATGTTCATGACAAGTAAATATGTGGTTGTACCAATTGAATTGTGTTGCTGTAATTGTTGTTTTCAAAGTCTTACTTAAAAATAAGCACTCTATTCATAAAATCCTGAAATGGGTATGTATATTTGCCACACTCTTAAAATAGGGATCGTCCTTTTCCCCTGTTGCACAACTAAGGCTATATATCAATAATTGTTCAACGTCTGATCTACATGTAACTTCGAATATTTTGTGCAAATATAAAATAAGCATTATAATATTGGTAGGCTTACCGAAAAATTGAATAACATTGGAATCTCTTTAAACGCATTTAAACCCGAATAACAAGATATTTGATGTTAAACATAATTTTGCTGGTCCCATCTTCGATGCGTGCATGGTTGAATATTTGAGTTCTTTGTACCATTTTTCAATAACCTCCTAAGAATTTTTTCTAAATTTAAACTAAATTTTTTAACAATTTATCGAGTATAATTAAGAAAATTCCTAAATTATGCAAATAAAATGGAGTATAATGGGAATTCTATTGATAAACAAAGAAGTAAAAATCGGATAAGGTAAGCATATATTACCAGGTGCTATAGGCAGGTCTAGACACCACAAAAATGAAAGGCAAAAGAATTTAAAATTCAAACGAGGTTAGCCCTATAGATAGGCCCGTGTGCGGTATAAAATAATTATGAAGAGATCCGTGGGGATATCTCCACAAACTCCCTTGACCACCCCCCCCCCCCCCCCATTTCCACCCGCCTCTTTTACCAAAAAGCTCATTGGATAATACGTCAAAAAGGGATTTCCATGGACCAGTGGATCTGAGATTATATTATCAAAAAACTATGATTTTAGAAGAGTACGCAGTGGCGGATCCAGGTGGGGGAGGGCACAGGGGGCACGTGCCCCCCCCCCCCCCGGCCAAAAAAAAAGAAAAGGATAAAAAGGAGGGGGAAAGAAAAAGGAGAGGAAAAAGAAAAAGAGGAAGAGAGAAAGAAGAAGAAAATAGGGAGGAAAGAAAAGGGGAGAGGAGAAAAAGGAGGGGAAAGGGAAAGAGAGAGGAGAGAAAAGGCGGAAAAAGAAGAAAGGCGGAAAGACGGAGGAGAGAAAAGGGGGAAAAGGAGAATAATGAGAAGGGAATAGAAAGAAAGGGGGATGTTTTATAAGAAGGTGTTTTTTTTTACCGGGTAAGGGGTGGGGAGGGGGCATGCAATTTAAATCGAACATGACTAATACCAAAGATTTTATCTCCTTTATAACTTCTAACTTCTAACTTATAACTTAGTCTTGAATTAATTTTCCGATATACCTAGAGAACTTAGAATAGTATTCTAAGTTCTCTTTCAGCATGCAGATTGTCCCCGCCATTAATCCTGCCACAGTTGCTGGTTTCATTGTTATTTTCTGTCATCCCTGTGGCCGCGAAGTTTCTATCCGTTTCGCAAGCACTTTTTTTCCATCGCCTACATGTAATGCTTATTGCTTCCAGTTTGCAAAAGATCCCAGTGGCGGATCTGTGGGGGGATGGGGGAGGGGTTAGGTGGTTTAGCCCCCCCCCCCCCCCCTTGGGCTGCCAAGTGAAAATGTGATGTGAATAGAAAAACGCAATCATGTGTCCAGACCCACACAGTATCCGCATCGTCATTGGGTAAAACCCCCCTTAAACTGTTACTTGATTTAAAAAGACGTTATCGTGCACTGCTTTTTATGGTCTCCATTGTGTTAGTAGATGCCAGGACTACATCACTTACGGGGGTTCAAAATAGCAACAACAAAAATCGCCTCGCCGCTACGCGGCTCGGACTTTGAGGCTCATGGACGACGATGCTCTACATCGTCATTGGGTCGAACCCCCTTAAACTGTTACTTGATTTAAAAAGACGTTTTCATGCACTCCTGTTTATGGTCTCCATTGTGTATAGATGCCAGGAAAATATCACTTACGGGGGTTCAAAATAGAAACAACAAAAATCGCCTCGCCGCTACGCAGCTCGGACTTTGAGGCTCATGGACGACGATGCTCTGCATCGTCATTGGGTCGAACCCCCCTCAAACTGTTACTTGATTTTAAAAGACGTTATCATGCACTGCTGTTTATGGTCTCCATTGTGTTAGTAGATGCCAGGAAAATATCACTTACGGGGGTTCAAAATAGCCCCCCCCCCCCCCCCCCAAATCGCCTCGCCGCTACGCGGGCGGACTTCGCGGCTCGTGGGAGATGCTCCGCATCGTCATGGGTCGAACCCCCCTTAAACTGTTACTTGATTTAAAAAGACGTTATCATGCACTGCTTTTTACGGTCTCCATTGTGTTAGTAGGCCTACACAGTGCGTCCCAGAAAAAACGAAACCGAGAAGTATCGATGTTTTATCATAACTTAATCACAACCATAATTAATGAATGATACATATTTGGAAAGCTTAGAGTCTCCTCTTTCAGTTGATGCTACTCAGATGATGCATATTTTACGCATGAGTGATTTAAAGCAATTTGAAGGAAGGAAACCAAAAATACATTTGGCGGGCGGTATCTGAATTTCGAAGAAAAATTCACATTTCTAGAAAGTTGAGTTTCTGCCCTTTCATATGACACCTCAATCAGGAAAAATGAGCGAGGAATAACAAAGTTCTGTTTGTTTAAAGTAGCCCTTACATTTTCATAATTTTAACAAACGAATTCGTTTTCACTGGGTGCCTGCCGTAGCAAAAAGCAGATTTGACAAAAGACTTAACTCCGTTTCGTTGACAATCAGCCATGCATGAAGACTCTCGTCTACGGCTGATTGTCAACGAAACGGAGTTAAGTCTTTTGTTAATTTCGTTTATTGATACGGCAGGCAGCCAGTGAAAACGAATTCGTTTAATAAAATTATGGAAATGCAAGCACTACTTTAAACAAACAGAATTTTGTCATTCCTCGCTCATTTTTCCTGATTGATGTGTCATATGAAAGGGCAGAAACTCAACTTTCTAGAAGTGTGAATTTTTCTTCGAAATTCAGATACCGCCCGCCAAATGTCTTTTTGGTTTCCTTCCTTCAAATTGCTTTTAATCACTCATGCGTGAAATATGAGTAGCATCATCTGAGTAGCATCACATGAAAGACGAGACTCTAAGCTTTCCAAATATGTATCATTCATTAATTATAGTTGTGATTAAGTTATGATAGAACATCGATACTTCTCGGTTTCGTTTTTTCTGGGACGCACTGTATAGATGCCAGGAAAACATCACTTACGGGGGTTCAAAATATAGCACCCCAAAAAAGCCAGATCCCATCATCCGCCCATGGATCCCTACTCTTTGAGGGGGCAGGAGAAAGCAATTTTACGTCATATTACTCCAGGAAGTGCCTGAAAATGCACCTAATGTGGTTCTAAAATTGCATTTGCTTCTAACTCAAGGAAGGGGGTTCTGACCCCCTCCCAGACCCACCCCCGCTTGGTCGCTCCGCTCCCTCGCCGCTGACGCCTCGCTCCATCGTTTTTCATATATTTCACCCCATGCGATTTTGTGCCCCCCCCCCCCCCGGTAAGAAATTCCTGGATCCGCCACTGGTACGAATTTACAAATATTTATTTTTTTAAGTGAAAGGCGTAGATATTCTAAATTAAAAAAGAAACGCCGATAATACCAAACAACAACACCATATCTTTGTTCTGAAGGTTATATAAGCAGATGAGAATGAAACTCGTTATATATTTAGATGCTGCTTAATTGTAAGCCCTTTTCAGGAAGAGTCCTCGATCTCGATCATCTCTCTCTCCCTCTCACATGGTGCACCCGCAAGCCTACTGTATATCGTTATATATTGTTTGCACAGTACCAAGAGGGAATGAGAGAGGATAGAAAGAAGGGAGGGAGAGGGTCGAAGGGGGAGGGAGGGATGGGGTGAACGGAGAAAGAAGTACACATTAAAATATAATCGGATTATAACGTACCTTGTATTGCAGCAAGAAGCCATAGTATAACGATAAACGGTGCTCTTGGGAACATAGTTTCGCAGCTTAGGCCTATATAATTTTGCCAGTCGTCTATAGTCAAAATGTCGAATGAGAGTGCAGGAAATTAGGATAGGGTCTCGTTACAATGGACGGATGTGAGGTGCTTGAGAACCTCAAACAGCCTTGCATGCCTGGACAAAGAAAATATTATGTCGGCTGATTCTTTGTGATGTTATATTAAAGAGGGTCGTTATTATGCGGGTATTTTGAAACCATGCATGCATATATCACGGCGTCACGCATTAGATCATTTAGAAGAGGGGAACTGGTTTGCTGAGAGGGGCCTAGCTATGCCAGAGGTATCCCTCTCATTACACCGGAGAAAGTTAGAAAGGTTTGATTTCCCTTGGAGAATGGGTGGAGGTTGACTGACAAAGCATGCAAATACAACCATCGACTTGTCTGTTTAATGCTATATAATCTAAGTATAATCAGGGTATGTTAGTCCATTCCAACTCCATGGTATAATAGGGGAATATAATGATAAAGAGGTAATCATCATTTTATAGGGTACGTAGGATTAAAACAAACGCCTCGAATTTGTCATATATGTCATAGACTCTGTCCCCATTTAATCGGTTTATATGTATTCCATTGGGGGAGGGGGGGGGGATGTCTCCCAACTAGCCTTACCCCATTACATTGAGTACATGTACTTTCATTTGAAATCATCAGGGGCGGCGTTCCCGGGGGGGGGGGGGGCGGGGGACACGTCCCCCTCAATTTTTTTTAAAGGGGGGATTGTCCCCCCGGTAATTTTGAAAAAGTGCCCCCCAAAAAATGAATAGCAAATACTGACTAAATACAGCAACACACTTGTTATGCTCTGGAGGGCCCAAGAGTGCAGCGTTTAGAATAATAAAATGCAAAAATATTCTCGCTCGGTCGTTAACCTCCCTATCATAATCGGTAGAGCAGTGGTCTCGTAATCCGGTGACCCGGGTTCAAAACCAAGTCGATGCGCTAGTGCCCTTTGGTAAGGCATTAATCCTCATTACCAGGTCTCTCGATCGGAGAGGACCTAAATCCGACCGTCTGGTTGCTGACTTACAAGCATTTATGCTTTCTTAGCAGTCAGGTAAAATAACAACCACCACACCACAGAACATATCCGAATTGTACAAGTAAATATTGTAGAAAATCTGTATTCCGTTGATATCACGTAAGCACATCTTACACTGTATGTTTACCAGTTTTAGAGTTATAGAAATAGATCAGTGCTACAAAAATGAATATTCCGCTCGCTCTTTTCAGTAAGGAGTCACTACAACATAGTCTATGCATTTACCAGGCTGATATTTGCCATTTCAACTCCCATAGCGATCACGTATATTTTTTTATTTTTGTATTTATTTATTTCTATATGACAGAGGCCTAGAGTGGGAAATAGAAATCCCATCCATGCCCAAGCTCCCTACTTACTAAAATGTACCTACTAAACTAATATTTATAACCCTTCGGAGTTCGGACTGCACACTTATTAACGGCAAAGTAAAAGTGAAGTGCGAACAAAGTATATTGCTTGGTTTTATACTATAGTTCTGCTAAGGAATGTAATTTTTTTTAAACAACAAAACTTCAAAAACATGTGAGGGGTAGTCACTGCCGTAACCTTCGCCCCTCTCGTTCATTATGCTCCCTCGCACTGGCGTACTGATGGGGGGGGGGGGGGCCTTAAGGGCAGTTGCCCCCCCCCCCCCCATATAATTCTATCTCTCTCTCTCTCTCTGTCTCATTCTGACTCTCACTCTCTCTATCTATCTATTTCCCTCTCTCTAACTATCTCTCTCTCTCATTCTATCTCCCTCTCATTCTGACTCTCTTTATATATCTCCCTCTCTCTCTCATCTTGACTCCTCTCTCTCTCTCTCTCGATCTGATTCTCTCACCCCGACTATCTCTCCTTTTCTCTGACTCTGACTCCCTCTCTCTCTCTATCTCTCTCTCTCTATCTCGTCTGCTCTTTTGTGCTTTAAAATCATGTATGAATACATAAGTCTTAACGGGACTATTGTACTTGTCCAAATACATCAACTTACATGACAATGTGGAGATGAACAATTGAATTTTTTGGGGGTAATATTATTTTATTAATCTTATTAACTAGTACTGCCATAAATTTATATAAATTCACACTATATAGGTATGAAGTAGAACAAGTATAATACAATATATTTAAGGAATATTGCTATATAGAAAATATAAATGGATAAAAAATGTATTTATTTTTTATAAACACATCAATGTAGAATAATGTTTTGCACTATATCACTATTCTTTTGTGTCATTAATAATAATAATAATAATGATATATAGCTTTTATATAGCGCTTAATACAAATGTCTCTAAGCGCTTTACAAATATACTATTACCCCGGTCATTGGATTCAGTGCTTGCTCGCACACACTGGCCCGAATTCACAAAGCAAGGTTTGAGCTCAGACCAAGGTTTGAGGTCAAACCTCCTTTTGTTTCGCCAAACCTTCTTTTGTTATTTACAAACCTGGTTTGTAAATAACAAAAGGAGGTTCGCGCTCAAACCCGGTCTGAGCTCAAACTTTGCTTTGTGAATTCGGGCCAATGTGTGCACAATATCCACTCCCTGCGGAGCATTCCAGCCAAAAACTGTTTGACCAACAATGACGGTCGCATCCTACGAGGTACCCATTTAACACCTGGGTGGAGAGTAGCAAGTGCAGGTTAATATCTTGCCAAAGGATATTAGTGTTGTGTCGGGATTCGAACCCTCGACCTTCGCATTTCCAGTCACGCGCCTTAAACCACTCGACCACAACACTCACATTACTATACAAACACAAATACAAAACTTGTTGATCATGACTTCACCTCTGAATCCACTATCAAATGAGTTGTATATATCTAATACATGTGTAAATTGTAGCATTTTGCAGTCCAAAAATTAAAAGAAAAATAAACATAAAAAAATTTAAAGTATAAAGATCATATGAAGCTATACTACAATAAAGTTTAGACTCCAAAATTTAAATTGTTCAATCAATTTTTTTTAAATGAGCAAAGTGATTTTATCAGCTGTGAGATATGAACAAACTTCAGAAATTACAAGTTACTAGTAAAATGAATGTTGATGATGATTATATTTGGGTTTACTGTCTTTCCTTAATATCATCCCAAATATCATTTCAGATATCATCCAAAATATTGTCCTTAAAGGGGAAGTCCACCCTGAATCCCTGATACTGGATTGTTTTTAAAAGACGCAGACAAATGAAAGAAACAGGTAAGTGAAAGTTTGAGCAAAATATGATTACAAATAATAGAGCTTTGTGACATCGTCTTGCGAGGGCCCCTCCCATTTACTCTGCGCTAAAAAACTTTATAAATATATCAATGCCAACGTGTGTTCCACTGATGACAACTTTAAATATTCATAACTTTCCTATTCAAAATCAGACATTCGTTTTCCGAATATTTTTTCTCTCATTTTTCTGCCTTTATTAAAACCAACTTGAAATTAGAGTGGACTTCCCCTTTAATATCAGCCTACTACCTACTGGGTCTACATGATAACATGGACAAATGGGATTAGACAAAAACCAAAACTCAAAAGATTTTTGAAAGAACGTGCATGAACAAGAAAAACCAAAACTGGGAAAGAGTCACAACTCACAATAATGAGAAAGATTCACGAGTCTGAATTTTCAATATAAAAGTACGTGTACCACGATAAACCCACCCCCTGACCCCCCCCCCCCCCCCCACCCTTGACCAAACAAATAAACAAACAAAATTTTATCGCAGTGACTTTAATGTACAATTTCTTACCAGAGCTATTTTAGAGCTTTTGAGAGCTAAATCTCTCATTGCTCCTATGTATTATTTTAGGTGAAGTAATGGGTAATCAAATTTCACTTAGATTTTAGCTTTTAAAAAAGGTCTGGTGTGCATTCAAAACTATTGGATGTATTGGATACTTCCCTCTGGGAATACTCTTTTGACCGATTCACTTGACCAAGATTAGATGATATACCTCCAACGTCAGGACTATTTTCTGATGAGAAAAGGCTTGGAGTACCACATGACAAGGGGCTTTCGAATGACCTTTCTATAATGGTGGTCTTCTTCCTTGTCATGGGTGTGCTGGACATTTTCCAGGAGCTGGCTCTCTGCAGGAACAGTTGTCGAAGGGGAGTGGTTCTTTGTCTGCTGTGAAATGATCGCCTGGAGTTTCTGATGACTGGGATTGAAGAGTGCTGAGAAGGGATCACTGGATCGTCTTGTGCTTGGGAAAAGAGACATGGAGTTCCTTGATCTGGACTTTGTAGATCTTCACAAAAATCCTCACCAGCAGACCTCTGGTTGTATAAGTCATTTGGCTTGTTCACGGTCAGTTTCTGTCCGCTCAGATTGAAATCTAGTCTCAATTGAGGAGTTGCTCCGTGTTGGACGGGCAGTGAGTTGTCAGTATCATCCGTACATAATCTGTCTACATTTTGAGATCTATACCTTTGAGATGTGAGGTGTCTTGATGGCATTGCCGGTAAGATGGGGGATTGTGATTGGGAAAAAAGGAGTGGACTTTGGCTGCAGTCTTCACTCCAGGCAGAGTCTAATTCCACCTCTCCAACAGTGGAACCATTATATGATCTTTTCTCATTTTGCAAGGTCTTTGAAAGGACCCTGCCATCATCACAAACATTGTCATCCACACGTTTCCTGCCTCTGTTGTTCAAATCTTCAAATTTATCCCTAATCAACTGTGTCTTTTTAAATTCCTTTCCTTCTTCTTGCGCTGTATTGCACTGGATGTCACACACTGGACTTTCTTTTGCATAGCAAATGTCAGTTTCAGTATCTCCTTTAACTAAGCCACTTGTTCCAGCTGTACTACACATGCTAAAGTGTATTCCACTCTCTGTCCTATCACTGTGATTAGAAAACTTGGCATAACTGAAATTCTCTTCTGTACTTCCTGTTTGACCATTTGTTAAACTTGACCTTTCACACTCTGAGACTGTTATCTCCTTATCACTGCCAATGGTGCTAATAAAAGTATTATCTTTTTGAGCTGGATGTCTCCTCCTGGCAACATCCCTTTCACTCGACTGTCCATGTTCCTCCTCTACGTCGTGCAGGAACTGATTCAGGTCTTCTGAGAAGGGTAGATCCTCAGAAAAATCATAACACGTACTTTCACGAGAGAAGTCTGGCTGAGAGGTTCTATTGGCTTCATCACCATCTCTGTCTTCATCATTGCAAGAGGGGACAACTTCGACAGCCTTGTTGTCCAGACAAGGTGATCTTCTGGGAGTTTTACCAAGATGTTGAATGGGTTCATGGTAGGACCACCCATCAAAGCTGTTCTCCTCCAACCACTCCTTCATGTACTGTTCGCATTCTTGAATCATTGATGAATCATTGATGCTGCCTGCTGCATCCTGTTCAAGGCCCTTGTTCCTTGAAACAATGGTCATGCCTGCATCCCTGCTTCTACCATCGATACCACTGGTGTCGACAGCAATATCCTCCATCCGCCTACTATCTTCAGGTTTATTCATGGCACATTCATCCTCTGCATTATTCACAATGGCCACACGACTACCCGACTTCTGAACGCTCTTCCTACAACCTTCTGCTAGTAGGTCACCTTTGATACACATATTTCCAGCATTTGGAATACATTCTTTGACTGATTTTGATTCAAGTATGGTTTGTATGCAAGTTTCTTGATGGCCGACGCCATTATCGATGGTGCATATTGGCAGATTACATGACTCTATGTGCGTTTCACAATGCACAGATTCTACATAATGTTTGGTGCCACTGCTATCACTGTGATACGAATACCTTGGATGATCAGAACCGTTGGACAGTCTACTACAAATGGCTCCGTTTATTGCGGACATATTCTTATCACAGCTTAGTCTAAAACTAGGCAAACTACAGCTCAAGAATGTCTCTCCTAAGAGAGAGGTTTCCCTGGAACCTTCATTACATGTTGCCTCTCTTTTTGGGCAAGTCAAATAAGTCAAATCTAAACTTTCTAGCATATTTACCTCTCTCTTTTCAGAGTTTTCAATTGTTTCTTGGACATTCTCAGATTTCATCCCTTCATTCTTGTTTTTAGGGACAGCTATTAAAGGGCATATATCACACTCATCTTTACTACAGCATTGCACGTACCCTCCCTTCTCAACAAGTTGACCATCCCGATCGGACATGATATTAGATAAGTACTGTACTATAGTTGGAAAGTTCCATTTCCGAAATGGGGAGGTCATTTGCACTGCAACCAAATTTTCATGATCCCTTGCCACAACATTTGCTAAAGACGCATATGAATCAGTGTAATCATTACTATGAACAGAGAAGTTGGCTGATGTCTTGAATCCAAAGTAGAAGGGATGCCCTACAAGTGTTTTTGTAACTAAGGCATGAAGAAGTTCCAACTCATTGCAGCCCGTCTGATGGTGTACTGCATGCTGTGTGTACCTGGGAAAAACAGATCAAAATAACGAAAAAATAATGGCTTCGCTTTCAAGATTACTATCTTAACGATTGTATACATACAAAGTTAAGAATAAACATGATATTAATCATATACCATCATAACTAGAGAAGTAATTTCAAAAAAATTAAGAAATTATATGATATTGTTATCATATAATCTTGCTTCTAACCACCTTTCGGGTTTGTTATTCAACATGTACTTGGAAACGTTAACTAGGACCTAGTTTGAAAGCACTCTCAGTTTACATAGAAGCGACTTGTTAGTACACTAGCCAATGCCACTGTACACGCTAATACAGAATAGGGCCCACATGGCACCTAAGACTGGCTTGGGTTCTGTGCACAGAATTTTATGTTATTCTTTTTTTCTCTAATATCCTTTATGGTTAGCCTATGAATGCTGGTTAAAGTTGTTGAGGTAAATTTTCTTACATTCTAGCTGTACACGCATCATATGTTTAGGTGATTGGTACACTTTAAAAGTATAGACCAGTTCTAGTCATGCTATTGCATTGTGAAAGAAACGTTGTGGAATCGATCATAAAAGGTTGATCCTCTAGCATATAAGTATTGGTGTGTACTGCAAGGTTCTAGAATCATCGAAATTATAAGAAATTTGGCCCAGTCTTGGTAAAGTTACAAGCACTGTACACAGAAAGATGTATATGGGACTACGCAATATCTTTCCAGGCCGGATATGATAATTTACCAAATATATCAATAAGTAGGCCGTTTCCCGGCAAAATTTGTATCATCACGTTATTCACGTATTAGTCAAAACATATTCTTTCACATGATTGGTAGTAAGAGCTTCCATTTCATTTTTTGAGAGGGGGGCGTTTCCAAAACTGGTCTATACCTTTAAACTAGAGCAAACTTAGTCCCCCATTGTGAATACAAGCCTGTGACATTCCAGTTGGTGTTACCTTGAGAATGTTGTAGCATCGATCCCGAAGAAAGGATCCAGGCATGATCCAAACACTGTAACCTCTCTGCACACGGACTGGCTGGTCACCTTAATGGCCAGTCGATAGCGCTGGTGGACTTGTTTGTCCTCATACAGCTTCCCACATCTTTGGCACTGGAACCTACATGTATAAGAGAGAATAATGTTACAGGTGATGTGAACGATTTCATAAACAAGATATGAACAATTTACAATACTGTTTTAATAAGCGAGTTCGTCATTAGGATTTGCGCATGGGCAGATAAAGGTCATTCGTTCCCAAATTGTAAAACCATTGAGAAGAATACTCGAATCGTGCTCATGAAAGTTACGTAATCAGTATTCATTTATGCACCGACAGTACATTTATCTGATACACAGGTGGAAGTATTCTTCTCAAGAGGCAAACAAAAGGTATTCATGAAGCACCTCTATCACTTCGGTAGTGATTATTCTAAAATGCACCAGTGGGACGTATCGTGTAAAAGATCTGTGGATATTTTGGGGTCATGCGTTCCGAACCTATTTACGAACTGGCTTATTGGAATCATGATTTCCCACCCACTCTTATTTCCTGTATATTCCTGTATAGAAAGTAATTAAGTGCCCACTCATCATGGAGGGTTCTTTATGTATTCCCACTTTCACTAACCACTGAGAATGCTTTACAAAAGTTGGATTGATTTGTCTCCTCTTATGGTTGGAATTTCTTCTTACTGGGTCATGATACAGATGTCTTTAAATAAAATTGATCATTCATCAGTTTGAAGAGGGTTTAAAACTTATTATGCAAAACCCTTTTTGCCCCTCTGCAACCATCAAAGATTGTGTCAGAAGTAGAAAATGAAATAGATTAATTATATATCAATGGAAAGCTGATAAGCCATAGATTACAACAATATTATTCATATGCTATTTTAGTGTCTGTCAGAGGAGTAACATCTCTCTTTAAAGTCAAAATCAAAAGGTTTGAAAATTGGAAATTGCCGTCCTAAAAAACTGTATATCAACTTGATAACATCATCTTATGTTTAGTATTCACAATGACTTTGCCTTAATTAAGCACGGCTCATCACCTCAGCTACATGTACATAGGAGAGCCATAATTTGCAGGGGTGCGGAAAATTAGGATTTAATTTGCTTTTGTGCAATATTTAAAAGAATAATATTTGTCATTCCTTTATATTTCAATTTTTACACTTTATTTTTCTTTTCATTGATAAAGTTGTATATTCATCACATAGGGTTTTCAAAATATAATATATTACATTCTATGTGAAAGGCTCAGTGTAGTTAATGAAAAACTAGATGGAACTTCGACTGCGCGCAGTCGAAATGATGCCTCCGTCATAGAGCAATTTTACAAACCAAAACAGAAGAAATTTTTCAAATTCAAGTTCAATTGTAATCCATTAACAGGTTCTCAGAATATCGTGATTACAAGCAATTTCTCATATACATATATGACCCTTTGATCTTTGACCTCATTACCCTAACATCTACTCAGTTCATTGGCTCTGCAAGATGTCCAGAGTTAAATAGTAATCCATCTGTCAGTTCTAATGAGAATGCGTTCACAAGCTATTTTGCATACATAATGAGCCCATGACCTTTGACCTCATGACCTTTGACCTCATGACCCAAGAATCTACTCAGTTCATTTGCTCTGCAAGATACATACATGATCTAAGTTTGGCAGGAATCCATCAATCTGTTCTAATGATAATGCGATCACAAGCTATTTTTGCATACATAATGAGCCGCATGACCTTTGACCTTGACCTCATGACCCCAAAATCTAATCAGTTCATCGGCTCTGCAAGTAACATACATGATCAAGTTTGGCAGGAATCCATACATCGGTTCTTCAGATAACGCGATCACGAGAACGGAACGCGATCACAAGCTGTTTTTGCATACATAATGAGCCCTGTGACCTTTGACCTTATGACCCCAAAATCTGATCAGTTCATCGGCTCTGCAAGATACATACATGACCAAAGTTTGGCAGGAATCCATACATCGGTTCTTCAGATAACGCGATCACGAGAACGGGACGTACGGACGGACGGAGGGACAACCCGAAAACATAATGCCTCTGGCTACTTCGTAACGGAGGCATAAAAATTGAGTTACCGGTATAAATTTCACTGAGCTCTTTTCTGCATGCCCCAATTTCATGACTTTTGTCTTGTATATGTTCAGTCATGGGTTCCCTACTGCTAAGATGTTTATTATAATGAGCACTGGTTTCTAAAATGCCCAAAGACATGAAACAGCAATAAAATACAAAATAGAGAGTAAAGAAAAGAGTTTTACTTACTGATCTGAACTGCCGAGACGATGTAATTTTGTGTAACAGGTGACACATGCTGGATAGGTCAGCTGACCAGGAAGAACGTCAATGATGGTGGCGAGGATAAGATGCTTTCCAGCAGCCATCTTGTCACATTATATTCAGATTCATGGAGGTACAGCTGATCTGGGTGTGATGGACCACAAGTACTAGGTAGGGTGAATCCCAGAGGTAGAACCTAGTATCAGGGATCTGAAGCAATGTTCATCATATCCGATCTTGAAGTCGGTCTAACCGCATGCAGACTGGACAGGGAGAATAAAAATGAAATTTAGTGATACAGGGAATAATCGGATTGCATATGTACATTTGGCCATGTCATGTGACACAGCAATCTTTTTGCTCCGGTTCATACTCATATAGAGCATCAGCTTTCTCTCTTGAATCTCTTCACTAGTATAGGCTGCACAATGTCATACGCATGTTTGCTATTCATTTGATTTTCAGAGTCTGACATTGCATTGGTCTGCAAACGCTCTTTCAATCAAAATTTTAATCTACAGAACTTCTTCTTAGAAAGAATGTTCTTAGGGTCTAGATCTAGACCTAGATCTATAAACATATATTTCAACATATTAATGAAATGATTTTTGAACATAATTGTTACCTTAAAGTAAACTCAATGAGTAAAGTACCCGGTTTTCGGCCACTTAAGACAAAATCCTATTTATTGGACTCTTTACTTCCTATTTATTATCATTTCTTGTTCAAATCATGAAGCAAATATTATTATTATTTAAACAAAAAAAGAATCCCCCAAAAAAATCACGAATTGCCATGACAATATTCATTTCAATTTTCACTGTTTTGGAGCCGGTTATCGGCCGAGCGTTTCAGTTTACGGCCGCATGTACAAAGTCAATAGGAAGCGCTCGCGCGCGCGTGCGTTTCTGCGCTGATGTATAGCACAAGCGGGCGGAGCAGGTATCCCACGCCGGAGCTCCCGGGTGCTCGCCTGGCCGAATACAGGCACAGCGGTGATCGGAAGTTGGAATCTGAATTAGACGGACATATCGTGTGTGCGTCGCGGTGTGCGGCTGCATTGATTTAATACATGCGATGAGATACTTTTGAGCTTGCGACCAGCACAAAATCGGGCTCTATATCTGAAAAATACTTGAAATAAAGCTCATTTTATGGTACCCATATTTCTTACATACACGCGTAAGAAACTCGATTTTTCAGATTTGGGTAGCGGGACCGCCGATTACATCGCTAAAATGTGATATTTTAGGATATATTTTTCATTGCAAATGTGGTTCTTCAGTGACACTGGCATGGTATTGTATGTGTGGGATATGTGTTATGCTATTATGCGATGTATTTTAAAGTGATTTTACCATGTATCCAACCAATTGGCCGAAAACCGGAGCTGACCGATTACCGGGTACTTTACTCTCTAAGGCTAAAGTTAGATGAGATCTGTTAGATCAAAATTAGACCCTATTTTTGCATTGGTCATTTGACATAACTGTCAATTGTTACTTGGCAATTCACTTATTTTATTAATAAGTTATCCAAAATTCCAACATACATTTGTACATTTGTGCAAATTATAGGTCTAGTCTAGATCTAGACCTATGCCCTAGCCTAGGCTACACATATATCCTGTGAGATTTCCTTCAATGGGAATTGTGAGCATTAGATCATTGGAAATGTTGATATCATCAGGCCGATTAAAGGGTAGATCTAGATCTAGACCTCTAACTAGATCTAGATCTAGACCCTAACTAGTTTAAGGTAGGTCCAGATCAAGTTTGGTTTTATTTTAGACTAGACTAGATCTAGATCTCTAGATTCTAGATCTAGAAGTAGAAGTAGAAGATCTAATCATTATTTAAAAAAACGTAAAAAATAAAAGCACAAAATGACAGCAACAAGTTAGAGGTTGTAGCTAATTAAAGCCGTAAAATCAAAAAGTCCCTCTCAAGGCGTCGAAATAGCGACGCATACTAGTACTGGTACGGACAAAGTAGACGCGGCCGCGGCGCGGCTAGGCTCGGCGATGGACTTGCATCTGCAGCCATACACGAAAAACAGCATGTGGGGTTTGACCGTCCTTATATAGACAGAAATGATCGTCTGGGCTGGGGGTTGTTTCGTAGTAGATCTAGGTCCATGGTAAAACCATCAAAATGACAAGATTAACGACACCCCGACGCTGTTGGTCGACTTGCCCGCTAAGCTAAGATTAGACGAGATAGCACTTTCCGATCCCGACAAGAGACTTTACTTACTTTCTTTACTTGTCCCAATTCCAATTCAAAAGCAGCGCTAGATTTTGTTGTTGTTGTTGTTCGTTCGTACGGTACCGTACCCTGCCCGGTATCCGCCCGATAGGCAGTTTTTCTCAGATAACTTCTCTAAAAATGAATTATACAGGCGCTAATGTATATCAATTTGTAGCCGAAATTCTAGCGAATCCAACCATGTCATTCTTACGCCTGAAATCGTAAGCGATTGTCCGTAGTGCGCCGTCTGCGTGAGGCATTTTCCTTGCCTATTTCCGCCTAGACCTGCCCTAATTCCGCCCTATGGTGGGCGCGCATCAAAAGTATAGAAAAGGGAAACATCTCGGGTACACGTTAGGC
This sequence comes from Strongylocentrotus droebachiensis, assembly GCA_035222895.1. NCBI lineage: Eukaryota > Metazoa > Echinodermata > Echinoidea > Camarodonta > Strongylocentrotidae > Strongylocentrotus > Strongylocentrotus droebachiensis. The sequence goes on along the minus strand of JAVYIG010001248.1, from coordinate 271,335 downwards.
CAAATAAAATTGCTTCCCAGTAGAATTCGATCCACATGATATTTTGATAATTGATATTTCTTTCTTTATATCTTCTTTTGCCTCTGTAGGCCTACTAATAATGCCAGTTCACTGTTATTCACCACTTTCTGATCTGGGAAAATTCTGTAACTGCCTTTGGAGTCGCTAATCATTTGGAAATTAACCAAGGGTGAAAGAATTTATTTAAAAAAACACTATCAAAGTGAACACTTTGTAATAGAAAGTAATGGTGCTTCATTTTTTTTAATTTTTTTAATGCAAACCATTCTCGACATATCTCTCAAATCTTGATTAAAAGATAAATTAGCGTATATTTTTAGGCATAACATTGGTTGGAAAAAGCATCTAGCATGAGATAGATAGATAGATAGATAATGGTTTTATTGAGAATAAAAGAACAATAATGCATCGCGGCCTACAAGGCCGAATTGGGCAATGTTTACAAATGTAAAATACAGTATATAAAAACATTCATATCAAATAACCTCAAATTAATGAGCTAAACTTGAAATATCGTCATTATCGTCATTAATATAGAATTATCATCATCGCCGACATCGTCTTAATCATCATATATTACACTTTTAGGGTTATTGTAACGCAAATGTGGTTTCCTGTTTGATTATTTGTTCAAGACTTCAGGTTGTTGTGTTTTTTGTTTTCTATAGTTGTTCTAAATTATGCAGTATTTGATAATGCATTCAATAATAATTATAGTCCAACTTGAAAGACAAAACTTTCCGAAATGATCTTGAAAACGAAGTCGTCGATTCACTTCCATGGCAAGTCAGTTTTTGTTGCAAAAGAATGTAGTACTAATGCAAAGGGAGTGGTGGTAGGGGGAGGGGGTGGGGTCACCTTCACGTTTTTGCCACTTCAACAACCAAAGAGGGTTGAAAGCTATATATAAGTATTTTGTTGACATTACCGAGAACAACTAAATTCCTCCTTCTCTAAATTTGGCACTATACCCCCTCCCCCCACATCTTCTACATAATTTCATCCATTCATCTATTTATTTATTCATTCAATATTCATTCATTTTATTGCCGAGAGATATTTATGTGATGGATAGAGATGAAAATGTTCACCTTTTATTCGCCATAAAACTTTAGCAAACTAACAACGTATAAATAGCCATTTGAAAGGCTGACAGGCGTATATAGGCCCTTGTGAAATGTATTATTTATAGCTTTATACTACTCTTTCGATAGCCATTCATATAGGTTTATTTCACATAAAACAACAGACTGGGATTTTAGTTTCTACCCCTATATTTATTTTATTCACAGTCAACTGACGGAAATTTTATGGCAGCGAAAATGTCATAGTCCATGTTGGTCATGTTGGCAAAAAAATATAACACACAAACATTTGAAGAAAAAAAAATTATAGCCTAATATAAAGAACCATTAAGAAAGAAGGATATAAAAGTGAAGAGGGAAACTAAAAGAAAAATGGGGGAAAGAGGGGTGTAATCGAAGAAAATTGAGGGAATAAATTTAAAAGACTATAATAAACTCGGTAATATAAAACAAAAACTAATACACCAATCCTCTGCATGCATCCTGTATCGTATCAGAAACAAGCACTCTTTTCGCTACAAAGCCACGACGCTGGATTGAAAGGCGACACAAGCTGCAGCGACATAAATACAAACTTTTAGCAAATCTACAAAACCTAGCAAATTTTTTAAAAGCCGGACGTATAATTGTCATCGGGATCACTGTTGGAGAACCGAACTTCAAGCATTTTTTGCAACATTAATATACATCAATCATATATAATTTTGTCACAAAATTTAACTGCATGATTATCACATACCACATCGTTACCAGAAATTGTCGGTTGCTCGAACGAACGGCCAAACATCATTGCAACATTCTTCGGGGGGTTCCATCTCAGCCTCCCACCTTGTTCGCCTACCATTACCCCCCCCCCCCGGAAAACTACCCCCAAGGATAATTACCCCTCGACGAGCTACCCCCGGAAAATTCCCCCTCCCCCACCCCCTGAAACTTAACCCCTATATAGGACAATGCCCCCCCCCCTGGGGCAACCAAGGACAACCGAGGACAATAATTACCCCCTGTTCATTATGAACACGGGGAAGTCAACCCCGATAATAAGTTGGGTAATTTTTAGGGGGGAGATCATTTTCAGGGGTGGTTATTGTCCTCTGGGGGTTCAATTGTCCAGGGGGGGGGGGTAATAACTGTCCTAGAAGGTATTTTTTCGGGGGGTAGCTTCCTCGGGGTGGTTGTCCTCGGTGGGGGGGGGGGGTAATCGTCCTTGGGGGGGTAATTATTGTACCGCTGGTATAAATGGCCGGGGGTGATTGCTCAAGGGGTATTATTATTGACCTATAGAACCTTTGCATATAGTATTCACAGGGCAATAAATAAACAGCTACTCAATTTACACTGAATGTTATTTTCTGGTTGTAAACTCAACAAAATATGAATGGCCACCTCTAGATGATTATTTTGTAGACCATTTTTTTTTTATTTATTTTTTTTCCCCCACATAATTATGGGAAGCATCACCCTTGTCAGCTAAAAGCTGGTCTTCAAAGGGGTCCATCAACAAGATAAAAATACAAATTGTTGATAAAATACATTTGAAATATGATTACAATGATAAATAGGCAAACAAAACCAAACAAACGAAATTATTATATATACATTAAGAACAACCGAAATGTGCAGGATAGGGGAAAGAAAGAAACAAGGAATAGAGAGGCGAGGGAGAAAACCAAGTATAAAAATGTTGCGCAAGTGAGCCTGCAAAATTTCAAGTCTATTAACATGTTACAGATCGCTCATATTAAAAAGTGAAACAACATTTAATCCGTCCGGCAAATTTTGACAACTGCATGGCTGTAATACCAGTAAAGAGTTTTATGCCTGGTGACCATGTTATCTCATTTATAATCTTCTTTTTATCTGCAAAATGTAGGCCAATATATACGGGGGGGGTTATAGTATTCTTCACCTTCTTCATACTCTCGAGTTGCGATTTGATGGAGTAAACCGAGTGTTTTAACATGGAAAAAAGACAATGAAGTGTGCACTTTAAAAAAACCAACCGCAGACCTATAAATAAATTAAAACAAACACACAAATAGACAAAAAAAAAACGGGCAGCAGGCGCGGATCTACGGGGGGGGGTTAGGGGGTTTAAACCCCCCCTTGGGCGCCCCCCCCCCCCCCCAAAAAAAAAAGGAAAAAAAAGGAGGAAAAAAAAGAAAGAAAAAAAAAAAGAACGCACGCTGGAGAGAAACCCTTTCAAGTGCAAATATTGTGAGAAGATATTCAACTCATCTGGTAACTTAACCAAACACATGATAACTCTGGATATAACTGTGTATTTAACTGTTACTTGATTTAAAAAAGACGTTATCATGCACTGCTTTTTATTGTCTCCGTTGTGTTAATAGATGCCAGGAAAACATCACTTACGGGGTTCAAATAAACACCCAAAAAAAAATCGGCTCGCCGCTTCGCGGCTCGTGGACGATGCTCCGCATCGTCATTATTTTGGTCAAACCCCCCCCCCCTTAGCAAAAAGCTAGATCCGCCCCTGGGCAGATAACCTTTTCTCTGTTAGAGCATAAACAACGCACGGTACATACACTGAACTAGCGCGTGTGTTTGAGTGGGCGGAAATAGGGCAGGGGCATCACAGGGCGACATGGCCGAGTTCAAGCCTCGATAACTTTTTTATAAATAATAATTTCCGCAAGAAATTTGCTCAGGTAAAACATCAGAATTTTAGCTTCCATATCTCTTTAAACAAAAGTAAATTTTGAACCATATTTTTTTTCTGATCGTTTTGAATGGGAACTTGATGTTTTTTAAAAAGGTTGATTCACACCTAAATAAGCGCATTGCTGACTGCTGCACAGTGACGTCATTCGCGTATCTCCGTTAAATGCGCGATCGACAGTGTACCATATTTCGTGCACATGTTCCTTACAACGTGTATGCTGCCATAGGCAAGTTAGTTGCACGCCTTCATTGCGCACCGTAGAAACTCGGGCGATGGAAGACGGCCGTTGTGTCTAATAAGCCACTTGTAACAGGGGGCGGTAACTGGGCAGGGTACGGTACGTCGCTGTTGTTGAGATTTTGATGGCGCTCTTCAATCTTCTAAGGTTATCTGCGCCAATTTTTTTAAAGATGAGTCCTTATAATCTTTCGATTTCTGTGCCCGGAGTTAGTTTCTTTCGGCATCGAATATCCGTTTCCAAATGTTGGTTTACCTGTTTTCTGCAATGACATTAGTAGTGCATTGTCGTCCCTTTTACAATCTATTTTTGTTTTCATTAAAAAAAAAAAGTATAAAAGAATATCCCCCCCCCCCCCCCCCCACACACTCCGTGAACGGAGGGATACGATGCGTGTTCCCAAAATGTCTGGTAAGGTACTTTTCAGGCACCAAAGTCCGGCTCGTAGCACACAAAAATCTGGCCCGTATTGACTTTACACACCGGACTTTTTTTTCTTCAAAAGGATGGAACATAATACGCGTACCCTAAATAACACTGAGTGGGGGGGGGGGGGGGGGGGGGGGGGGGGGGGGGGGGGGTAATATACATTATGTACGGGTCTATATTTTTTTTTTAATGTTTTAATCCATCATTATTATTTTTTAATGTAAATGAATAAAATTCTATATTTCGTCATAAGCGTGCAGATATTTGAGGATTGATTTCTTTGTCATAATCTTTGAGTTTGACATCGTCAGCATGTTTTTTTACGGTATACTTTAGTAACTCCATCTGCATGTTTGTTTGTTTGTTTGTTTGTTTGTTTTATTTATTCACCATGTAAAATAACTGTTTACAGATAATAGAATACAGTGGGTTACATTGATACATAATACATAGTAGGAACAATGCATAAACAAAAAATGTTTATTTAGTTTAAACTGATGAAACAGAATCTCTTGTTTCTTGTAAAATGTCGTGTCTCCAATTGTATTGGTTTTGTAACATCACTTTTAATAATAGTTTGAACAAATGCAGTTCTTCAAGAAAGCCGTCTTTAATCTTCTTTTTTTCACAAATTCATATAGATTCAGAACGTATATAGGTGAGGGATTGGGTCTGGCCTAATTAAATTCGCAGATAAACAGTGGCATCATTTCTTCCAAACGCTGAGGATGTCGGAAGGTGGACATAATTATTTGGGACTTTTGTACTGATAATGCGGCATATTATTTGAGGTCACGTGGAATGCAGACAATTAATGTTGGGATAATTTGCCAGTTGATGAATATTTTTTTTTTTTTGGGGGGGGGGGGGGCCCACGGAAATTTGAAAATTTGCCCCCCCCCCCCCCCCTTGAGCGCCAGGGGGGGGGGGGGGGGGGCTTATCTCCCCACAAAGGTAAAATTAACGTGTTTTTACACGTTTTTTCCCGGGGGGGGGGGGTGGCGGCCGGCCTCCCCTGGATCCGCCACTGTTAGGCCTACAATGTTCAAAAGTAAGTTCTTACTTTTCGAGTATTATCTATATAATATGTATTGATAGCCTGAGTCTGTTGAGATTGTCAACCCCCGAACTTACTCATTTATAGGTTTAGAGAATGTTGTCTGCTTGTGGTCATCTTCTATTTCATCTTCCATCGTGCTACTTGGTTTGATTTATGTCACATAAAAATTATATATACTATTGATATTATATTTTTGAATTTATATTATCATCCTGATATGTGTATGATCAGAAAAGTGGCAGGGCAGACTTTCAATGTAGACAAGCTACATGTGCTATTATTAGACTCCTTTCGTCACCTTAACTTTTTTAATGTTTTGCATATAAATACAACGCTATCGAGACATATATTTTTTCCCGAAATAAACCCCCATTTTTTCACTCAGTTTAACTTGTACTTCATTATCACAAAATGATGTATTATTTATTTTGTAAACGCTGTGATATAGTTGTATAGTTATGTAGAGCATATAAGTGCTATAGTTACGATGATTAATGTTATCATTAGTTGTGATGTCATTGTTGTTTCAAATGTCCATGAATTACATGTTCAAGTTTCTACCATAAACATAATTCTGTATTGAGAAATGTATATTATCGCTGGTGTTAATGCTGAAGAGTGCATGAAGATGATAACATTAATTGAAACTTCTGTCACATGCCCCAAAAAGTTTTATAGCACACTAGACTATTCTTGTTTGACTGATTTTGATTCCTACATAAACAAATTATAGTACCGATTGTAGGGTGATTTTATATAGCAATTTCGAACGGTGCTAGATTATACCTATATGGTATATTTATTAACTTTTATACGTGGAGCAATTATTCAACGGCATGCGTTTTCAACAAAATATGTGAAAAATAATAAATGCCATAATAGCAAATCATATTAATAGAGAGTGAGAAACAATGGTGTCAGGTAGGGAGGGGGAGGGGGGGCCTCTTTATTTCCTTTTTTTTCTTCATTCCTTTTCTGTCTTTTTTATGACCCTTTATATCCTTACTTTATTATTTCCTCCTTTTTCTGCCCCTTTCCCTTCCCCCCTTTTTCTGTCATTATTTCCCCCAGATTTGTTTCCCTTCTTTTTGCCGGTCTCGGGGGGGGGGGGGTGGGGCGGCCGGAGGGACTCGGGCAAGTGGCCCCTGATGAAACGCTGGATCCGCCACTGAAATGTGAAAGGTGCGGGAAGAGGCGAGGTGTCATTATAATATAGTCATAAAGAGAGTTTTGTTTAGGCCTCAAAACATTTCCATATAACAGGTGGGGGCAGGGGTGTCGCCAAAGGGGGGGGGGGGGGGTGTGGGGGTGCGACACCCCTCCACCTGTCAGGATATTGTCGGTAAAATTGCGCTGCCGTCGGGAAAAAGAGAAAAGGGGGAGGGGAAAAAAGAGAGGGAAAAAGGGAGAGGGAAAAAAAGAGAGGTAAAAAAAAGAGAGGGAAAAAAGGAGAGGGAAAAAAAGAGAGTAAAAAAAAAGAGAGGGAAAGGGAAAGAAAAAAAAAAGGAAAAAAGTAGAAAAAAGAGTGAAAGGGAAACAAAAGAAACGGGGGATGAAAGAGAGGAGAGAGAGGGGAGGTAAGAGTCTGAGAGAGGAGGAGTGGGAGTAAAAGAGAGAAGAGGGTTGTTGGGTGGAGTCGTCTCATCGAGGGAGCATGAAATACACGGGTAAATATGTTGCTGTGTCGGTATTCTTGCTCGATCCTCGTGTAATATCAATGCAGAAGTTTGAAGTCGGTGAGATGTATATTGTCGGTCGGCCGACAAGTTTAGACGAACTGTGACTTCTTATCCGCTGTGACGACTTCGAGAGTGACTACGACAACAATACTTATATTTTCTCGAAGTTTCACTTTCCCATAATATCAGCTAAATGAATCAGAGGTTTAACATTTTCGGGGAAACTAAATTCAAACAAGGTTTAAGAGTCAACAACGGTACGACGAATCGTCTTCCTTTCTTTATATTGTGATGAAACGCCAAAAAATTCCGCGCTTCGCGCGGAAGGGGAAACTTCATTTAGACGAGTCGAGAACGGTACAACAATTCGTCTTCTTTCTCTAATATTTAAGAAAACGTCAAAGTTTCCGCGCTTCGCGCGAGAGTGGGAAACTGAATTCAGATGAATAGGGCTTAAATAAGATTCGAAATCGGTACGAGGAATCGTCTTCCTTTCTCTATATTGTGATGAAACGCCAAAAATTCCGCGCTTTGCGCGGAAAGGGAAACTTCATGTAGACGAGTCGAGAACGGTACGAAAAATCGTCTTCTTTCTCTTATTAGTTTAAGGAAACGTCAAAGCTTCCGCGCTTCGCGCGAGAGGGGGAAACTGAATTCAGACAAAATTAATAGGGCTTATTTAGAGTCGAAAACGGTACAACGGATCGTGTTCTTTCTCTAATAATTTGAGGAAACGTCAAAGCTTTCGCGCGAGAGGGGGAAACTGAATTCAGATGAATAGGGCTTAATAAGAGTCGAAAACGGTACGATGAATCGTCTTCCTTTCTCTATTGTGATGGAACGCCAAAAATTCCGCGCTTCGCGCGGAAGGGGAAAAATATTTAGACGAGTCGAGAACGGTACAACGAATCGTCTTCTTTCTCTAATAATTTAAGGAAACGTCAAAGCTTCCGCGCTTCGCGCGAGAGGGGGGGGGGGGGGGGGGGAACTGAATTCAGACAGAATTAATAGGGCTTATTTACTGAGTCGAAAACGGTACAACGAATCGTGTTCTTTCTCTAATGATATGAGGACACGTCAAAGCTTTCGCGCTCAGTTGCGCGGGAGGGGGAAGCTTCATTCAGATAAAGATTAACAGTCGAGAACAGTACACCGAATCGTCTGATTTTTCTCATAATTTAATGAAAAGTCAAAGCTTCCGCGCTTTGCGCGGGAGGGGGGGGGAACTGAATTCAGAAAGGGATAAACAGTCGAGAACGGTACAGCAAATCGTCTTCTTTTCCTGAAAAATTTAAGGAAACTTCTATAAGCTTCCGCGCTTCGCGCGGGAGGCCCATTACCCACACCCCCCTAATGAGCGCGCTTTTCAGTGATGCTCTTGCTCACTACCGCCCCTCCCTAAAATAAGATCCTAGCTCCGCGCCTGCATTAAAATATATAGCTATGATGCTGACTAAATTGAAGAAATAATTCGTATATTTATGTCGCCGAGGAAAATGAGCATTTGCGCATATATGCAAGTACTATAGATAGTCCATAGGAAAAACAATTTAGCCTTCGGCCCCAGGTTTATAGGGTTGAATTTGTAGATTTTTAATTTAATGTAGACATTTAATTTTGTCGGTAATTGGTGGCTAGTTTTGTTGGTAATCATTGGCCTCTACACCCCCCCCCCCCCACTGAAAAAGGTCTAGCGACGCCCCTGGGTGGGGGTCGTATTGCGGCGGTCAAAAGTACCAATTAGGGGTCACGTTTATGCATACTTACACAAAAATCCCTACAAGACTATCTGCAATGCAGTCAGACCGCAGCGCTCGCCAAATCGCACGTATTTACTCAAGTCGTATGCACGTTTTTGCTCCTCATGAATACGTAATAAGCAAAAACATGGCACAGTTCTCATCTTTCTGCTATGCTCAGGATTCATTTAATGACATTGAATTCGTCATGAATATTGAGCCAGAACTATAAACATTATAATGTACTATTCAATAAATAGTGAGTGAAGTTTGAAAATGTGAAAAAAACACCAAATAAAACTTGCAAAAAAAAATATTTGAAGAGTCGGATATACATGTTAAATAACCATTTTTATCGGGGGTGCGTCTCGCTGAATTTTGGCTTACCACATAATGTAGATATTTTCCTAACATAATATTATACTTCCTGTCAATGTTTGTCTCAATACCAGTCAGGAACTAGCAAAGTAGTAGCTGATACATAATAGACTTCGGCGGAAAATACGACATGGCCGATCGACGAGCGTTTCGCATCGAGATCAACCGGGGGATACCACGTTATATGTAACTCTGCGTCGATTCGCGGTCCAACCAGTCTGCGCGCTATACGTGAACACGCACGGAAGATAGACGGAGATTAAGGATATTCATGAATGACTCTCGTGTGCGTAACCCCCGGTCGTAGAGGCTTTGCATTGCCCCACATACTTATTATTGTGTACGATATTCATGCGCTACATACTTATAGAAGTGAACGGAAAGTACAAAGTTGGACACAGATACGCACACAAGTACAATCAAGTACAATATAGAATACCAGCTCTAGGGACAGAAGAGGGGATTTAAGTGTCTATATAGGCTATTTTTGGCCAGGCTTTGATATCATTTTAACAAAGAAGACACATTATTTGTATGAAATGTATGTTTGTGTAAATACAAACTTCTTTTTTTTTGAGGGGGGCCAAGGTGATTTAAAATTGAAAATATGATTGTTCCCATCCCTGCTAATAATTTCATGGTTGTAAAAGTTCTGAAATGTGTTTTTATATTTGTAAACCATGAGCTAATGAGAAGAGCCTTAAACAGGAATTTCTTTTGGTAATTCCCAGACATTTGAGGATGGTAATATTTTATTTCATAGTTCTTTTGTCAATTGTGTTACTCCAGTTCATGTGTATTCCTGGAAATAAAATATTACAAAATTCTTCCCCTTATTCTTTTTTCTGTTTGATTTTGTTTTAAAGTGACCTGCGGAATATATATATCTGAAAATTTATTTTCGGGGTTTGTTTGACCCTCGGATAGAAATATTAGTGTGCGGTAGGCTGAAGGGCTCAAATAAAACTTGTAGAATTCTAATTTTCATCTTCAACATCATTATCACAATCGTCATCGCCATCACAATCATTATCATCATCACCATAGCCATCATCGCCGTCACATCATCATCACCACCATTAGCATTGCAATTACAACCATCATCGTCATCATCATGATCATCATAATCAACGTCATCATGATCATCATCATAACCATGATCATTATCGCCATAATAATCACCGTCATCATTGCCATCACGAATCACGATCATCACCATTAATTGCAATCATCACCACCAACCGTTAACGACCAGCATTGCCATCATAATCACCCTCATCATCACCACCATCAGCATTGCCATCATGATCATCATCGCCATCATCACTATAATCATCGTCATCATGATCGCCATTACCACTGACATCATCACCGTTGCCATCATCATAATCACCGTCATCATTATCATCATCACCATAGCCATCATGATCAATCACCTTCACCACTGACATCATCACCATCATCTCCACCGTCTCCATCACCACCATCACAATCACCATCACCAAAGTATCAAAATATGTCAATGCTTGACTATTTATATTATGTTTACCCTGTGTAGGTACTATTTCTGGATGAAATACAAATCTGCAAAAAATATCTTTAAACAAAAAAAAATTGTTTTTCTTTTGTGGGGGGGGGGGGGGGCTATTATTTAACAGGTCTGTGTAATTTACATTTCAAAATTCATGCTAACTAACCCAGAAGAAAACCAGCTCTGGTTTCTTCTGAATAGCCTAGTAAACGGACAACGGTTAAACAAAAAATGTATTATTTAACACTACTTCTAATAATAAATGCGATAGGACTAGGAATAAAATTTGCATTTTCTAATATTTATATTTTATTTATGAACTGACTTTGACATTTATATTGAGACCATCACACGCATAAAATGTGTCGCTGAGAATAAAAGTATAATTAGAGTTCAATATTGTTAAATTGTATAAAGGTGACAGTTCTTCTTTCTTCTTCCTCGGTAAATGCTACTTCATACAACGAAGATTGAAGTCTGTCAATGTCCCGCAAGCTTCGATGGTTGAGAGCGTCTGTCAGAAAAACAACAACAAATGATTGTTGTTCAGTCAGTTTTCTATTAATATAATAAATTCTTTGTTCGTGTGAAGCTCTGGAATCCCACCTTGGAACTTTGGGAGTATCAGAGATTTTTGTTTTATTGAAAGGATTAAGCTGAACAAAATCCTTCTCGTCCTTCTCCCAAACTCCCCGTTCAAGATTGTTTGTTGCAACGTGAAGCAAAACTGCTGATGAGTCTTCAAATTAATAACCATTAAAACGAACAAAGGTCTGGAGTCCACTCAGTCCAGCAAATGTTGATCCAGGAATGCAATGGAGACTGATGTGTGATGTCTGTCAAAGTCCCGCAAGCTTCGATGGTCAAGTGCTTCTGTCAGAAAAACAACAACAAATGATAAGAAGAATAAAATGGCTTAGTTCAATGTATGGGGATTTGAAAAGAACTTATCAAAGTAGCTAGCCATTTATGGCAGCCAAAACTGGCTTGCTTTCAAATTTATTTTTTAAATGAAAACAAGTTACAGGTGTCAGATTCATGAAGTTTTCCCTTCATTTTTCAAGATGTGCACAAGTTCTAAAATGTAAGTGTTTAACTTCGGCTTTTTGTTTTAATTCTGCTCTGTTCATAATCATAATATATACAATTCGCACAAGGAAATGTTGCTTATTTCTGTGGCTGGCTGTAAGGTTTGAGTTGACCAGAAGGCAGAACCAAAGTTTGAGAATCCCAAATTAATAAAATTAATTATCCTGTAATTTGTCATTCTAATATCCAGCTCAGCTCAGCTCAGGATTCCAGTTCTTTACAATTCGATCACAGTTATCATAATATCAAACCCCTTCATTACTTGTCTTAACATGTTTAAACCCTTGTAAATATACATTTAAAACATATCATTTGTTCTAGATTTATAATAAATAGCAATGACTAATGAGCAGTCAGTGTCATGTCAGCAGTCGATTTATTTACATTGCTGTCGATTTGCGACAACAAAAACTAAAAAGCTGACACAAATATATACACTTGGGACTACTGTATGCGCCACACAATGGCACAGCGACACACAAGAAACCCCGCCATTCCTGACTAAAAGGCCGTAGCCATAGCAATTTCCCGCGGTTTCGAATCATTTTCCGTCTACTTCCGGTAAATTTCCAAAATATAGCCCATCAATTTGGGCAAATTTCTTATTCAAAAATTACTTGCGTCTACGTGTTTTCAACATCAAACGATGGGCTGGTTAATATCAAAGTCGACGTAGGATGCAAAAATTCGAAAAAATATTATCAATACCAGTCAGGAACTAGCAAAATACGACACTATGTAATGAGTAGTTGATTTCCGAGGACTAAAAAACGCTCTTTTTGTTTGCGATAAAAGTAAGCAAAAAATCTAACTAATTTGGGCAAATTTGGTGTCAAAGAACAGCGAAAATTTCAGAGATTGACTTACCCCACGATTCCGCCATGATGAATTGCACTGTAAGCTATACGAGGGCGACAAAATGATGCTACCAAAATCCCGTGGCTGGTCTCGTGTTTTACGAGAGCGTTGTAAGCGAGCTTTTCACCGAACGGGAATCTGAGTAAAATTTGCCGCACAGCCTCAATAGGCAATTTTCGCAAACTCATTGGGGAATTAGAATCTGCGGTTCGTGTGCAAAATCGAGAAGTTACTATAGTAACAGTTGGATGACCGCTGAGGCCCTAAAATCTAGAACGGGTTTTGGCCAAATCTATGTTCGTTCTCAATTGACAACCCAAGTGAATCAGCAGCCAATCAGAGAGCTCGTATAGCTGGCCCGGGAACTTTATTCTTCTGATAAAAGTGTATAGATGCAGACGCGATCGACATCAAAACAGAGACTAGAAAATGAATTTCAACGCGAATGGCTCTTCGGTGAGTTTCTTTTATCGATTATTGTTTCTTAACTATACTATGGATATAACATGAATTGTTTTAAAATTGGACGATGAATTGTTTAAAGATGATAAAAGCCGTTTTGTGGCTTGTTCGAGACAAGTTGTGCTACTGAGTAGTACACTAGTCGTGCGGTATAGTCCCGTCTGTACGGTACTGTATTGCATGCGCAGGGCCAGCATTGCATTGCATTGCAATGTTGTTGTGTATTGCCAGTTTATCGTCTCTGACTCAGACTCTGTCTGAGTTCTTGGTTCTTGGTTGGTTGGTCCTCCAAAATACTCGTCTGAGTTTTAACTGGAGGTGCGGGTAAGGTGTTTTAATTTGTAGATGGGGGGACGATAGGGCAATTTTGAATTTGACAGGGTCAGTGTGAGTGATCGAGTGTTCACCTACTTCTAGTAGGCCTACTTGATGGCTAATACAAATAGCCTACTAGATCTAGGCTAGTAGTAGACCTCTAGTAGTACTAGTAGGCCTAGACTAGTAGTAGACTCTAGTCTAGATCTATAGATAGACTATAGATCTAGGCTAGCCTATAGCCTCTGATCGTGCAAAATGGTGATTTAGTTTTAGTTTATAGGGGCCTATAGACCTACTCTCCTTGAAATTGTGTCCTGAATTAAACATCCCTGAAAATGTATTGTTTGCAAGTGTTTTCCAGGCTAGCCTAGATCTAGGTCTAGGGTTTGTTTGGTTTTACCCTCACATTCACAACACAATAACTCAACTCGGAGTCAGAGTCAGACAGCTCACTCTCTCTCTCTCTCTCTCTCACTCAATCTCACTCTCATTCTTGAAAGGAATCTAACTACTAATTAGTAGAGCAGGGGTACCACAAACTTCACCCCTGCTCCTGTACCAGACTGATTTCCTTTGTCTACTGTAGGCCTAATTAAATAAAATGTAAGAAAAAACACACACACACACACAATTATGTCTGCAGCATCACAAAATTATCTTCTTATGCCCCACCAGTGCATTCAAACTTATGACGTTAAACTAATTGTGGAAATTTTAATGTCAGAATGTTACAAATTACTTTCTCATCTTTTTGTTACAGCAGGTTGGCGAGGTGGTGCCTATCGTGCCTGTGAAAGCAGCAAAGCCTTCGAAATCTGTGAATCGGTATGTTTTCCATTACGTGCAACATGTTAAATTATAGCTATAGATCCATAGGCCTACTAGAATTAAATATAATTTGAAATTCAATGATAATGATAATGTTCTTACATAGCACATGATACATAAGCATTTAAGCAGAAAAGGGGTTAGTCTATACAAAGAGAAACAAACATGCATGAATAGGTATGTGTTTGCGACTCAAAATCCTTTGTACAATCGTTTTCCACCTTTTTTGTCATAAAATTATAACGCCAAAAATATAATGCATTCATGATATGATTATGATGTTTTTCATTATTACAATATAGATAGGTCTACACATGTATAGTACCATTTAACATGATTTCAGAATTCCATTTTATCTAAATCATTGTTTTATTTTTCATTTTTTGTACCGCAGAATGTCCTGGGACAACAACAGCATAAATATATTAATAGGGGAAGTGGTTCTGGCCAACCCCTTCCAGTACAAATACAGAACTGGAGATTGAGCCAGAGCATGGCAACAGGTGGCGGAAGGCATGCAGAGGAAGGGGTTGAAGGTGGACTCCTGAGCAGTGAGAGACCGAATCCACATCCTTAAAGATTAAGTGAAGGCAAAGAACTATTTGGAGAAGGCTGCAAGTGGCATCGTAGTAGAGGAGACAAGGAGGAGAAAGCTATCAGAGAGGCGATAGAGCGGATGCTACAGGAAGAGGAGGACATTGAGTTGGCACCAAAGGAGAGAGGAGATGAGCAAACGAAGAAGGCGGAAGGTGAATAGCTGAGAAAGAGGGCCTGCGAAACATTAGGAGAAACGAGGAAGAGGTATTTTTCAGAAGATTTTTCAAATTTAACATATTCTACGTGTACTCCCTAACACCCCCTCTGCTCCCCTCTCAACACACATAAAAACTACACCATTACATTACAAACTAACAGTTATAACTCAACATGGTCGAAAGGAAAACAAAATTACAAATGACTAAGTAAAAATTCCATTATCGTTTTTAAAAAGCCGTTAAAAATCAAGAGGGCACTCTCTAAACACTTGTGCATATATTGTGGATGTGATGTTTTTTAGAAATAGTGATAAGAAAAAGAGATTTACAACAACTATTTAGAAACTGGCTGGTTCAAAATTATTAACTAATTGTGGGGCCCCACAATAAAGCTTATTGTCATTAAAATTGTATGCTCTTTCGAATTTGACACTCAGTTTTTTTATTATCTGACAAAAAAACTATTTTGTGTAGCGCCCTCTATACCAAACTCAACTATCCCTTTAACCCTTTGACTACTGAATTATCTTATTCCCATTGGCTTAACACAGGGACCACCAGGTTCCCGTAAGCAATGGGTTAATATATTTTTAGTATTATGTAAACCAATATTCAGTTAGTGTTCTTCATGTACAACATGTAGATTGACTTTAAAAACTCCTTTTTCTTTTATGTTTTATATTTCATGTGAGATACCAAGGTGAATGCAGTACCCGCACCACATCATGCAGGCTCTTGAATATCTTACACAATTTAAAATTGACACTCCCCTTTTCTCTTATTTTTAATATACATGTAGCATTTTAGACACCAAGGCGAATGCGGCACCAGAGGAACAGGAGAGACAGCGAGCTGAAGAGATGGAGAGTAGACGAGAGGAAGAAGAGAGACCGGGAGCTGAAGAAGCAATCCGAGAGCGTCGCTTTGAGCTTATGCAACATCAGATGCTGCATCAACAGCAACAAGCCCTCCAGCAACAACAACAACAACAGCAACATAATCAACAAATGCAATCAATGATGATAGCTCTCATTAAATCTTTAGAAAAGAAGTAAAGAAAAATATCTTATTTTCCTCATTCATTTCAACTGAAATATGTTATTCAAGATATTTAAAATGTATTCAGTTTCCAACAAAACATTACAAATCAATTATAAGCATTTAAAACAAATTTAAGAAATACATGTTGGAAACAGAGGGGTCCACTAAAAAGCAATGCTTGTACAAGTGTGAACACCTTAAATGAAACTTAGGAATAATGAGTTTGAGTGACCAACAGTGAACATTTTACTTTGTCATAATTTATTACAAATCTGTCTTTTCAGATATATAGTTCTATTTTTACGGCTGCAGGACTTGTTAACAATAACATTCTTGTTAAAATATTGACTTTGGCAGTTTTGCTAAGTCTGTGTGTATTAAGTTATATGGTCTTCCTAAGAGTTACCCATCTGCCATTATGATATGTACATGTATATGCCAAAGATACATTGTGTTAACTTGTATATATATGCAATTCAACAGCATCTTGCCTTTTTTTTTATGTGTGTGACTTCCTTTTTGCTCCTTAGTTTCATTTGTATGTAGTTGGTGCTATCACATTCTTTCTATGTACCATTACCATTGCCAATGTTATATTCCTTTCATTCAACTGCAAATCTGGATACCATAATATATGAAATCAAGATATTTCACCTTGGTCTTTAGTAGGTGACTTTGACCGTGTTTACTTGTGTTGTGCATATGTTATGTTTTCACAATGCCAGCTTGTGTTAATTTTATGAAGGTGTTGAGGCAAGTATGTCGTTGAACTTGATACATTTACGTGTTTAGCCTTCAGAGTAACTTGTTAACATAGTTTTGTTTAAGTAGCTACGCGAAGAAAATCTCATTTTTGAAATTATGCATCACTAGAGAGCTAGCGGATTATATATATTTATTATACAAGTTAAGATCCAAGTAAACCAGCTATTACATAAATCATCTCAGGATCAATACTAAATAATATTTTTTGCGCAGGTACTTCAAATTCTTCAATAGATATTTGGTGTATTGTAAGTAAGTTTATGGTACATGTAAGTTGATACTTATAAGTGATTGAAAGTTCAGGTTTTTAGCTTATTTCATGTATCTAACTTTATGGTAATTTCATTGAAATGAAATAGGTGATAGAGGCTAGAGTGGAATCATGGATTGCACTGTACTGCAGTTTTAGTATTACTTCATATTTTCTATTCATTGATGTATTCAGTACCAACAGTAACACAGGTTTATACAGCTAATAGTGCGTATTTTGAAAACAAATCTTTTACACAAGTTCTATTGAAATAGGTGATACAGGGTGGAATAGATTGTAGAATAGATACTATTAATACAATTAGTATTTTGCGTCTACTCAGGGAGGTGTTTTGAATCCCTGGTCTACTCACTGTTGTTTACCCTTTATAATGTGACCTTTTTAATGCAGGGTTTGATTAGGCTAATAGTGGAAAGAAAGTGGCATTTTATGTAGTTGTGGAATTTTATTTATTATGTATATATACTTAAATATATTTATATATATATATATATGTGTGTTTGTTAATTTTATTGAGAAATAAAAATTAAAAAGTACTTGATTTTAATATTTTTTCTTATCACAGGTGTTTCTATGTTTTCAAAAAATCTTAACTAGTTTGAATGCAGGTTGTAGATAAAGAAATGATCTAAATACAATGTTAGTTCCAGCAGTCCAAGCTAATGAAGCTGGAAAATCTTGAAGGCGAGGAGGGGGTGGGGTCATACCACCAAAGGGGGCTTATTTTCTTTCAAAATTGTTCACGTTTGTACCTTGATCGTGGCATTTATGCTCAATAATTTCAAGAGTATGAGTAATGTGGTACAGTGTGTGTGTATACTTATGTGTATGTGTTGGGGGAGTGAGCAGGGATAACTAGTCTCTGCTCAACCCTTTGGATTTGCAAATGATATGTGCAAACAATATGAATTTTCAAATTCAAGTACCGAATCGTGCAGGAGCATTCACACAAAACTACCCAAATGGCCAGCACATTATATCCATACTGGAACTGGATAGCAAAAACACACTTACAGAACTGTACATAAATACAGTTACACACTCCACAACACACCACATTCTTTCATCATCCAGTACTGTTTTTCTTTTTTGTCCCTTTTTTTTTATTGGGGGGGGGGGGGGGGGTACAAGAAAATGTGTTTTTGTAGCCATTAATTTCAGTTTAAATAAATTTATTTTACAATATCAACACTAGTTAGGTGGTCTGTCGATGACAGATCACCTATTGATTTCGTTAGAATTTTCTTTATTTTTATTAGGTGGTCTGTCGATGACAGATCACCTATTGATTTCGTTAGAATTTTCTTTATTTTTATTTATTTTTATTTCTTCCGTACACTTTTTTGTGCACAAGTTTACTCGAAATCGACAAGGTCAATTTCCTTTGAATTTTTGTCAGTCATCAGGCCCTATAATATCAAGTTCCTAAAACCTTTTTCAAGGTCATGGGGTCATCGTGACGTCATCCAGGGGCCATTTTGTAAAATTCAGGTCATTATCATATCTCGATAACGAGTCATCAAAACTAAACCATATTTGGTATACATCAACTTCAGGTCAAAGGTCAACTAAAAATGTTAACAAATTCCGCGCGCGCACCTCGACGCGCACGTACGCGCGCATCAAAATTTTATAATGCTTCGATTCGTTTATAATTAATTTTGCATACGTTTCAGGCCATTTTAAGCATTTTTAAAATTTGCGCGCGCGTAATTATGCGCGCGCGTTTACTCGCGTATCCGCGCGTCCTGGCATTTTGCAACATAGAATCGCCAAATTTTTTCTGTTATCATATTTATTACATTTTTCCAAGCATTTTGATACCTTGTTTACCTTTTTCCCACCAGTAATAACGCAATTAGCGGCTGTCAAAGTTGAACGCACGCGCCGACCTGCGCTATCTGTATCCACAATACATGGGCAAAAACATGCCTATACAAAATTCATTTTAACTCTTCAGAATGGATAGATACCCCCCAATTTCTTTCATATTTAAATAGATTATGAGTTGGAGATATGATTTCATGTCTCATTTGACCCTCAATTAACTCATGACGTCATCATAATGGCCTCCGAACTCAAAATTTCAATTTGCATATTATGACGTCAGCAGATTTTTGGAAAATTGATTGTATCTCTGTAAATATTGATTAATTTTCTTTCAAATTTTGATATGTTCTACCTGAGAATATTCTCTACAAATGTAGTTGCAACGATATTTCATTTTGACAATGGTATCATGGCGTATTTTTGTGATTAAAGGAGGCATGTCAATTTTTTACGTTTTGCGTGTATTCTCTATGGGACGTGACTTTTTCTCAAAACTGGATTCTACATTCTCGTCTTTCGCGAGCAATATCTCCGTCGTTTTATCTTTGTTTACGCTGAGCTTTGAGTATGTTGTAGCTGAGACAATAAGCTATCACAAGTTTGCCCTTTAATTTTTCGATGAGATGCCGGGATCATGCTCATATTTCACTTACAAAGTGGGATTTTAGAATTCCATTTTCCGTTTGCGCGCACGTTTGTGTTAGTAATGGTCGTACGCAACCTAGAATCTCCTTTTTTTGTCTATCATAGTATTGCCCATTTTATTCCGAACAATTTGATACCATGTTTATCTCTTTATGACCATTAATAACGAAATGAGCGTCCGTTAAGGTAAAGTCCGTTCGAACACTCAATTAACTCATGACGTCATCATGATGGCCTCCGTTCAAGGTAAATGTCCGTGCGTGCGAGCTCTTGTAATACATAGCATATATGTGCAAAAACATGCCTATACAAAATTCATTGTAACTCTTCAGGATGGATAGATACCCCCAATTTTTTTTTCATATCTTGATAAAGTATGAGTCGGAAATATGATTTCATGTCTCATTTGACCCTCAATTAACTCATGACGTCATCATAAAGGCCTCCGAACTCAAAATTTCAATTTGCATAATTATACGTCATCATATTTTTGGAAAATTGATTGTATCTCTGTAAATATTGATTAATTTTCTTTCAAATTTTGATGTTTTACCTGAGAATATTTTCTACAATTGCAGTGGCCACGAATTTTCATTTTGACAAAAATATCATGGCGTATTTTTGCGATTAAAGGAGGCATGTCAATTTTTTACATTTTGCGTGTATTCTCTATGGGACATGACTTTTTCTGAAAACTGGATTCTACATTTCCGTCTTTCACGAGCAATATCTCCGTCGTCTTAGCTTCGTTTTCGCTGAGCATCGAGTATGTTGTAGCTGAGACAATAAGCTATCACAATGTGACATTTATTTCTCGATTAGATGTCGGGATCATGCTCATATTTCAGACCACCTTAATCGTCCTCGTGACGATTTAAATTCTAGTTTATTTTTATTTCTTCCGTACACTTTTTTGTGCACACGTTTACTCGAAATTGACATGGTCAATTTCCTTCAAATTTTTGTCAGTCATCAGGCCCTATAATATCAAATTCCTAAAACCTTTTTCAAGGTCATGGGTTCATCGTGACGTCATCCAGGCGCCATTTTGTAAAATTCAGGTCATTATCATATCTCGATAACGAGTCATCAAAAATCAACCATAATCGATATACATCAATTTCAGGTCAAAGTTCAACTAAAAATGTCAACAAATTTTGCGCGCGCACCTTGACGCGCACGTACGCGCGTATCAAATTTTTAAAATGCTCTAATTCGTTTCAAATTTTTTTTGCACACGTTTCAGGCCATTGTAAGCATTTTTAAAATTTGCGCGCGCGTAATTATGCGCGCGCGTTTCCGCGCGTATCCGCGCGTCCTGGCATTTTGCAACATAGAATCGCCAATTTTTTTCTGTAATCATATTTATTACATTTTTCCAAGCATTTTGATACCTTGTTTACCTTTTTCCGACCAGTAATAACGCAATTAGCGGCTGTCAAAGTTGAACGCACGCGCCGACCTGCGCTATCTGTATCCACAATACATGGGCAAAAACATGCCTATACAAAATTCATTTTAACTCTTCAGAATGGATAGATACCCCCCAATTTCTTTCATATTTAAATAGATTATGAGTTGGAGATATGATTTCATGTCTCATTTGACCCTCAATTAACTCATGACGTCATCATAATGGCCTCCGAACTCAAAATTTCAATTTGCATATTATGACGTCAGCAGATTTTTAGAAAATTGATTGTATCTCTGTAAATATTGATTAATTTTCTTTCAAATTTTGATATGTTCTACCTGAGAATATTCTCTACAAATGTAGTCGCCACGATATTTCATTTTGACAATGGTATCATGGCGTATTTTTGCGATTAAAGGAGGCATGTCAATTTTTCACATTTTGCGTGTATTCTCTATGGGACATGACTTTTTCTCAAAACTGGATTCTACATTCTCGTCTTTCGCGAGCAATATCTCCGTCGTTTTATCTTTGTTTACGCTGAGCTTTGAGTATGTTGTAGCTGAGACAATAAGCTATCATAAGTGTGCCCTTTATTTTTCATTCAGATGCCGGGATCATGCTCATATTTCACTTCCAAAGTGGGATTTGAGAATTCCATTTTCCGTTTACGTGTAATCTCTATGGGAAATGTTTTGGTATATCGGTAACGCACTTGACTTCCGACCTCGAGGTCCCTGGTTCGAGTCCGGGCGTCTCCAACAATTTGTTTTCTTCACTTTTTTTTCTTTTTGACCTTCGACTGTACCATCTCCTTTGCTCATTAAAACACGTAGAATCGCTAATAATGTAATAACAACTATATTTACTTTATTATTACCCTATTATCACTTGATCCAATATTTTTTGCGTGTAATCCTTATGGGAGATGACTTTTTCTCAAATCTGGATTCTACATTCTTGTCTTTTGCGAGCAATATCGCCGTTATTTCGGCTTGATTTTTGTTGATTTTAGAGTATGTTGTAGCTGAGACTATATACTATCTAAAATGTTCTCTCATTTTTTTCAGTCTGATGTCATCATGGTCTGTTGATCATAATCATCAACATCATCATCATCATCATCATAGTCATCACCATTACTATCAAGATCATCATCATCATGATCATCATCATGATCATCATTGTTTACATGTCTATATAACTTCTCCCTTTCTCAATATAGTAAATATTATAATCTATCATAAGACTTGAAGACAGACCACCTTAATCGTCCTCGTGACGATTTAAAATCTAGTTCAAGTTCAAGTTCAGTTTATTTCACATCCAATAAAAAAACTTACAGCATTATAACATTCAAATACAATTACATCATCTATAATGTCGAAAGCATAGGCTGCCATAACTGCATCTTGCACTCGATGTCAATTCGCCATGTTTGAGGGAGAGGGATATTCCCAAGCGATGATGACGTCAGCTACTCTGTAATTATACGTCCGCATTCACCGAAGAGCGAAACCGCTTATTGTAACCAGAGCGGTCTGTGTGCGCGGCCGTAAACCTGAGTGCTCTGATTCCGCGAAGGTTCCTTATGTTGGTGAGCGAAAACTCGCTATTATCGCGCACGCTGCGGTCTGACTGAATGACGTCACTTCAATGCACAAGCGCATTCCACGTGTGTACTGCGTACGCACCATAGAGATATCTCTATGGTACGCACGCATATACGACGAACACACAAAAGACGTACTTATCGATCTCTTCCGGGTTTCTCATGATCTTCATGTTCCACGTTTTCCACATGGTCTGTACTCTTCTCTCAGTATTTTCTGCATTTTTTAACACGATGGCTGAAGTACCAAAGAATGGCGAGAGGACTTTCATAATGGTGAAGCCTGACGGGGTACAGCGTGGACTCGTCGGGGACATCGTCCATCGCTTTGAGAAGCGTGGATATAAAATGGTCGCTGGGAAGATGATGAAGGTAATTTAATTGTTGAATACAATTTACATACATAACATGTAGTATGGGATCACATGGGAAGTAAGGGGGTTGCAGGGTGACGCGTGGCCAGACTCGCCGGCTAGTCTGGCGGCTGTTCTCGCTGAGCTAGAATCGGAACTAGCAAGGGCTAGGTGATATGATAGAAACGGAAGTACTGAAAGAAAATCAATTGGGTAAATTTATTACAATAGAAGTTTTCATCTTATCTATTTTTACATGCACCCGTGCACCCCACACTTTATAGTTAATCAATGCTTATCATCATGATCATTTATAATTTTGTTGGAAACAGTTACTTTTCACAATTATTGAAAACATGCCGTTGATATTGTGGCGCTATAGTTCAGAATCATATCCATACTCTGACCCGTAAATATGGCGTGGAGACTAAAACACTACAAACAGGTCCAAATAATATCTACTAATATTAATAAATTAAAAGACTTCATCAATTGTTAAAACAATGGCCATGATTTAAAAGTCGATGTGTTTTTAGATCTAATACCTGTTTTGTGACAAATTTCTTATATTTTTTGGAGTATTATTTCTAAAAATGAAGAGTTATACTTTCTCACAGGATTTGTGGCAAACTGCTGCATAATACAATTGCAAACTATCTATGGCTATGGGCGCGTACGAGTGTGAAGTAAGCTCCCGTAATGATGAATTGCTTAGATCCTCATTAAGTTAAAAAGCAATTCATCATTACGGCGCGGTCGCTAACTTCACACGGGCCAACCCGCACCCCACCGTCGGTACGGTATGCAATTGTATACTATTAGTGGAGTTTTCAGCAGGGTAAGAACAAAAGTAAAAACCCTTTTGAATTAGTTCATGAACTTGTTTGAAAAACATATCTTAAAAATTGTTCTTTCTTCCAACAGCCCGATGAGGAACTCCTTAACGTTCACTATGGTGACCTCAAAGCTATGAAGTTCTTCCCTGGACTTATCAAGTTCATCTCCAGTGGACCAGTCTTTGCAATGGTAAAAACCTTTATATAATTAGACTACATGTATTTATAATGAAAAGGAGGGAGGCAAGTGAGGGGGGGGGGGGACTAGGGTAAGTGAACTAAGTGAGGAGCAATACAAGTTATACATTTAAAAAATACATTGAGAAAAATGTAAACACTATTTTGCTAATCACCACCTTATTCAGGACACACAGTTGTCCCCTTCTACAAACATTTAAAAGAATACAGCTGTCAAATATTGAACAGACAGCAGCAGAAATAGAGGGGGGCCAAACCCTTGAACCCTAAAAATGCCCCTGCATTGTGCTATATAACTGCCTTGCAAAGTGAAAACTCAAAGGCCCATATGCTAATAAAATCTAAACTAGACACAGGGTTTAGACCTTTGTTCAAAATTGGGTTTAACAAAGAAAGATGGACTGAAATCCATTTCCTTTGTTGTTTAAAGTGATTTTAGACCCACGGTCAGGGTTTGAATTATTTGAATCGGTAGAATATAGACCATTGATTTGACTTGAAACTAAAGTAGCCATGGCAAGAAAATATTTTTCCTCGGAGGAAAACTAAGGTGCTACAAAGGTCTAATAACCATTTGATGATTATCATTTATCATTAAATGATTATTAGACTAAATGGATAATACTAGATAAAATGAGCATTAGACAATATGGGAATTAGACTCATTGTTGATTAGACCAAATGACTATTAGCCTAAATTATTATAAGAACATGTGGATAGTAGATAGGCTGGGTGTAGACCATATGAAAATAGACTAACTGGGTAGTAGACAAACTGGTTGCAGACCAAACGGCTACAAACCCTATGATTCAGCCCCACCATTTTCAGATGTTGAGTTATTACAGGCAAAGATATTAGTATTTCTGAAGCTTACGTAAATTATATGAGTCCTACTACAACTTGCATCAGATGAAACGTTGAGGATAATGATCATACACTGTGCTTTTACTATTAATCAATGTCATTTTCCCATGATACTTGGTGATGTAGGGGCATATAAAGAGCATATACCTTGGACTTGTGATTGTTCATGTACAGTTTCTGTTTACCTGGGTGATGTTTTATTGTTTTGTTTAAAATTTCTTGTTTCATGATCAGGTATGGGAAGGAAAGGATGTCGTGAAGCAGGGTCGTGCAATGCTTGGAGAGACTAACCCTGTGAGTAGAAAAATATTTCATTTTTATTCATTATGCCTCCGTTACGAAGTAGCCGGAGGCATTATGTTTTCGGGTTGTCCGTCCGTACGTCCCGTTCTTGTAATCGCGTTATCTCAAGAACCGATTGTTGGATTCCTACCAAACTTTGGTCATGTATGTAACTTGCAGAGCCAATGAATTGATTAGATTTTGGGGTCACGGGGTCAAAGGTCACAGGGCCCATTATGTATGCAAAATAGCTCGTGATCGCGTTATCTCAAGAACTGATTGATGGATTCCAACCAAACTTAGGTCATGTATGTATCTTGCCGAGCCAATGAATTAGATTTTGGGGTTACGAGGCCAAAGGTCAAAGTTCACAGGGCTCATTATGTATGCAAAAATAGCTTGTGATTGCATTACCATTAGAACCGATGGATGGATTACCATCAAACTCAAGACATGTATGTATCTTGCAGAGCCAATGAACTGAGTAGATTTTGGGGTCAGGAGGTCAAAGATCAAAGGGTCATACATGTATATGAGAAATGGCTTGTAATCACAATATTCTGAGAACCTATTAATGGATTACAATAGAACTTGAATTTGAAAAATTTCTTCTGTTCTGGTTTGTAAAATTGCTCTATATGACGGAGGCATCATTTTCGACTGCGCGCAGTCAAAGTTCCTTCTAGTTTTTTTTATATTCTCATTTTTAAGGAAATCACAGAAGAAGTCAAAGCGAAGAGAGAAAGTTGGTTGAAGGGAGAGAAGTACAAGTTCAAATTGTATGTGTCTGTGTATAGGGGCAGGGGGCACAAATTAATATTCTGGTAACGATTGATAAAGAGAACTTGTAGTGATGAATCACGCTGAACTTCTTCCCCCAGTTTTCGATATACAGTCAACCTTGTATAAGTTGACCTTGACGGGACTCAATGAAATTTGTTGACTTAGGTAATTTTTATGGTTTAATGGCATACATTAAATTATTGCTAGGTACATGTAGGACAAACCTAATGGCTTGTTCTACCAAACAACATGAAGTGTATGCAATTCGCATTCTGACTATTGAAATATTATCATTCATACCAGCTTTATGTGATAATTTATAACAAGGCGCTTAACAAAGACTTATATTTTAAATTTAATTACCTTACAAAAATGGCCTACATGTGTATTACAAGTACTTGTATATTACTAGCCTTATGTGATGTCTCCTTCTATTTCCCTTCTTTCCAACAGCTCGCTTCCAAGCCTGGATCCATCCGTGGTGACTACTCAATCGACCTCGGGCGCAACATCTGCCATGGCTCAGACAGCGTGGAGTCGGCCAACAAGGAGATCAACCTCTGGTTCAAGTCAGACGAGGTCATGGACTACAAACTCTGCACCGAGTCAAACATATATGAATAGATCTAATGTGGTCTGGGCCCCATCTTACAAATCGTTGCGATTGATCACTCAATCGCAACTTTGCAGTCTCCTATCTCTTAACTACATAGTTGCGATTGATATCAATTGTAAGTAAGTTGCGATTGATATCAGCTCTTTGTAGGACGGGGCTCTGGTCTATACAATTCCTTGTTAAATTTATGTTCCCGATCACAATGTCATTCACAGGACTTGCACTATTTAAAGATAATCATGTGCTCAATGTAATTGTGCTGTCAATATATAATTCCACTTGTAGAATGTTATGTTGTGTTTAAAGCACAATTTGATGTAATCTCTGTGCCTAATTTGGATTTGTGTTAGACACAAACCAAAATTCATTCCAAATGGATTCATGTACATTGAGATAGACTGCAATGGATTTTTTGTACAAATGTAGCAAACAATCACTGTGATTCTTGAATACATGTACATGATATGCCACGACAAGCTGTGTGGATGTGAGAATTTTATCGCCCAGAAAATCATCATGAATTAGACAATGACGGTCACAGTACAGTATATACCACAGTCTCACTGTCTGCCATTTTTTGTTAGATATCTTGTTTATGAGAGAGGAAATACATGAGAAAGGACACAAAACAAAATTGTATTATTTGGTTTTTATTTATTTCTTTGTGCTTAGCCGCTTCAGCCTTCAGAGATGGTAACTATCTACACATGGGTAGATAAAGGTCATTTGTACAAAACTGTAAAACCCATCAGGACGACTTCTAAAAGTTATTTAATCATTATTCATATATGCCCTGGCGGTACATATAAATGACACACAGGTGGAAGTATTCTGTTCAAGAGGGCAAACAAAATGTTTTGATGAAGCACCTCCATGACTTTGGCAGTGATTATTCTAAAATGCAAAGAGTTGGAAGTCTCCATGTGTAAAAGATCTGTGGATATTTGGAGGTCATCTGTAGAATTGCTATCTCTGAAGTGGCGTATATTACGTTAAGATGGTGTGAGTGGTGATACAGGGGTGCTATGTAAAACTTGTGGGGTACTGAAGCAAGCTCAATCCATATTGTTCGGGTCAGCAAGATAATTAGAAGGAAAAAACACAGTAGGATTCATTTCTCAAAATATTGGATTTTATAGTCACAATTTCCTTGTGTTGTGCATTTTGTAACTAATTATAAAGCTGAGGAATACATAAGCCAGTTGAGAGTTCTCTCTGTGAACATTGAAGTTGTGTATAAAATTTTCTGTGTGAAAATATTCATTATGGTCTGTCAGTTATAAACAAAATAGGGAGGGGGGGGGGATAGAACATAAGATTCCTGTTGCCTTCACCCAAATGAATCAATTAGTACCTTTGAGCTAAGCTATTTTGTTTGAGAGAATGAGTGTGTGTATCTTCTAAAGGGAGTTATGAGCTCTGGTTTTTCTGAATTGGCAAACTAGAGGTAATGTTGATGCAAGTTGTCCCTCTCATATATTGTGTGTGTGGTGTGTATAGGGGGCCTTGAAGATCTTTATAATGCTGCAATTCAGATTGACTCTGTTGTTATTTTAATATGAACTCTATATAAAGTGATAGCTAGTATAATATATTATAAAGATGCAAGGAATCTACGTTCTTGAAATTTACTCTCAATAACGGACTACAGACATCAACATTTTCTACAAATTTGCCTCAAATATTTTATTACAAAAAGCAAATCAACAAATGACATACAAGACCAAAACTTATGTCGGAAAAAAGGGACATTTATTAATTCATCATTTCGACATTAATATGCAAGATGATGGTATCCATGAATTACACATACATATGCAGGCAGTACATGACATGTACATGGATAAATGCATTATATATTTTTTTTATTATGCCGACGTGTAATAAATATTACGACTCCTCAAAACTGACATATAACAATAATTTTAATAGCACTTAAAAAAATTATGTTAATATGACGGACATAACATTTAAGAATGATTGAATTATAATTTCATAGTAATTACGAATCCATGATTTCATGTTTGGGAAAATGTTTTTGTACTTACATAATGCAAGATAGTACAAATACACATGAACTATACTTTTAAAGCAGCACACCAGTCATAATAGAAAATAAAATGGGAGCATTAAACGATGTTAAATTATCACAAAATAGCTTGACAAATAACCAGTCATCAGGAGACACACAAGGAGGCAAATGGCAGTTTACAATAGTTTGTCCAATTATTTACATCTCTTTAAATTGCATAAAACTTGATTTCTAGATGATTATAAATTACACATAACATACATTTACATGTTCTTTATTGTACATTTTACACAATTCAACGTCCCCCAAATAGAAATAATGCTGACGAGGATAGATGAAAAGCACTCTTTTTATCCATTTACATTCACTCTGTTTCAAGGAAGCTCCTTTCTCTAGGGAAGTGGAATGCTTTTGCACAGATATCAATCGAAGACAGAAAAGTGATAAATACCGTTCCCAGATAAGCTTTAACATTTCT
The DNA here is from genome assembly GCA_035222895.1 of Strongylocentrotus droebachiensis. Lineage (NCBI taxonomy): Eukaryota > Metazoa > Echinodermata > Echinoidea > Camarodonta > Strongylocentrotidae > Strongylocentrotus > Strongylocentrotus droebachiensis. Next base: position 242,158 of record JAVYIG010001248.1, on the reverse strand, counting down.
AATAAGGTAGGGGAACCTTGGTATACAGAGCTCTGATATAACAAGGCGATTTTGCTGGTCCCAGCTCTTTATATTCTTTTGTTTTCTTACCCTGATATAACAAGATAATTACCTTGGTCCCAAGATCTCCACTAGACTGTAGTATGTTGATTAAGGATTCTACACCAAATGTTATAATTCAGTTATAACGCTCGTGTGATGTTATTGAACAAGGAAAATGACAGCGTCAGTGCCCATGCGACACTTGGTGTTTTTTTATCAGGTTTGTTGCTTATTTCTTGACTTCATACTCATACTGGAGTCCGTTAAGTCACAGAGAGCTGGATAATGAACTTGATAAGTCTTGTTCGTTATCAGATTATTACTTGACTTGTGTACAAAGCATATTCACGACTGCACTTGCAAACATGACTTAATTGTATAATATCATGTGTCATCTTGATGGAAAGACTAAATAATTAAATTTCTATAAAACATCTTCCAAGGATGCTTTGAAAATTATATAATTTGAAAGGATCATCTACTTTTGTAATGCTTTTGATTTAGAAAGATTTAGTTAAGCTCTGGGAATTTCCAGATTAAATATTGAAAATATCAGTCAATTCATCATTTAAAAGAATTTGCCTTATTACTGAGCTACATGTATTTCCACATTTCTTATGAATGATCACTGTAGGCCTACATACACATTCATAAATACAAGTTGTCCAGTTGGAGAGCAAAACAAAAATGCTCAATATACAGAATATAGATGAAGTTGAATATATTACAAAATACACTCCACTTGGCAAGTACAAGCTAATACAAATTAAGCTCCATTCACACACAATGCGGAAACCCATAAAATAAAAAAATATTTAAAAGAAAATACTGCAGCAAATCTTTGCCTGTAAATGAATAACAAGAGATAACATACATTGGAACCCTGTTGCAACTAATTCCTTGTAACCGAGATGGGACATTCCTTGAACTAGCTAACAAATTTGAATTTGTAAGCAGCTTCTAAGCTCTATGCTCATCTTATTGGATTTTGCAGTGTTTGTTGTTTTGGTGGTGGGTTACCGCTTCATGCGTGAATGGACCTTTTACCATCGCCTCAAAGATAGGAATTGCATACTGGTATCAAATGGAAGAATAGTGAAAGACATGACATCTCGCCTCTTCCTCAAACTGATATTCATCAGGATATAGTTACACAATAATATTAGAAATAGAGCACCATACAGTTATCATAATATATTCAAACAATTCATATATGACATGTTGGGTGGTCAAAATAAAATGAATACTGACCAATCCACAATAATACTCAAATAGGAACATAGCATCCAATCTACTGGTACACAAGCCACTGCCCTAGTTACCACTATCATTAAATGAAATACACACAACTTAAAGATTGCAGTCGTAATTCTGTGTTAGTACACTCTGGTGGCAATATGGTACATGAATATGAGAAGAAGTTCAACAATCTGAAACACTTTGGACTTTTGCAAGGTTTCCTGTGTGCACGTTGTACAGTTTCTCTCCTTCTGATGACATGTGAGTTACTGTAGAATGGCTAATCGTGCAAAGGACATGGTAATAGCAGATCTCCTCACGTGAGGCGCGATGGCTCAGCAGTAGATCAATGGTCTCGTAACTTGGAAGTCTCGGTTTCGAAACTGATTTGATACGCTAGTGCCCTTTGGTAAGGCATTAATCCTTATTATCAAGTCCCCCGGAACGAGGGCTTAAAGCCGTCGGCCCCCTGGTTGCTTACTTACAAGCATACACATGCTTTCTTAGCAGTCAGGTAAAACCAACCAACCAACAACATGACGTTTTAATGGATCTGGACCACTGGCGATTTCTGTGAAGGGTTTCTTGCACTCAGAATTTTTCTGGTCATATCCTACCCTGCAGGAACTTCATCTTGTTCCTTGCAGATACAAATTATTTCAAAGAAGTCAATATGATAGACGAGTAGAATCAAACGTTCGTAACAGGAATGTTGGTGAGTATTGCGATTCCAACCACGGCTCGACTCGTGCCCATGGGTTTGTTCCGGTGCCACTCCCCCGAATGATCATCGAACGCCTCCACCGTGTTCAGGTAGTGCACCCCGTCATGACCCCCTACTGCATACATGGTAGAGCCCAGGACGCTGACGCCATGCCCACTCCGACACTCTAACATTGGAGCCATAAATGTCCACCTGAAATGGGTAAAAATCATAGAAGAAGTTTTTAAATGGACAAATCTGAAGAATACATGCCAGAGTAATTTTCCTTCTATAAGTTAATTGAAAAATTTGATTGGAGATAAAAATGTGCATAACTGTGCCAAAATCATTACAAAATTTGTGCACATTGACGATACTGTAGCTTGCTGCATTCCTATTACATACTAGAAATATTACAGAAGTAAAATTTGTGTCCAGGAACCAAAAGCTAAACCAGATATATTAGAATATTGGTGGTAATTTTGTCCTTTCAACTGGTGGCAATTCAGAGCAGAGTTTTTTTAAGTAGCCGGTCTATAAAAGAAACATCTGATAAAACTAACAGCACCCTGGGCCCTGTCCTCAAAAGAGTTATAATTGATCCAGATTTGAATTTGAATTGAATTTGAATTTATTAACAAAATAACACAATGTTATAAATGTATTCAAGTGGATAACAAAATAACATGTTGTATAAATACCCATGTACATGGTTTACAAAGAACGAGAAAATATCCATAGTTGAACCATATGTACAAATTAAATTAATCACATATCATGTCATATCAAACCTATGAATTAGCTATAACTTAATAATACGTAGAGATTTGTGGCTGGGATTGAGAATCACAGAGTTCCAATATTGTATAAGTGATTCAAATAAAGGATATTTTAAACTTAAAAACTTATAATGTTGTTAAAAGGAGAACCAAAAGTTAGCACAAGACTTTCAATGATTCACAAAACTTACAAACTTCTATATTAATTTAACGAAAATCTTCAGTACAGACTGGCAATTGATTAAAGGTGATTACCGGTAATTTGAACAAAATCACAACCCTTTACAAGACAGGACTTCTATTCCCCTATATTCTCTTTCTCACCTGTCTTCCTCTGGGTAGTATCTTTCGACTGTGTTGAGGTTTGCCTGGCCATCGTAGCCTCCAGAGGCATACAGTCTGCCCCCTACAGCTCCCAGACCTCCTCCACCTCTCTTGGAACTCAAACTGGCAATAGGTAACCACTGCAAACAAAATCACACAACAGTTTCATTATATAGTCTTAGCAATCTGTAAGGCAGGGGTGATAGGGAGCACTATTTTTTTTTTTTTTTTTAATCAAGTAAAAAATATTTTTAAAATCTGAGGAAAAAATAGGGGAAAATAGGGAAAAATTGAGAAAATAAGTAAAAAAATGGGAAAATAGAACAACAAGAGAAGAAGAACAACAACAAAAATTGGGGGGAAAAAATAGGGTAATTATCAGGCCTGCTGTAAGGTTAGCCTCTACACTCATTGAACTCAAACTGGCAATGGGTAACCACTGGAAACAGAACCACACAACAGTTTCATATAGTCTAAGCATTCTGTAAGATTGTGTATATCAAACAATGATTGAACATAGCGAGATATACCCTCCTGCAATGAGGAGCATGTATATAATTGCTCAAACAAATATTTATTCAGGCAACAGCGTTATCATTAAAGATATTAGGCACCAAAAACTGATGTTGAATGAGGAAATGTGCGCCTGGTTTCAGGCTTTTACCACATGATTGGAAATCAAAAATTTATTTTTTGTTTTTTTAACCGATTTTATAACACTACAGTCTATAAGGGAAAATGAGTATGGTAAAACCAGGCACTCAAAATTGTTTACTTTTTTGAGGCAATTCATGACCCTTTTGAAGCGCAATTTTTTGTAGGGCTTCAATATTACACCATATCACAGACACTGATAGCACATAGGAACATCCATCTCAGATTTAACATTGTTAAACGATGCGTTTAATATCCATGATCCGCCATTAGGACAATAACTTTGAACGTTAGGCTTACAAATAGAGGAAAACCAATTGGTAGTCATGTCACAGAAGGCGATCATATACCGGTAGTTTCTTACCTTGTTCATTCTGAGCTCGTATTTCTCGCATTCCTGAAGATAGAGAGTACCGTTACTACCTCCTGTAGCATACATGCAGTCATGAAGAGCCGCTACACCTGCATGGCGACGTTTACCCGCAAGACTTGCTATCCTTCCTGAATTCATAACATAATTACAGTAAATAATTTGAACAGATAGATAAAAAGAAAGGCATCTTTTGATACGTCACAAGGTTGCCAATTCAATAACAGGGTAAACTTCCACTTAAAGCCCATCTGTACTAGTTTACAGGAGGGATTAGACCACCCGGCAAGGTCACTGACAGGTGGTTCTCTCATCGAATCAGCTCTCAATTAACATAAGAAAAAGAGGATCATGGGGGACCAATTGTCACCGATTAGGCATCGTTTGCTATATAGCTAAGTAGCTATAAGTAGTGCAGTGGGGCTTTAAAATATAAACATAACAGAAGCATGCATTCTGCTGATTTTTAATGTGTGTATGTCTCCGAAGTAACTACTATGACTCAGAAAACAAGCCCATACCCAGTTACGCACAAGTAAAGATAAAAGATCAAAATATCTTTTGCTATGGTGGCAGATTTCCTCTAATTTGATTTCATGCTGCTTTGGTTTCTCTGCAATAATTCTGCAACATTAGTTGAAAGAGCTTCAGAAAGAATCATATTGGAATGAACAGATGCAGAGAAGGTAAAAGTCATAAAATGGAAGTGTAGTCTACTCACTCCAGCGGTTTGTACGGGGATCATACGCCTCTACTGTATCAAGGACATTGGACCCGTCATAACCACCCACTGCAAACAGCTGTCTATCAAGAATAGCCACCGAGTGATAGCGTCTGACCTGGTGCATAGACGCTACTCTATGCCACATCCTGGTGGCAGGGTCAAACATCTCCACTGTGCTCAGGTACTTGCCTCCATCATTTCCACCTACAGAACAAAATGCAAAATTTCAAAGAAATAATGAGTTCCAGTGTATATTTTAGTGACTGCAAATCCAGTTTTGATTCTTGAGCTGTAGTTGTTTTACTTTCCAAACAATAGCTCAAGGTAAAACGGTGTCATTATAATATAACAAGAGACATTCAAATGTTAAGAAAGAGCATACTATTTAGTCACGGTTTAAACAGGACGAAAATTTGATCAAGGTAGTTTGTGAATTGTGTTCAACTTCTTTATCCCTATAAAACTGTCATAATGCTGTAGCTAAATAAATTTTGAGTTCATATCCTGACTTTATTAATTTCAGTTACCGGTAATATAAAGACGTTGACATGAAAAAATGAATATGAAAAATTGAATATGCACAATTTAATTTGCAATGCTCAACAAAAGGACACAGAAATCAACAAACATTGGAGATATGTGTATGTATTTATCAAGTGCATACTCACCTATTGCATAGAGCTTGCCATCTAAGGCAGCCACTCCCACTCCACTCCGAGGGGTGTTCATACTGGCTTCAATGCTCACCCTCCCACTCAGCAGATTGAGTCTCTCTACATGACTGAGGGAGTGTCCTGTGCTGTCCATCCCTCCAACACAATAGATTGATCCTGATAAAATATAACACACACACAAATAATAATATGTAATTTTTCTACTGGGTACGTTACAAAATGTGATATCTTTATGCAAGATACACCATTGAGAGTGTAATCCCCTGACAGAAAGATATGATTATGACACATCCCAGTGGCCAACTAGCTTTCAATAATTATGCTGCGATTTTTAGAGGTAATGCTTAACTAGTCAATCTTGTTGTCTTTGTTACTGTGTTTGTGTTAATATTTATTTATTCATATATTTGTTTATTTATTCATTCATTTTATGTTTTTTACGTTTATTCATTCATTATATCTCAACCCTACTCATAGAGGATACAGACAGGACATGGAACATAATGACAAATTAAAACCTTCTCTTACAAAATGACATTGGTATGTAATCATTACATTTTAAAAAGTATGTATCTGTTTACAAAATGCAGTCAACAAACAAAAAAAGACGCAGATCAAAATTAGCTCTTCAACACACAAAGTGTACATCACTTTGCTTTAAAAAAATTGACAATAAAACAGACATTTTCATAGAGTTGACTGATTGGTATACATCGAGGGTTCAGTGACACGAAGACGTAACTCTATATTTTGCCAAAATTATTATTTGATATCAAAATGTGCAGAAAGATGTAGGCTTTATAGGAAACCCAAAGACGTAACTCCACCTAACAACCCATTGAAGTCAATGGCTAGTGAAACATAGACAAAATGGCCAAAATGGAGTTATGTCTTTGTGTCACTGACCCCTCGACATGTAGGCCTGTGGAACACTCACCTACTGTGGACTTCCTAGGAGTGATCTGTGAGGGCCTCAGGGAGTTCCTCCTCTCTGGCAGCATGTAGTAGTTCTTAGCTTCATCCAAGAGGTCCCTGCACTTCATGTCTTGCTTGATAAGATCTTCGGCCTCGACGATGTCCACAAGGAACCTCGGAGACAACAGAGGCATCCGCATCTCCTGCAGGAGTTCAGCAATGTGGTCGCCTCGGCTGGCTTTGTCATGATAAACCCATCTGAATCAAAAGTATACAGAAATCAGTAAGGTCTTCTTTGAACATAGGGAGATGTGAGTTGGTCTAGCAGCTTGTTCACTTGGTCAGCTCTCTGTCTACGCTTACAAACTGACTCAGGCGACCCCGGTTCTAAACTGAGTCACGTCTTTCGGTTTGCGACGTTAAAGGTCGGTCTCCAGATGTAAATAATCATATCTGATCGATACACGTCTGTAAAAACCAATTACACACACACACACACACCTTTTAACATGTATATGTATGCATCCTCATTTCTTAAAGATATCCAGTAAGGATCACTTCCACTCTTTGTTTGTATTCATGAAACTGTCTGATATAAAGGCTACAATTAAAGAAATTGTCGTTCTCAGCTCTTGACAGAGTTCTCCAATGTGGCCCCCTTGACTGGTTTTGTCATGTTGACCCAAGTGAAATAAAATAATTGTAAAGGAATAATTTGTTTGGCGTCTCTTTTACAAGTAAGCAGGCAATAATCAAATTTACTTAAAGAAGTTCACCAATAGGTACCCAACCTGCTTTGTCACTGATAAACACAGACGATATTACAGTCATGCATCATAAAAATGGTCCTTTTTATCTCTTGAAAATTTGAAAATAGTCAATAATGTGGTAATCTTAACCGACTTTTCATGGTAAACTCATGTCATAGAATCATCAAATATAGATCAGTAATCAGCAGTCTATCTGGAACTCTACGATTCGTTGGCACTTATCAACAACAACACATTTGATTACGAATATAAACTGGGCATACAATTACATACCTTATTATTGCATTATAGACTTCCTCCTCGCTTGCCACATTTAAATCCTCGCTTTGTAGCAGCTCTGAGAGTTGTTCCTTGGTGAGTTGTAGGAACTCTTCTTCATACGCCACCTCATTGAAGTGCGTCACTGCGTAGTGTCCCGAGGCCAGCTTGAGATCTGTACACGTGTGAGCATCTGCAAAGTTTCTTATACCTGCAGTGACAAAAAAAAAAATCAAAGATGGTTTATGTAAGAGCACACAATTAGACTAGGCCATTAAACATGCTTATTTCATGGCTTCCTTTCAGGCGAAATTAGCCACTGAAATGCAAAAAAGAGCTCCCCCAAATTTGCATAGAGTTTAATGCAAAACAGCTTGAAAAGTAGCCCCCCCCCCCCCCAAAATTAAAAAAAATTATTAAAAAAAATTCCCTGCTTCCGTTATGCCTTAAATGCTAGAGTTGTGTGTAGGCCTACCGGTGCTAGCATCCCTCCCATGCAGGGAATAATTTTCCTCAAATTTTTTGATTAGCAATTTCAGCCGATGGATAAATATTTCAAACGAAATTCTGTACATTTCTATGGAAGAAAACTGCTACACAAAAGATATTTTGTATAGCAGTCATGCAAAAATGCATAGCAAATTGCGATGCGATACCAGGAAAATTATTCCCTGCCATGTTAAACTTGTCTACAGCTATGGAGCAGTGCAGTATACATACTTCTAATACCCATTCATTATCTTACAACTTATTCCTTGAATGCACCGAGCGCTACGGTTGCGGGAGCTTAAGCTGGGGTTTTAATATCCGAAATCCTTGGGAAGCACATAGAGACGTTATATATGATATATGCGCTACACAAGAACAGCATTATTATTATTATTATTACAATATATTTCTTATATAACCTGCAGAAAATGTTATAAAGTTCTTTTTACTTAAAAAAGTACGCAGGTGTAAATTTGAACTACCCAGTAGATGAATCTTCTACTGCACGCAGTCGAAAATGATGCCTCCGCCATTGAGCGATTTTACAAAACAAAACAGAAGCAATTTTTAAAATTCAAGTTTGATAGTAATCCATCTGTCAGTTCTAATGATAATGCATTCACAAGCTATTTTTGCATACATGTACATCATGATAGCCCCATGACCTTTGACCTCATGACACCAAAATCCTATCAGTACATTGGCTCAGCAAGATACAAACATGTCCTGAGTTTGATCGTAATCCGTCCATCAGTTATAATTATGTGATCACAAGCTATTTTTCATACATATTGAGCCCTGTGACATTTGACTTCGTGACCCCAAAATCTTATCAGTTTATTGGCTCTGTAAGATACATACACGACCCAATTTTTGCGGGAATCCATTAATCGGTTCTTGAGAAAACAGGATCAGGGGAACGAGACGTACAGATGGACGGAAGTACAGACAACCCGAAAACATAATGCATCAGGCTACTTTGTTGCGGAGGCATAAAAACACCAGACTAGCAGTATAATAGAGATTAGAGATTGCTCTGATATTGTAAGCAGTAACAGGTAACATAGATACAAAGGTATTGCTTCAGAAACCCCAAAAGGGTGTATTAAAGACAACCACAAAGGTGTTATCAAGCTTAGCTCTATTCAATAGACAGCCGAGGATTAAAAATCATCCTATTGAATCAATCCTTTGAGAATGTAGTCTAATCTTTGCTTACGCATACACTGGCTAACAAATAGGTATCTTACCAACAGTGGAGCCTAAGATGAAAATTTTCTTTAATTTGTGCCTAATCGTACTATAAAATAATAAAATTAACCTTTTACGAATATAAATTAAACCACCAATCATCCACAAACCACTGCCAAACTCAAATGAATCCTCTCTCCTAAATCTCCAACATAAAAGTTGCAGAGCCCTAAATCATTACAACTGACTCAGAAGATGTCCAGTGCAGGTCTGTCTGTCTGTCTGTCTTTGTAGGCTGCCATGCAAGCATCATATTGAACATTTTTAAGCAAAGTATATTCAAATAAAATACATCATAAACCAATAGCAAAATAGGATTTAGGAGTAAGACTAAATATATTCAAAAGAAAAGGAGAAGAGAACCAATGATAAGTAAGAAGTGGAAATACCTAAGATCCATGAATAAAGAATAAGAAGAGAACAAAGGAACATACCAGGTGAGATGGAAGACTTGGTATGTAGAGGAATTGAATGGAGGAAGGAATTGGGTTGAGTAATTGAAGGAAATGAATATGTAAGTGAATGAGCAAATGATGTGAAATGAATATGTATCGAGAGAAGAGATTAGAGAAACAAATACAAGTACAGCATGAGCCTAATTTTAATTCTTCAATACCATGGCTTATAATAATAATAGCTTGTTCTTATAAATCGCTTTTCAGGACTGCAGCCCTCTCAAAGCGCTTTACAGAATACCTGGTCATTGGATTCAGGCTTACCCACATTATGCACATACTCCACTCCTTGGGGAGCATTCCAGACAGGCATAATTTTTAAAAACGCAAACACGCTAATCTAAGCACATTAGCTTTCGCATCACACCGGGTACCCATTAAACACCTGGGTGGAGAGTGGCAAATGTATATCAATGTCTTGCCAAAGGACGTTAGTGCCGCAGCGGGACTTGAACCACGGCCCTTGTGATCCACAGTCCGGTGACATATCCACTCGACTACGACACCTCCATCTACAATAAACAATGAAGCATGTTTCATGAGAAAGGATCATGACCAGTCTTACCCAGACAGTTTGCAGGATGGAGCTGTTTCTTAACTCATACAATACCATGGCTACAATGAGGCATGTTTGATGAGAAAGGATCATGACCAGTCTTACTCAGACAGTTTGCAGGACGGAGCTGTTTCTTAACTCTTACAATACCATGACTACAATGAAGCATGTTTCATGAGAAAGGATCATGACCAGTCTTACCCAGACAGTTTGCAGGACGGAGCTGTTTCTTAACTCTTACAATACCATGACTACAATGAAGCATGTTTCATGAGAAAGGATCATGACCAGTCTTACCCAGACAGTTTGCAGGACGGAGCTGTTTCTTAACTCTTACAATACCATGACTACAATGAAGCATGTTTCATGAGAAAGGATCATGACCAGTCTTACCCAGACAGTTTGCAGGATGGAGCTGTTTCTTAACTCTTACAATACCATGACTACAATGAAGCATGTTTCATGAGAAAGGATCATGACCAGTCTTACCCAGACAGTTTGCAGGATGGAGCTGTTTCTTAACTCTTACAATACCATGACTACAATGAAGCATGTTTCATGAGAAAGGATCATGACCAGTCTTACCCAGACAGTTTGCAGGATGGAGCTGTTTCTTAACTCATACAATACCATGGCTACAATGAGGCATGTTTGATGAGAAAGGATCATGACCAGTCTTACTCAGACAGTTTGCAGGACGGAGCTGTTTCTTAACTCTTACAATACCATGGCTACAATGAGGCATGTTTCATGAGAAAGGATCATGACCAGTCTTACCCAGACAGTTTGCAGGATGGAGCTGTTTCTTGAGGAACTCTGAGCAGGAGGCTTGTACATCGGGGAGCTGTAGCATGGATGCAGTGTTAAGCAAGGCTTGCACAGTGTCTATGTGAATCATTAACTCACCTGCAAACAAAACATTGCAATATCATATGCCTTATGATTCCACAGAGAAGTAGACTTTGAGGGGTCAGTGACACAAAGACGTAACTCCATTTTGGCCATTTTGGGAAAAAGTGGTTTTTGTGTCACTGAGCACTTGGGCCTTAAGGAGTTAAGTCTATGTTTCACTAGCCATTGACTTCAATGGGGTGTGGAGTGGAGTTAAGTCTTTGTGTTTCCTGAAAAGCCCACATTTTTCTGAACATTTTGATATCAAATACTCATTTTGGAAAAATATGGGGTTACGTCCTTGTGTCACTGAACCCTCGACTTGATAAATAACAATATTTGTGTAAGACTTCTTCACTAACATTTTTGCTTTTCTTGTTGCATTGAAGCTAAAAACAAATTAAATACACTCTTATTACAAGAATGTCTGTGTTACCTAATAGTTGATGCATATTTCTCTGCAATACTACCAATCAGGAATGTGTTTAAATAGGGCATTCTCAATAAGTTTACAATCAGTTTGCCCCCAAATAGTAACTGATTAGAACTGCTTCTTTCCAACCAAATATTGAATCACTTCCATATTCATTAAGATAAAATGTCAAAGTTGGCTTCTTTTTATTTCACACTTGATTTAAATCTTTATAATGTTCACCGAATGAAAAACATCTAAAAAACATTTTACTCCCCTCAATACATGGAATATCAAGGAAAATTACAGCACTTTATTGTATTCCCTACTCTGTGTTTTCCTATTTTCGATTTTCCTCTTCAACTTTTGACATGAAAGGGCGACAGCCTCATGAACAGGAGGTCGTGGGTTCGAACCCCTGCCGAGTCATACCAAAGACTTATAACAATGGGACCTAATTCTGCCTTCTAGCTAGGCGCTCAGCATATTAGATTGGAGAAGGGTAGTACTAACATAGTATGTTATGCAGGGCCCGCTGGAAGAGCAGTCTCATAACTGAAGGGGCTACCCTGGATAAATAAAACGTTATTATTATAACTAAAATATTGCACTAATTCTAGCGATCCCCTTCTTTCGCCCGACATGATGAATCAGATGTAAGATTTTCTTACCCGAGTATGCATAGTCTATGAGTTGTTCCATTGCCCTTGGTTTGACCTCCTTCATGGTGATCTCTGCTAGACCAGCCTCTTTCATCTCACCAGTGAACATGGTATAGAAATACTGGCAGAAGGATGCTAGAACAATCCGATGCGCAGGTATCCGGGTTCCTGACAGGGTTGAAGGAAAATAGGAGATTTATAAGGGGATGCCAGTTAGAATTACCTAGAATGAGCTATTTTGTTCACAAAAAAGCCTTAACTATGGTCTAAAAATGACTCGGCAGGGCCTGAATTCAGGCTACTGCCTGAAAACTGGCATCCCTGGTTATACATTTTGAAGTCACAACAAAAGCTTGTAATTATTTTTGAAGGCTGAACTCCTCTTCAATGGCCCCCAAAAGACCTTTGCAATTAAAGTCAGAGAGTGGAATGTAAATAAAAGTGGGGAGGTGGGGAAGAAGAGAGAGAAGAAGAGAGAGAGAAAAAAAAGAGAGTGAAAGGAGTGACAGAGAACATCTACATGTATATTTAGTAGAATCGGATGGATACAACGGATGATATAGATTCTAGAGACATAAAAATAAAGTGCAAGTATAGATACCTGTATACAAAGGTAAGAGCAGATATAGACAAATAGAAATTGTGCACAACTACCGGTAAAACAAATCGGCCACAAAAATAAGCCACTTCACAGATACAAACATGTAGGTCATTTGTACAAAACCGTAAAAACCTACAAGGATGAATACTGCAGAGCTGCCAACCTTGTGCGACGAAAAAAGGAATCATGATGGCAAAAAAAAGGAATTTTAAGCCCAAAAAAGGAATTCATAAAAACGAAACTTACAACCACGTGCGACACACTTCCAATGCAGAAATGTTCATTCCCCATGCTGTTTTTTCCATACAAGCAGGTATTTTTGTTTTGGTTATTTTGGTAATTTGGCATTTCATTCTTTCATATTTTTCTCTTCAAGTATGTTTTAAAATTATTTTTCTATTGAATTTGTGATCAAATCACTATTTTAGGGCAGTTGTTTGTCATGTGGAGTGTAAACAACAAAACAAAACAACAACAAAATATTTTATGAAGAAAAAACGTAATACCGTAATTTGGAGGAAAAAACAGAGTAATTCCGCCAAAAACGGAATGGTTGGCAGCTCTGATACTGGATACTGCACTGCACTGCACTGCACAAGAGCACCTTGCCAGACATTTCAACCTTGACGATATATCCTGACTGATGGATCCTGTCAAGTACCGACGTAGAAGTAGGAGTACTATGAAAGGTATTTAATCATTATTCATTACAGGTGGAAGTATTCTTTTCAAGAGAGCAAACAAAAGAAATTGATGAAGCACCTCCATGACTTTGGCCATGATTATTCTAAAATACAAACAGCGGGACATCTCAGTGTGTAAACAAATATATGTAGCTATTATTTATTAGGGGCCCTGGGGGTCATTTGTACAAGTGATCTCTCTGATTTGGCTTATTCAGGCAAGAGAAGATTGAAATACGGACCAACAGATGGATATAATGTACAGTATGTATCCTACAAAAATAAACGCCTTTTCCTGGAAACTACTTTTCAATTCAAGAAGGGTCTCAAGAAATGTATGAGACATAGACCTAATGCAATACCATTATAACTTGACAAAATGACAAACTTTTAAACATTACTTCAATGACTACCAGAGTACCAGTTGATTTTTACCTGGACTGGATGGACAATGACTGTTCTACTATATATCTATGACCCATCTTACCTTCAATATCTAAGATGACATCACAAAGCTTTCCAACCTGCCTCAGATCATCCATGGTACGCAGAGCCTGGTTGCCATAGAAACTGTCCGCTCTGTGGATCATGACATCAGGACTGCCCCCATCTGCTGCTAGCTCATCAAAGTCCATCATGATGGCAAAAATGTGTCTCTTTTTTTTGTGGGTGTTTACCAAGCAAGACTAAACTTCAATTGCTTTCCCCCAATACAGTGCGTATCATCTAACACACATGTTGAACATCAGATTGATTTTGCACACAGATACATCAAAATACATGAAGAAAGCTTGTTGAATTCTGAACTTCCGATTGCAGTCTCTAAAATATGAGTACTACAATCTCTCCTTCTCCGCCATCCTTGCACTGGAAAATCTGAAAAATAAAACAAGTTTTTCTTGTAAGTAGAAACAATTAGACCTCTGCATACATTGTACATTCTATATCTTATCTTTATTCACTGGCTCTTTCCAGTCCTCTTTTCTTTTTTATTACCGGTAATCAAAATATATAATAAGAATCGTGAACCCTACACCCGCCAAAGAAAAAAAAATGTTTGCAAAAATTACGAGGATATCCTTGTTTATGCGGACAATCCCCATTGTCGGACTAGAGCCCCAACTGATGACCCCTCCCTCCCCCCTCCTCCCCCCCCCCCCCCCTCCCCAATCGACGCTGTTTGGCATTGCTACACTCTCCACTCCATTTTATTTAATGAGTCTAATTTTATTTTATTTCAATAAACAAAGATCTTCATGGACTTATTATTTCAAAAAGTATTAGAAAACTCAGAATACCCTCTGACTAGTTGACTTCAAACCCACGCATTCATTTGCTATGAATCACAACACAAACAATGCCCCGCTTTATACACGCACAATGCATACCTTGTAATGTTGACATGTGTACTCGCTCATTCAACAGTCAACCGCAAACAATCCCATTTCTATCCAATGCAATTTGTGTACAACACTCGCAAGTAAAACTTGGTCTTAAAAATTACATTACATGCATGAAAATGATGCAATATAATATGTCTGGTAAACATAGGGCACCAGAAGAAAAATTTAACTTACTTCTAAGTTTCTGGAGACTATATCAGACAAAGTTGTAGAAGTTGTGTCAAACTCAAAGATACACCGCTAGCGCTGCCCACACTCGTCGATCTCTCTACTGCACTGCACTGACTGCACTGCTGCTGATTTCCGGTTTCGGTACAAAATAAGGGATAGTCTTGGAATCTCTTTTTTTGTATCTCTTTCTGAAAAGAAGATATTTTCGGGTATTTGGCCTTTTAATCTGTTGCAAAACAATTAAAGTTAAATTGATATAAAATTCAATATTATCAAAATATAATTATGATAATCCTTTTTAAACAAAGCATTTTATAAGTTCTGAACATAGTCTAATTACATGCCAGAAAATAAATAAAAATGAGTGTCTGTCCCTAAGTTTATATGATGGCCCTATTACAAAATTGCTCATAGAAGAAGTGGCAGATGGTCGATGTCATCTCAAACTATTGATTTCGGTTGTTAAAATCTAAACATATATCATAATATTAGATATATTATTATCATTCTGTCAAATAGTATTTTGGACTTTTTTTCAAATTTTGAAATAAAGATATTTGTTTTGATAGGCCATAAATTATTGAGTCGTAGAAACTTTATAAAACGAACAAAAGGAGGGAAAAGAAAAGGAAAACAAAACAAAAGACCAGAATAAAAAATGAAAAAGAAAAGAAGAAAAAAAAGGAAAGGAGAAGAGAGGAAAAAAAAGAAAGATACAGAATAAAAATAAATGACTATAAACAAAGCAAAACAATTTACAATGAGTGGTGTAGCATATGTCTCACGCGGTTTATTTTTTTTTTGGGGGGGGGGCGGGGAGCTTGGAATTATTTGATAGAAGAAATGCGAGAAAACAACATAGTCATATTGGAAGTGATAATCTCTTTCTTTCAATTTTCACTTTGCCATCTTCCTTTCTTACCCCCCCCCCCCCCAAACCCCCCCCCCCACATCTCTCTCTCTCTCTCTCTCTCTCTCTCTCTTTCTCTCCTTCTCAAGTGGCACGTAATATAATTTTTTTCTGAGTGCCTACACAACATTAGAAGTTCAAAATTATTACATTATTTGTAATATTATACAAGCATTATCAGCTGTGGGGTAGTGCTAATTTACCCATGAAGGGGCACTATAGATAAGCGAGAGAGAGAGAGAGGGAGAGAGAGAGGGGGGGATACACATTGGTCAGTAAATAATGTGAGTATGTTATGAGACTGCTGATTATTAAGGAGGTTGTGGGGGATTGTCTAGGCGTCTTCTTTTTCTTTTCACTTTCTCTCTTTTCCTTTCTGTATTTTCTAACCTTTTCCCCAGTAACCACGCGATGAGGGGGGGGGGGGGGGGGGTGAAACGTGCCCTCCGCGGCATCGTGCCCATCGATCCCATTATAGCTAAACGCCATCGGTCATCAGATCGAGCCTCTCTTTTACGTTTACATGTCACCTAGCTGGATAAGCAATCATAATCATACTTTGTCAAACCCTCCAGACAACTATACGTGACTTACATTCTGATTATATCAAAATGCAGTAATTTGTAAGATAAACAAACATTGATGAAAATGTCACTAAAAGAAGTTTTACTTTTGCATGGGTTCTTTGGGGGATGTGTAGGGCATTCGAATTATTTCTTAACTGAGAGGGAAAATTTAATTTGAAAAATATAATAGATTCCGATGTAGATAAGCATATTATGCAAATTTTATTCATTTCATTTATCTGAAATCATCATTATCCAAGATACGGCGGAGCGACTTCCTACAAAGAGGATAAACCCAATTCTGATGGGGTTATAAGCACATTCTCATCACGGAAGACTGAAAAGACCTATAAGTGACATAATTATAACATCTATAACTACGAGCGAGCGTAGCGAGCGAGCTTTCGGTGAAATTACTCTCAGTCGCTTGAAATTAGGGGCACAATTATTAATGATGACAGGAAAGGGGGACACTTATCGAAAGGGTTAAGCCACTAATTAGAAATGAAAAAGGAGCACGTGTCAAGTTACCAAGGCTAATTATCAGAGGTGAAAATGGGGCACTTCTTACACCTTAAAAAAGAGGCACGCACCGGGGATGAAAAGGGATTTTATGAGAATTGGAAATGGGCAGTTTTCGAGGGAAAAGAGGCACCGATCAGATTTTGATAGGGGCATTTATGAAAAATGGATAGGTTCCTTATCAGAAGGGGGCACATATCATTGCTAAAAGAGTAATCATCAGAGGTGAAAGGGGGCTATTATGAGAAGGGGGGAAGTGGCTCTTATTAAAAAGAAAAAGAGGCACATGTGAAAATAAACGGGGCACTCATCAAAGATGAAATGGGGTAATTATAAGAAGGGGAAGGGGCACTTAGTAAGAAGGAAAAAGAGCATTTATAAAGAAAGGAAAAGGGGGACGTGTCAAAATAAAAGCGGCATTTATAAGAGATGAAAAGAGCACTTATCAGGAGGGGAAGGGACACTTGTCAAAGTAAAACGAGTATCTCTCATAATTGAATAGGGTCATCTATACAAGATATGAAAAGGGGCACTTATGAGAATGAAAAGGAACTATTTTCATAGAGGAAAAGGGGCATTTATAATAAGAGAAAGGGGCTCTTTTCAAAATGGGAGGGGGGCACTTATCATAAGGAAAAGGGGCACTTATTTAAAAGGAAAGGGGGCCCATGTGAAATATAAGGTGCACTTATCCGAGTTAAAAAGGAGTAGTTATTAAAAGGGGAAGGGGCGCTTTTTACAAAGGAAAAGGCAAACTTGTCAAAAGAAAAGGGGAACCTCTCAGATTTGAATAGGGCAATTATCAGAGGTGAAGGGGCGCTTACCAAAAGTGAAAAGGGGCGCTTCTCGTAGGCCTACCTGAAAAGGGGCTGAGATTAAAAATGACACTTATGAGAGTACACGTATTGCAAAGGAAAATTGGAACTTGTCAAAGGAAAAGGGGTACGTATCAAAATAAAAGGGGCACTTATCAGAGGTGGAAAGGGGAAGGGGCACTTTTAAAAATTAATAGGGGCTCTTGTCAAAGTAAAAGGGGCACTTTTCCTATGTTAAAAAAGTAGTACTTTGGGGGTACTTAAAAAGTAGGGGTGCACTGTACCCCCTGCCCCCCCCCCCCCCCGGGAGCGCCGCCTCTGCACAGACTACACATTGAATGTACCTCCCTAAACTGTACCAATGTTTTTGAAGTTTTGATGATCCTCGTAATTTCTGTGATCACGCCCCCTTCATTGCAATATTTCTGCATTGATCGATCTGGGTTGTTCCGGTAGTGCCAATCTAGCGATCCAATCTGGGATAGAAGTTAGGGAATTGTATCTAAACTTAATAATAATATCATAACGAATTGATACAATTAAAAAAATATTTTCTGAAGTTTGAAAATATTCAATGAAAAAAATTTGAATAAACACCAGATATATATTTATTTTTCCGTCTTTAAAAGAATAACACTCTACCATTTTGGTTCAGGCAGGAGTTATCAGAAAAGAGCTGCTGTGAAGTGAGCCTATGCGATTTTTCAATGACATTAGCATACGTGGAAATCCTTACGGGAACCGGATAGGCCTTCACGCCGAACCTCTTCGCGTCAACGACAGCCAGCTACCTTGTGTATGTATGTATGCATGCACAGCTGCTTTGCGGATTGTGCATTGTGTGAAGCTGTCTTATCTGACCAGCACTTGGATTATAGACGTAAATTTCTCATGTAATGCCGAAGAGGAGGACCAGTCGAAGTAGTTCCGTTATGGAATATATAACAACGCCAAAGGTAACTAGCTAGATCTATCATTTCGCTAATAACTTCTAATTTTTGGGAACAAAATAATTTATTCATCTTCATCATGTTCATGTCAAAAACTGTCAGACTGTTAACCAATTCTAAACTTGTCTTCAGACACATTTATTCAAAATTGCTTATGATAATTAACTTACTCTGTTAATCATTGATGCATATTTCTTATTCTTAATCTTATGAGTTAGACTAGACCTATGTAGACTCTAGTCTAGAATCTAGGCCTGAAATTTCTCTGTAAAGACTGTAATCCTCCTCTTTCATTTGATGCAACTCATAATATGATGCATATTTGGCAGATCCGGGCTAACTCGGACCAGGGGACAACTCGGCCCAGCTGCAAAAACGGTCATTTTTTTGTCATTTTACCCTAACTCTAACCCTAACTCTAACCCTAACCCTAATCCTAATCCTAATCCTAACCCTAAACATGCAAAAAATGACCGTTTTAGCAGCTGGGCCGAGTTGTCCCCTGGTCCGAGTTAGCCCGACTCCATATTTGACGCATGAGTGATTAAAAACAATTTGAAGATAGGCCATAGGGTACCAAAAAGTCATTTGGCAGACAGTATCTGAATTTCCAATCATAGGGAAAATCACATTTCCCAAAAGTTCATTTTCTGCCCTTTAATACGACACCTCAATCAGGAAAAATGAGCCAGGAATAACAAAGTTCTGTTTGTTTAAAGAAATGCTTTCATTATTTTATTAAACAAATTAGTTTTCACTGGATGCCTGCCGTAGCAACAAACAGCATACTCTGTTGCATTGACGATCAGCCATGCATGAAGTTTTTGGTCTTCTTTGTTGTCGCAAAAGGAAGTCTTTCCAAAAGTGGGTCGAGCTGTCCGCCGAAGCACCTGGTCGAGTTGTCCAGGGTATTGGGTCGGGTTGTCCAGGGTTGGGCTGGCCGGTGATCGGGTTGTCCGGTGGTCGGGTTGTCTAGGATTCTTCATTCTTTGTGTTAATGTTAGACTATATAAGTCGGTCAGTGGAGCCAGACTCAGAGTCAGAGGAACAAGCGTCGATATCAGAGACTGAAGATTTCGGTCTACTACAGGTAGGTGATAATATGAAATTTGATATTGATATCATCAAGACTTAATTTTGGTACCCTTACCCTAATTGCCTTGCATGAAGAGTGATGTAAACTGGCTCCTCTGACCGCCTCTACATACTGTACATAGACTGAAGTTCGTTGTATGGGGTAGTGTGTGGAAGGAATGGTTCGGTTTAATCGAGAAACACTTTGTCACCCATCTTGATTTGAGTTAATGAATATTCCTTAATTTTTTTTGAACGTCCTATAGCTACATGTACTCACGAGTCATAACTATTCATAAACCCAATATCAAACGAATGATCTGATTGGCCATCGGCTTTGTTTTGGTACGTTGAACCGGAAATATATCTGCCCGGTAATGTCATAGATTACGGTTCAAATACATGTACATGTACATGAATCACTGGTTCTGAGACAAAAATTGGATAATTGGATATAACGTAAGCCCGTAAATTTCACCATTATATTTATGTAATCAAAATTTTATGAACCTCATATATAAGAAAGAAATATACCGGTATACTTTCTTATGTCTGATTTATGAATCAGACAATTAAATGTAGATCTACTGTACATAAAGAAAAAAGGGGATGTGGGATTCTCAGCCTGTTAAAATGTAACTTTTAATTACTGAAATTCTTTTGAAAGTGCTACCAGTAATTACTCGGCTTCACAATTAACTGTGTCCCCCAAACCCACTTATCAATTGATTACCGGTATGACTGAAAATCTGGCTTGATTTTTGTAAAGAATAGATACAAATGGTAATCTTTTTGCAAAAAAGTGACAGAAATGACCATATTGCTGTTGATAGTAGGAAATTTGACCACTTCTTTCAGCATCAGGGCTAAGGCTGTGCATAACCGTGTAATGAGGTACTCGAGTACACTCCCAGGCTTACAGGCGAATACTCGGACGCCATGTTTTTTTTAAATTTAATTTTGTTTTGTTTTGTTTTTGTTGTTGTTGTTGCCACCACCCTACTACGGCAGCAGTATCCCAGATCCGTCTCTGAAAAACTCACACGATTTTACTTTAATAATAATAATAGTAAACAATGCTGTTTTAAAAACCAAAGATGACAGACTAATGATCCATTTTCCTCCGAGTCCAAACAGAAATCCGGACATTTGGTCCCAGTTTCTGAGTGGTGAGTTGACAGTGATTGAGCTGGGAAACATTTTTACCCACGGCCGAGTATTCGAGTACGACAAATCATACTCAAGTAGTTGTCAACAGTGCGAGTACTCAAGTATTCGAGTACTCGTCGCAGCCTTAATCAGGGCACGCGTTGACTACATGTACCTGTAAGCCCATCAAATCTCCTTTCCGGATAATATAAATTGAGAAGAAAAAAATCGACCATGACCCTAAGTGACCATAAATGGTCAGCTTTAACCAAAAAGTGGCCAAGATGACCCAAACAGCGTGAGTATAGTCAATAAGACTGATACTTTTGGAAAGAGTGCTAAGTTTTACCCTGAATAAGCTATTCAATTCTTCCCCACAAAAACTTCTGATAAATCCCCTTTCCTCCTACATGTATGGTAATGGTATAACTATTAACAGTGCACAGCCGATATTTTGCTTTGGTTTTGTGAAGGATGTTTGTATTTGATTGAAGCTTGATCTATTGAACAAGTACAATGCAGAAATATAATTGGTCTGTAGATCAGATGTAACAGTCACATGATTGCATACAAAATGCAACTAAACAGGCCATGTTTCTCTCTGGACATGTACATTGATCAGATGAAATGAAGATACTCAGGAGCGTATAAGCCTACTTGTACATGTACAGTATGATACAAAACATCAGGCTAGGCAGTAATATTAAAACAGGAAGTCCACCTGATGTTATCTTGGTATTAATATTAAGCAGAAAAATGTGAGGAACAGTTCAGTAAAAGTTTGATCAAAAATTGATTAAAAATAAGAAAGTTATGAATTTTTTAAAGATATGATCATTGGCAACCCTGTGATATGTCTGTCAAGCTCCCCTCACATACTGTACATGTATGCTTTGTACAAAAAAAAATGGGGGTGGGGGATTTTTCCTCAATCATACAATGTATGCACCTAACAATCTATACAACCCCTGTATGGAAAAATCTATCCCATCATCAATAACAAAGAAAATAAAAGTTTATGACATTTTTCTTCGTTAATTATGGTGTATTTAAATGGTATTATGATATGTTTTTAGTAGTAAATTGTCATGCAATTCAGCCGAGGCTGCGAAATGATGATATTAATAAACTGAACACCTCCAAATATTCATAACTTTCCTATATTTGATTGTGTTTTTTTGCTCAAACTTTCACTGACCTGTTTTTCTCAATTCTGCACCTATCAAAACCAACTTTTTACATAGTAACATTAGGCCGGACTTCCTAATAATTGACCACAAAGTGAACCTCAAACAAAGTACTCATATTCTGGATCAGAAACCAATTTATTTAATATGAAATACATTGTATGTACTGCTGTAGGCTTATTGGATCGTTAATTCCTAGGGTAGTAGGGTAGTATATTCATGGATTCTTTCAAAAATACATCAACATATTTATTCAACATAGAATTTGTAGGCTTACTGGTAAACTGGTTCATTCTGGGGGGGGGGGGGGGGGTGGGAGCTATTATTAATGGGAGCTTTTAGAAAATGTATGACGAGATACAGTTTGCACATAAGAATACCCTAAATGTAGTGTACAGTTCATTCAATGTGATTACTGCTTTGTGTGTATATTTTGTCTGCAGACCAGCCTGTTCATGATGCTGAGTCTCCCATATGATGACTCACTAGCCGCATGCACCCAGGCTAATTTGTTTTTGTGTCATGGGGTAAAATAGTGTGACAATGAGAGAGAGCTAGAGAAGAGAGGCTGTATGAGTGATATGCTGCTAACGTACTGCTAATGGGCACATTTGTAGCTGTTAAAAATGTACAGTTGAACACTCATGCTTTTGAGATAAAAGGGGTCTGTAAATGTTCATGATATTACAGCTTTCAATCAGAAAATATTGGAAAATTGGCACATAGAGGCCCTTACAGTATGCACAGTGTATTGGAGTGTTCATGTTTTTCAGAGTATGGCTATGAATTCATAATATTTTCAGGGTATTTTTGGATTTCCTCCAGAAAATATAAAATGACAAGATCCAGAGCTATTTTTAAAGAAGCTATTTATGGACTTTATTGTGAGAGAAAGAGAGAAAGAGAGAAAAAGCATTTTTTAACGCATAAAATGTTGTTACGACTTTTACCTTTCACACAATCTTTAAGTTACATACTGTAGGGTACATGTACAGTACATGCGCATACATAAATGTTGCATGTTTTTTAGTTGGGCTTGATTAATAATTGAAAATGTGTGCCTAAATTCTCCAGTTTGTTAACAACAAGTGCATCAATAGTCGATACGTAATGAATTGATACATACATGTACATGTACATAGCTGTTTGTGAGGTTTTATGGACAATTATTTGGGGGGTGGGGAGGGAGTTGAAATATTATTCGTTTTTTTCCGTGCACTTTCACTATTTCAGTGCCTAATTATTGGATTACATGTTGTCTGTTATACATGTAGATGTATATAGCCAAAAGAGCACTGACTCTGCAAAAGTGTGGGGCCTACAAATGATGTACATGTACACATTTAATACTTTTTTTTTGGGGGGGGGGGCGATTACAATGAAGTCTGTGTACAATACAATGTACACTGTACATACATGTACACGTCGTATCCTGACCAGTATAGTGAAACTTCACTTGAAAATAATCTTTATTTGATAAACGTGTATTAACAAAATGTACGTAATAATATTAAGAAAATACCCCATTTTCATTTTCATTTGGAAATATTCCAAATTTCCCATTCTTTATAATTATCTTTCCTCTTGCATTACTATTGCCACTATTTAAAACATTTTTTAATGTGGTTCCAGTTTTTTATGTACCCTACATACTGAAGTTCCTTCAAACATGACAATAACAACAAAAAAGAAGAAGAAAAACAAATTTCTTTCAAGTATTCAACTAAATTGACAACTCTAGATGCATTTAATAATATCCCTTGTACTGTAGTATTTGGTTTTGATACAATTTTATTCTATTCAAAATGGTTTCATTAGATCTATATAATATCTTTCATCTTAATTGCATCATTATTAAATATTTTTTGTGTGGTTTCCAGTTGTTCATGTACAGGTATATATGTACAGAAGTTTCTCCAAGCATGACAGAAAAATAGAAGAAGAAGAAGAAGAACAGTTCTTTCAAGTATTTGACTAACAACTGTAGTTTCATGTAATAAAATCCATTGTTCTTTAGTACTTGGTTTTGATATGATTTTCTTCTATTTAAAACAGTTTCGCTCTCTTAATATTATCTTTCCTCTTGCACTTCCTTTTTTTCAGACCATGTACTATATGGTTTTGAAAGGTCTGTCTCAAATTGAGAAAATGATTGCCTCATTGAAATTCACTTTCAGGTGGCAAACTCCAGAATTTTTTTTTTCTCCTATTTTACTGCATCTCCAATGTATATATGTCGGAGCATGAAAATCCAGACAGAACATAATGTGCAATGCATACATGTACATACATGTACTACATGATGTGTTATATTCACCTCAGAGTGATCATTGTGTTCAACAATGTTTATTTTAGGGGTTGTACGATATACTGTATGCTCTAATACCGTACTCCTTCAACAGTTGCTCTATGATAATTTCCTCATTTTTCTGACACTATTAAATCAAATTCCAAACTTGAAACCTGGACCCAACACTAAACATAATCCTAACCCTTACCTCAAACTTAACCTTATTCTTTTGATGAAATGAGCCCTGAGCAATTTCCGCTGAAGCAGATGTCAGAGCACCGTTTTTGGGATTTGCGTGAGATGTTCTTTCTTGTGCAAAGACGTGTGAAGCACGATTTTGCTGGTAAACAAAGAACCAGGATGTTATACCACTGCAAATCTTTACCTTGCATGTTGATTTGACATTATGGGATTAAAATTAGCAGAAAATGTCATTATTACATTACATTTAGGTACATGTCTGGTAAGCCTATCACTACAAGACTAATATTTTTAAAAAAAGAAAGAAAAAAAAAAAATTGTAATGAAACTATGTACCGGTACATGTACATAATCCAAAGTCTTTGTACTGATTTTTCAAGATTTATTTTAAGAAGGCATATTTAAATGGAAACATGTTATTCTTCATGTTTAATAGTAACAAAAATGTATTTCCAGGTACAGTTCATGTACAGTACATACATGTACATGTACATGTACATTATACATGGGGTCTATAAAGCAGATTGTTTAAATCCTTCTTATAAATTCAAAGCCATGCAATTATTAATGATTTTTCGTTTCATATCGTGGTGTGCCTTACACCCACAGAATGTGCATGTGCATTCCTACATGAACGTGTACATTTATAAATGTACCCTATATTAATAGCCATGTTTCTATAATGGGCTGCTCCACTGCATGCCTGCAGCTATGAAAACATATGTTGGGAGTTAGGATGATTTGCCTCTCAAGTCTTTTATAAACATCTTGAGTGAAAAAAGGGGCCTCCAATGAATAAAGAATTTTATCAATGGGTTGTAATCAGAGAGAAAATTACTTACCTACTACATCGTATCACTTACATGTATGTTTGCCACCCTTGAAATAAGCGGCCAGGAACCAGGAGCAATTCATTTTCAAAAGTTGCCCCTGGTTCACACTTCACAGGGATTAAAACCGCTTCTTTCAAGGGTTGCATGTTTGTAATACATGTGTAAGCCTCAAAAGAACATTTGTTAATAGTTCCGTAAGTAGCCTTTGCAGATGAAATTTTAATTTTTGCTTTGAGCTCCCAAGTCTCCAACCTGTAAAGATGATACTTGTAGTCAACAACTCCTTGCATGTGACTTATTTATCACCAATTTTCCTCTCTGTTTTTTTTCATCTCAGATTGAGAACGTTCGCCTGTTGGATCGTTTCAACTCCCGCAAGCCATCCTTGGGCACGCTCTATCTGACTGCTACTCATCTGATATTCGTGGATCCTGCCGGCAAGAAGGAAACATGGGTAAGTTTACACAGGACGGACAAGGCAGGTTGGATCATCATTTTAGGGGGCCCCTGTGTGAAGCCGGCCAGAGAAGGATTGTGTTTAATCTCTCACCTTTGCAGGTGTCTTTGAGCAGGTTTTGAATCCCCCTTTTTTACATGACGTTTCCTCTATTAATAATAATAATAATAATAGTGGGTTCTTGCACTGTATATAGTGCTCATGTCTGTCAGATTTGACACTCCAGATCATTAGCTCCAGATTATTACCCTGGCTTTAGTAATTAAGGCTGCCATTTACCGGTATGTGTTTTTCTTTCATACACCCACATTGAAAGTGGATGCAACCAATGCAGAGCTCACATAATCAATTGGGACCTCTCCACCCCTAGTAATAATTTTTTTTGTTTTTTGTGTTCCCCTTCCACAGGGTTCTTTATTTTCAAAACAAATTAATTGTTTAAAAATAATGATATTAATAATGAATAAAATAAATAAAGAATAACAAACATAGATGAAACAACAAAATGAAGAATTACGTTCAAGTCTTCTCTGTTGGCTTGAGTTAGTAGAAAAGCACTTGGAGAGTATACTTCAAGTCAACATACAATGTACAGTCATGCTAAGGCCATGATTGATTTCTTCTCAACTCAAGTACACCCGCCCCCCCCCCCCCACTAAATGTAGGCCTGAAATGTGAAGGAGTGTGAAGTAGACTTGCAGCGAGCAGTAACCGTAAAATGGCACACAATTATAAACATTGTAATCAAATTTCAGACAATTACTGGGGAGAACTGCTTGTGGTTATATTTTTAGCTCAATGCTCTTGGAAACGATGATTAGCAGACGTGGCTATATAGTGTGGGGTAGAGAAGTAAGAGAATTGATTGACAATATCCTGAAATATATTGATAGAGCTTTGCATTCATTAGTTATTAAAGTATTGTATCCCCCTGCATGTATATGAAATAGCCTTCATTGTGCCTAATATACTGTGCATTGAAAAACAATCTGGCAACAACACAAGGACAGTTTATCCATGGAAGTTTTAAATATAATAATATTGATGATAATAATATTAATAACAAAGATTATGATGTTGATGATGATGATGACAACGAAGATGATGATTATGATGATGATGAAAATAATAATAATGATAATAATGATAATCCTAAAATCATAAAAGTCCTAAAATAAATGAGATAAACACATTTTCCATCTTTTGAAACGTGTCATCTTTTGTGATTGGCTGCTTTGAAGAGGCTAACCTCTGTTTAGGAAACCGCCACATTTGGAGTAAAATGCTGTTTTTCCCGCAAAATATCCTTCCTTCATTACATTTTCACTTTGAAAGATGAATACCATGTGAGACAGCGACCTTTTACATACATGTATAAGGACTGTGTACAATGTACCTCATTTGAATTTGAAATTACTAAGAAATTCTTTGTGTCATTCCTCTGCCTGAACACCTGTGATATTGCTAACCTCTTCGGCTTGCACTTCGTATTATTAGATATAATAATTCGAATTATGATTCATTTTATTTATTTAAAGTCCATGTACATGTAGGAATCATCTACTTCTTCCTTTATTCATCCTTCAATCAGCTGTGCATATCCTACAGTCGGAACAACCTCAAAACAACCATGAGGCATGTCATTTGCATTCAGGCTTTAAAACCACCAGAGTATCATGTTTCCTGTGTGATAATATGTGTAGTGCATCATTGATTATTAATGGGAAGGATAACAGGAATAGAAACATACTGTAGCCCTATAATACAGTAGTACATATATATGTACTGTTTGTTCATACATCAGCAGTCGACAGGGATTTTGTATAGTTGTGGCCTTCATGTAATGTATTTGAACAATGATACGTTACATACATGTACATGTACACTCATATAGTATAGTGTGCATGTGCATGTATTAAAATGAAATGTGAGATCTTCAGGCCTACATATTGGAGAGGAATACTGGCCTGTCTTTAATGTTCTTTTGTCATAACATCAAAAAGTTTTCTACAGATACACACTGTAGTTATTACTGTGGTTTTTATAGAGGCCGTGTTGATTTTATACTAAGCACCAAACACTTTATAATTGATATAACTATGATGATTAGTACTACATGTAGTACCGGTAGTGTTGCTGTTGTTGTTATAATTATAATTATCACTCTGTATAGCAATAACAAGTTGTACATGTTTTATGATGTACATTTGTAAGAATACATTTTAGAAGAAAATGAACATTGTACACTGTACTTCAGCTTGAAATTGAGTTGACGTCTAGCTGTGCGGCTGATTTTGTTTGTCAAAGCAAGACCAAGCCCGTAATGTAAGATGATTCCATTTATCGATTGCACAGGGATGCAGTCAGACTCAGAGGATAGGAAAAAATGACCACATCAGAGTCGGCAGCGCTAGCTGTAAATGATTTACCACAGTACACTGATATGTACATGTGTAAAGATTGCCTCGTTCTCCCTTTCCCTCATATCCCATCTCTCCCCTCTGCAGTCATTCGCGTCAATTTTTTCATTTCTCCCTCCTATCCTCTCCCTTTTTTTCCCTCTCTCCCTTTTTTCCTCTCTCCTTTTTTCCTCTCTCCTTTTTGCAATGACGAACCTTCGTCATTGCCTTGTTTTCGTTCACATTCTGCCCCATTCTGCATTAATATTCTCCTCCTTGTTTTCGTTTTTTTCCTTATCGTCAGGAAATCGCATTCGTTTTGCACGTAGTGCTTGTTATTCCTAGTTAGGTACTTTCCTCATGTCCTTTTCCTTTCAAATTTTATAGGCATAGTCTCTAACATCTCATCAAGGTCACTACATTCTTCGATTCTCGAAATCACTTATGCATAACCGTCCAGGCGCCATTTTGTCCGCTTCTGGTCCATTTTAAGGCCTTTCTTTCTTCCTTCCTATCTCCACTATCCTAGATCCTACAAACTTCTAACAAACTCCTCTAGATAGTCTAAGAGATGTTCTTTCATCTGCGACGCATAACCTGACCTTCAAAATGCCATCTTCGTACTCTAAATTTAAATCTGAAACCGATTCCGTCAAAAATCTCTCAAATTCTTGAAAAGTTGACCCCTAAATAATCTAAAACTGCCATAACTTTCTCATATAAATTCCGTTGTGTATTTAAATCTCACAGTATCTTTATCTCATGATTGCACATAGCCATGCCAAATTTCACGCTCCAATGACTTTGCAAAACATAAATCGCGCCCTCTAAAGTTTTGGGAATTGGCTTTCTTTCTGTGGCCGTATCTCCATTATGACTTGGCAGACCCGTACCCTTTTGGGGATTTAGATACTTGAAGTTATGCCCTTTCCAGCCATATTCAAAATTATATACCCTATCACTGACCTAATTTGAGAAAATTGCCCTCCAAATTCGCCATTTTCAGGAAAATTGAGAAATAACTTCAACTTGCTCTAAAATGGCGATCTTTATACCTACATCAATGAAACTTGGCAGACACATGTATCCATATACGTGACAACTGTCTGCTAAGTTTAGTAAATTGTAATGCCCTCTTCGCAAAGTTATCGCCAAAAATGATGAATTTACTATGCTTTACGTAATAGCGCGTTTGATGCGTGCAGTACGTTTTGCGCAGATGACAATTGTGTCAAACTGACCGCACTGAAGTGCCCTTTCGAATGATACCAAGTATGGTATACATGTATGTTCACGCAGAAAATTGTGAGTAAATCGCATTTGAACAAGGGTCACTATACGAATTCCACCGAGTTTCCGCCCTATTACAACACGTTTCGGCCATGACGTCATTTTTTTGGTGTTAGTATGGGTGGCCGTTCGTTCCAAAGCACGCGTCGTAACATGTTCATCATGCACCAAGTGCTATTGGTTTTGCACGCAGTGCTTGCGAGCCCTTTCTAGATCCCTTCCTCTACTCCAATTTTCTTCAAAATTTGTAGGCGTAGTTTCTAGCATTCCTTCAAGGTCACTAAATTCTTCGTTCTCCGGAAACCCTCATGCATGACCGTCCAGGCACCATTTTTTTCCGTTTCGGGCCGTTTTGGTGACCTTTCTTTCGCCCTAACTATCTCCACTATCACAGAAGCTACATACAATTCTTACATATTGCTCTGGATAGTCCGAGAGTAGCTCCTTCGTTTGACACGTACATGTAGAAACATGGCGTCATTGCACGCACATCGTTGTGACACGATTGCATTTCTAGTTTCCTTCTCTTTTTCTCCTCTGTTTATCTGTTACAAATGTACATGTACATGTTCATGGATGTACTTACTTTCCCCTTCTATGTATATCTCCATTTGCCCCTCTCTATTAGCTCATTTTGTATCATGTACTTGCAGTTCATAATGTAAAAACAAAATATTTAGCATGAAACTGCACACATTTTAGACCAGATTTTCACTACCAGTACAAGTACAGAGTCAAATAATTTATTGAAATCAAATCCTGACATAAATCGGATTAAAATAGTAGAAAGTAGAATAGAATATTTTCATGTTGTGAGAATTTTTTTCTACAAAAAGCAACTGTCATATTACTTTACAAAAGAGTCTGGTTAAAAAGGCTATATTTTGTACATGAAAGACTTTCCTTCTGAACATAGTCGTTAAAGTGTCACACCAATATCCAAATACAATCTATTATATTGCTGAGAGCTCTTTTCCTTTTATTACCTTCAGAGGTTCATTAGGGGCATTTACACTGTCATCCAAACACGCCAAAAAATGCCAAACCGGAGCCTGGCCGCGATGTTACCAAGGGCAACTACGCATTACCGGCAGAAATGCCAATTCCAAAACATTCCAAATCGAAGTGTGATCTTTTGGCGTGTTTTGGCGTGTTTTGGCGTGTTTGGCAAGTATAAACGCTCGCGGTTGTAACATCGCGATGTTAGGTGACGTAACTTCAGGAGCGGAGCTAGATGTTGTCCTTAAAGAAAATGATAGAGCGATATATACAAAGAATAACATAAGAGAAGGTGATAGAAGGAAGAAACAAATAATAACATAAGGCATAACATAAGGAAAGACAGAAAGAGAAAGTGATAGAAGGAAGAAACAAATAATAACATAAGGAATAACTTAAGGAAAGACAGAAAGAGAAAGTGATAGAATGATAAAAACAAAGAATAACACAAGGAAATACAGAAAGAGGGAGTGATAGAATGATAAAAAAAACAAAGAATAACATAAGGAGGTGATAGAAGGAAGAAATACATAATAACATAAGGAAACATAAAAAGAGGGAGTGATAGAATGATAAAAAAACAAAGAATAACATAAGAGAAGGTGATAGAAGGAAGAAACAATGAATAACATAAGAAATACAGAAAGAGGGAGTGATAGAATGATAAAAAAACAAAGAATAACATAAGAGAAGGTGATAGAAGGAAGAAATAAAGAATAACATAAGGAAACACAAAAAGAGGGAGTGATAGAATGATAAAAAAAACAAAGAATAACATAAGGAGGTGATAGAAGGAAGAAATACATAATAACATAAGGAAACATAAAAAGAGGGAGTGATAGAATGATAAAAAAACAAAGAATAACATAAGAGAAGGTGATAGAAGGAAGAAACAATGAATAACATAAGAAATACAGAAAGAGGGAGTGATAGAATGATAAAAAAAACAAAGAATAACATAAGAGAAGGTGATAGAAGGAAGAAATAAAGAATAACATAAGGAAACACAAAAAGAGGGAGTGATAGAATGATAAAAAAAACAAAGAATAACATAATAGAAGGTGATAGAAGGAAGAAATAAAGAATAACATAAGGAAATACAGAAAGAGGGAATGATAAAAAAACAAAGAATAACATAAGAGAAGGTGATAGAAGGAAGAAACAAAGAATAACATAAGGAAACACAGAAAGAGGGAGTGATAGAATGATAAAAAACAAAGAACAACATAAGAAAAGGTGATAGAAGGAAGAAACAAAGAATAACATAAGAGAAGGTGATAGAAGGAAGAAACAATGAATAACATAAGAAATACAGAAAGAGGGAGTGATAGAATGATAAAAAAACAAAGAATAACATAAGAGAAGGTGATAGAAGGAAGAAATAAAGAATAACATAAGGAAACACAAAAAGAGGGAGTGATAGAATGATAAAAAAAACAAAGAATAACATAAGGAGGTGATAGAAGGAAGAAATACATAATAACATAAGGAAACATAAAAAGAGGGAGTGATAGAATGATAAAAAAACAAAGAATAACATAAGAGAAGGTGATAGAAGGAAGAAACAATGAATAACATAAGGAAACACAGAAAGAGGGAGTGATAGAATGATAAAAAACAAAGAACAACATAAGAGAAGGTGATAGAAGGAAGAAACAAAGAATAACATAAGGAAATACAGAAAGAGGGAGTGATAGAATGATAAAAAAACAAAGAATAACATAAGAGAAGGTGATAGAAGGAAGAAATAAAGAATAACATAAGGAAACACAAAAAGAGGGAGTGATAGAATGATAAAAAAAAAAAAAAAGAATAACATAAGAGAAGGTGATAGAAGGAAGAAATAAAGAATAACATAAGGAAATACAGAAAGAGGGAATGATAAAAAACAAAGAATAACATAAGAGAAGGTGATAGAAGGAAGAAACAAAGAATAACACAAGGAAACACAGAAAGAGGGAGTGATAGAATGATAAAAAACAAAGAACAACATAAGAGAAGGTGATAGAAGGAAGAAACAAAGAATAACATAAGGAAACACAGAAAGAGAAAGTGATAGAAGGAAGTGATAAAGAATAACATAAGAGAAGGTGATAGAAGGAAAAACAAAGAATAACAAGGAAAGATAGAAAGAGGAAAGTGTTTGGATCGAAGTGCCGCACATGCGCATTACCAACTGAAACACGCCAAAACATCACTGAGCTTTTCAGTCGGTGATGTTTCCACACAAGTGTAAACGGTGTGCGCGAAACATCGCGACTTTTCAAAATGAGGTATTTGACAGTATAAATGCGCCTATTGTTTCACTGCATTGAGACAAGCGATGGGCAATAAGCAAGAATCTTGATCTGTTATGGGCAATATAAAGCAAGAAAGCACAAATTTGTATACAATGCCACATTGAAACTAGCTGCACTAGCGGTGAAAGTTTAATACTGAGTATCATCATGATCACCATCACTACTAGATATATATATATAGAAACCTGCAATATTTTAAATTGGTTTGTAGAAGACAAACAATCCACTTTAATTGTAAGTGCAAATGGGGATATCAAAATGAATACAATGTTCTGGAAGAAGAGGAATGACTATTAAATGCACATTTTTCCAGATGGTAAGGGAGGGGTTTGGGGAAGAATGCCAACAATCTTGTGATTTTTTTTAATGGTAGTTTAACTGCAAATATCTATCCATTTATCTATCGATCTATCTACAGTGTACATACATACATGTATGTATGTTTCTATCTATTTATACGAAGCTAAATATTGGAAATTTTTCCAGTTGATTGTTGGGGACTGTGAAGCTAAAATTATCTCTGAATATTCTCTGTACCGGATATAATGACACAAAATGTATGCATATTTTCTTGAGAAATGTGTGGACTTTTGCGAGTACAAATCTAACTTTTCACATTTAGTAAAGGTGTTGCACATTAAGAACTTTACCTTGCAGAAGGGCACATACAATTTCTTGTCAAACTTTTTGAACTGCGTAATATTGATTACTGATGAATATGGTTTGGAAAATTTATTGACTGTAAAGTATAGTGTTGAATGGTTTCACAGAATGGTCAAAACTCTGGTACATGTACATGTACATGTATACATGTATATGTTTTAAAAATATATGTCTTTTTGCTGGCTTGTTGCCATCCATTGACTCTCTTCAACTGGGTACACAACAATCAGTGTAAAATTGATTTTAATTTTCATGGATTTTATTGCAATGATTTTATCAAATCCAATAATCAATGTTCATAATGTATTTTACTTTTTCCCAGAGTTCTTTTTTTTTTTAGCCTTTTTACCCTCTATGGAATGGATGGTAAAATCCTAGTTTCTGTCGAGACATCAAATGGTTCAACGTCAAAAAAACAATTTCATTGTATTAAGAATGAGCTTGATTTAAATCATGTGATCAAAAATACAATATCATTGTAAGAATGACCATGATAATTTATAAATGATATGATCAAAAATACAATTTAATTGTAAGAATGAGATTGATAATTCGTAAATTATATGATCAAGCATTAAAATTTCTAGCTTTCCAAAGCTAGATTGCCCATCGCTTGCTTTTATAACATTCACTAACAATACATTCCCTACATGAGATACGTCATGTAGCTCAATTAAATTTCATCCCTTTCTTTTGTGTTCTCTCCCCGCTATTGTAAACACACAGATCCTTCACATGCACATTGGCTTCGTGGAGAAGCTTCCCCTGACGACGGGTGGAGCCCCCCTCCAGATCCGATGCAAGACCTTCCAGGCGGCGACCTTTGTCATTCCGAGAGAGAAAGATTGTCAGGAGATGTACAAGTCACTGCAGAAGCTCTCAAATCCAGGTGTGTAAATAAAGAGTAATAATAATGAGTTAGAAATAACAAGGCAAGCCTACCCTGCACTAAAGGTACAAAGGATTTAAGTTTAGTATAATTCATATTTCACATTCACATTCATTACATTATAAATCATAAGCAATAAATGTTAAGAATGAAGAAAATGATTATTTCAATTTGTGTAAAAATACAATAATATCAAGCCATTACAAAATATCCATCCAGAGATTATAAGTACAATTGCACGGTATTTAAACTGAAACTAGACAAAATATCTTTGTAGTCAAATATGGATTAATCTAGTAATAAGCTAAGCTAAGCTTTAAGCTAAAAGCTAAGCTTGTACATTGTAGATTCCCTTACATAAAATAAGAGCAGTCTACCGGTACTAAACATGTAGATTATGTTCAATAAAAAGTAAAAGAAAAAGAAAATGGTAATTTGGTGTCCATATGTTAGGAAATATTGTAGGGTTATGACTTGAACATGAGTTGACATCAGGGCCCTGCCTTACAACGACTTGTGATTGATCCAAATCGATCACAAATCCTCAAATCAATCGCAAGTTTGCAGTCCCATATATCTCTTACACCTGTATGTACATACCGGTAATGTAGTTGCAATTGATATCAATTACAAATATGTTGCGATTATATGAACCCTTTATAAGACGGGCCCAGGGCACTGTTTCATAAAACTTGTTATCAACAACAAATGCTATCTTCCAATGACAAATTTGCTCTCAGCCAATCAAATGCCACAATTTCAGTAGTTTATAACAGTTATTGTAACTAACAGGTTTCATATTGGCCTCGTACGATTTGGAACAGTGCTACATGTATTACAATCATCAGATATACATGAACATGTTTGTAAAATCATATGTGGTTGGCAATGTGGGGGACAAAATAGCTTGGACTCTGCCAGAAATAATAATTGGATGTACAAGTACATGTATGTATGAAGCACTTTTCAATAGGTCACGTGCACCATCCATAATTTTTGTTTGAAGAACGGTACAGCTTTGTTCAGATATTTTAAAGTAGTCGATTAAAATATAGTTTCTTTAAAATGCAAAGAAATAATGTATATTACAGTTGCATCTGATTAAATGGATTTAAAACCCAGTGGTATTCAAGACTTTAGGTCTTATGGTACATATAATAAAGAGAGGAAGCTGAACAGATGTAGATTTTAGACAAATGTATACCGTAAACAATATCTTGTACTGAGTACAAAGTGAAACAAATATTGAAATCATCCCTGATAATGTAATCGCTAAAGGGTATATAGAGTAAAGGAGCCGGTAAACGACCAGCTCCAGTTTTCGGCCGATCCATTGAATGCATGGTAAAATCCCTTTAAAATACATCGCATAATAGCATATCACATATCCCACACATACCATACCATGCCAGAGTCACTGAAGAACCACATTTGCAATGGAAAATATATCCTAAAATATCACATTTTAGCGATGTAATTGGCGGTCCCGCTACATTTATGCTTTCTTAGCAGTCAGGTAAAATAACCACCACCATAACCAATAACTAGAATTTAAAAAATTAGGTTTTTTCGAAGGTCAAAAGCACCCATATTTGACATAATTATATTCGCAGTCTCCTCAATGTTTCAAGTTGATGTTGATGTCACATTTTACACAATAACAAATTCATCCTAGGGAATTATAATCTTATGGAAGCACGTTTTCATGAAATGTCCTGTAATCTAAGGTGTTTGGCAGAAATAGCTGACCTCAACTAACTTGGAAGTATTTGTACCTTGGCTTCCTTGCATAATGTTTTAACATTTTAGTCAGGGTACAAAGGTAGAAAGGAAATTAAACCCTACAGATGACTCTAATATATAATTAATGTAATTGTACTTTTTACTTCATACAATTAATAATTAATGATATAAAACGTATAGGCGTCCTTATAACAAATGATCATTATGCTGGAACTAAGACTATACACGAATTTCATATCAACAAGGGATCTCAAATATATAGGCCTTCGATACGTACATATATATTTGACAATACGGTATAATTCTAAGGGGGTAAGAGCACAATTTTTTTCCCCATTTTTTTGTAAACTTTTTTTTGTACTTTTTTTTTTTTGGGGGGGGGGGTCCAATTTTTTAGGATATATTAAGCAGCGACTCAGCCAGCAGGTGAATAAGTGCCCCCCCCCCCCCCCGTGGATCCGTGCCTGATGTAAAAAAATCATCAGTGTCAATCTTTTTCCTTCTCTACTGTTTTGTGGCTTTGCTCTTTTTCTGTGGAGCTGCCTCGCCCTTCTTGTTTTTCCTTTTTTTTCTCAAGTGTCCTCATCTTTGTCATCGTCGCTGGATGTGAAGATATCGATGTACAACAAAGGACATGATTTCTTGGTGTCCTCATCCACGGACGCTTCTTTACTTGAGGACACAGCAGCGGCGTACGCAGGATTTTTTCAAGGGGGGGGTTTTAAAATATTTTGCTCCCGAAAATTTGAAAATCGCGCTGGCCGAAAAGTCGCTCAGTGGGGGGGGGGGGGGGGGGGGGGGGGGGTGTAAGCGGACACTTTTTTTTTTTTTTTTTGGAGGTCAAAAAAAAATCGCAACGACTCAGCCAGCCGAAAAGTCGCTCAGTGGGGGGGGGGGGGGGCAAGCGGACACTTTTTTTTTTTTTTTGGAGGTCAAAAAAAATCGCAACGACTCAGCCAGCCGAAAAGTCGCTCAGTGGGGGGGGGGGGGGGGTAAGCGGACACTTTTTTTTTTTTTTTTTTTGGAGGTCAAAAAAAATCGCAACGACTCAGCCAGCCGAAAAGTCGCTCAGTGGGGGGGGGGGGGGGTAAGCGGACACTTTTTTTTTTTTTTTTTGGAGGTCAAAAAAAATCGCAACGACTCAGCCAGCCGAAAAGTCGCTCAGTGGGGGGGGGGGGGGGGGGGGGGGGGGGGGGGGGGGGGGGGGGGGGGGGGGCAAGCGGACACTTTTTTTTTTTTTTTGGAGGTCAAAAAAAATCGCAACGACTCAGCCAGCCGAAAAGTCGCTCAGTGGGGGGGGGGGGGGGGGGGGGTAAGCGGACACTTTTTTTTTTTTTTTTGGAGGTCAAAAAAAATCGCAACGACTCAGCCAGCCGAAAAGTCGCTCAGTGGGGGGGGGGGGGGGGGGGGGGGGGTGGGGGGGGGGGGGGGGGGGGGGGGGGGTAAGCGGGCACATTTTTTTTTTTTTTTTGGTCTCGAAATTTCATAATTTGACATTTTTGGTCGTTGGGGGGGGGGGGTTAGGTCACCTTATTTAGGTTAGCCGTGGGTATAATTTTTTTTTTTTTTTTTTTTTTTTTAAATAATAAAAAAAAAAAAAAAAAAAAAAAACCAAAGGGGGGGGGTTTTAAGTTTTTTAAGGGGGGTTTACATACATAAAAATACCAAAGGGGGGGGTTTGAACCCCCAAAACCCCCCCCCCCCCTGCGTACGCCCCTGGGACACAGTCTCAGATCTCGTCACTTGTTTTCGCTCTCATCTGAGACATCGTCCAATTACGACGATGTAAAAGTACCAACCGTTTCATTCTCTTTCCTCTTCCTCTTTTTTGTGACTTTGCACTTTTTTTGTGGAGCTGCTTCTTTTTCAATTCAATTCAATTCAAAGTTTATTCAACACTCTTCATAAAAACATTTAAAACATACAAATACAGAATGGAGTTATAAATATAAAAAAAACACAAGAAAGTGATAACAAATACAATGGCAATTTATAAGAGCATTTGGGATAGGCAGAAAGGAGGGAAGTTCCTTATATAAAAGCCTACCCCTAAAAACACACATACATGAAAACGAGAACAAAAAAACAAAGAACATATTAAAACTTACTATCATGCACGATCAGAGTATATAAGAAAAATGCAGGATGCACAGGATGCACAGGCCTTAAACTCTCCCAGATCGGACTTAACCTTGCCGATGTGCTTTAGAAGCATCTGGAGATTCTGCATACATGTCAGACACCCCATTCCGATTGCTCATGTTCCCTAAAAGATACTGAAGTTCCTTAGCTATGGCTGCATCCTGCATCTTCACTACCTTCTTCTGTATGTTTTTGGCTGCTACAATGAAAGTGAAATAAATATAGACAAAATGTGGATAACATTGCTTCAAGTACATGTACAGGTATGTATTCCAGCAACTGTGAGTTGATGTACATGTATTATAGTATTATTACTGCAATGGGTCCATTTTTATTTCAACCCCAACACTAATCCATCTTAGAAAATGCGATGGTATTGTGTTCCGCAAATGATGCTCTTTGCTTACCGGTAAGTCACTGTAGGGACTGTGCAATGCAGCCCCATATTATTACAATCCCGGCCCATATTATTACAATCCCAAGACCGGCTCAACTCTGAAAAAGCGATGGCGCGGTGTTTGGTCAATACAAATTACAGCCACAGTCCTGTATATATTACACACATGTACTGTACATGTATACTTTGCTTATTATGATTCAATGTTTTTGTCTAAGAATATGGAGTTGTTTTTCTGAATTGATTACCTGTTGATCTTTTAGAGTGCTTTGTGCAACCTTTAGCTGAGGCATTTTTTTCCCTTCTAGTTGCATTTTTGTTGAGAATCGCTGAATGATTAAACCTTACATACATGTACATGTACAATTACTGTAGCTGCCAACAATTCCTATTTTGAGGGGAATGATTCCTA
Source organism: Strongylocentrotus droebachiensis (assembly GCA_035222895.1). Classification (NCBI taxonomy): domain Eukaryota; kingdom Metazoa; phylum Echinodermata; class Echinoidea; order Camarodonta; family Strongylocentrotidae; genus Strongylocentrotus; species Strongylocentrotus droebachiensis. The sequence goes on along the minus strand of JAVYIG010001248.1, from coordinate 202,944 downwards.
CTTTTTGGCCCTCAAACTAATGTTATGTTATGATTACTCTCTCTCTCTTTCTGAAAACTTCTGTGTAAAATGTTAGTATCAACATTGACTGTGTTCTTATTTCTGTCTTGAGAGATTCCTAAATATTAATAATATTAATTATAATGATAATAATTAACGTTTTTATATAGCGCATTACACATGCACTTTACAGAACAGAATACAGAAGGAGTTGAAATGGTGCACTTGGTTTATAATTGTGAGATTTTACAAAGTGCTAAATAAATATGTTTTTAAATTACTTCTGAGCTTTTGTACGCTTCTATAATTCTAAGGTTTTCCGGCAGGCTATTCCATAAAACAGTAGCTGTATGTGAAAATGACCTCCGTGTAAGATTTTGTCATAGTTTGTGGTACATGAAAAGAAGACTTTCGACTAGGAATTCAATTCGCATTTATTTCATTCTTGATTAAAATTACATTGATACAAAAGATATAAAATAATTCATAAACAAATTTAGAAAATGAAATGGGGAATTACATAAATAAATCCCTTACAAAGCGTAGTTCCCAAAGCCTTCATAGCAAAGCAAAGATAAACAAAAACAAAAACAAAACAAAAACAAAACAAAACATTAATAAAAAAGAAACAAAAACATATATCACAAATATAAACAAAAGAGCGCAGCATTCTTTCTGGTTGTTTGCTGTGAAAAGTTGACAGGTATTTTTAGGATCTGTGTTTATTCCTTTAATCTTAATTCCTTTTCATCCATACAGCTGAGCTGGAGGACCTGTATGCATTCCACTACAAGTCTGCTACCGTTGTACCCTCCATGGTAACGGGTTGGGATCAGTTTGATCTACAGGCAGAGTATGCACGCATGGGTATACCTAACGCACACTGGTGTAGCACAGCCATCAACAAGAACTATGAGGTGAGGCCAGCTGCCAACTATTCCTATTATAGTAATGAGGAATGCTTTGTTTTTTATTAGCGTCAAACAAATGTCATTTAACCTAGATTCTTCTCTTCTATGGAAACTAAATTCTCTGTATTCTTACTTTGTCTTGCTTCATACTGTGCTTAATACGTAGTAGGCTGTAGCTGAGCCGCCATAATAAGGCGCTACAGCATTCAAAGAATTCCTATCTACTGGGTACCCATTTACTTCAACTGGGTGGAGAGTGGCAAATGAAGATTAATGACATGCCAAAGGACGTTAACGCTGCGGCGGGACTTGAACCCCAACCATGTGATCCATAGTCTGGACCATGAAACCTCTATATTTAGTCAAGTTCTGCTCTTTATAACTGACATATTATTATTTGTGATTATTATTATATTGGAAGTGTTGAATGTCTTTTTTTTGCATTGAAAGTCTATTTTTGCATTGAATCGGTGAACAATTATTGAAACTTAAATGTACAGGTAATCCTTTTGTGTTTCTTATTTTCTCCCCCTGTAATGTAGATTTGCGACACGTATTCAAGAACTCTCTACGTCCCTACGCATGCCAGCCCACCAGTCTTAGTCGGTAGCTCTAGGTTCAGGAGTAGAGGCAGGTTACCGGTCTTATCATATCTACATCAAGAAAACAATGTGAGTTATAATCTTTCACCATTAGCTCTAGGGAGTGAAAGTAAAGGATTTTTTTTTTTTTTTGGGGGGGGGGGGGGGTGTGTTTGCCAGTCCACCAGTCTTGGTCAGTAGCTCTAGGTTCAGGAGTATAGAGGCAGGTTACCAGTCTTATCATATCTACATCAAGAAAACAATGTGAGTTATCATCTTTTACCATTAGCTCTAGAGAGAAAAAGAAGAAGATACATTTAATGATTGGGAGGGGAGGGGGGGGGGGGGGGGTTGCCAGCACACCAGTCTTAGTTGGTAGCTCTAGGTTGATGAGTAGAGGCAGGTTACCAGTCTACATCAAGAAAACAATGTTAGTTATTTAAAAAAAAAATGGATGAAAGAAAAGATGAATTAAGAAAATAAGAGGAGGATAATGAAATAGAGAGATTGACGTGCAATGTAAATACTTTGTACAAAGATAGTTTAACACAGCCAAGTAAACCAAGCCTGTATATTTTTCATAATCTTTGTACATAACATAATTTTATTACAAAAAATACAAAATCATTTTCATTATATTGGGATTGTGTGAGTTAAACAGTATATACTTCCTCAAATTTATTAGCAGCATCAATATCGCATCCTCACAATCGTTATTTGATGATCAGAAGGAGAAAAAAATGTGTCATTTTCTTTTTCTCTCACCAGGCTGCCATGTGTCGATGTAGTCAGCCATTGGCAGGGTTCAGTGCTCGTTGTGTGGAAGATGAAGAGATGTTACAGGCTATCCTCAAGGCTAATCCAAAGTCTGATGTCATGTACATCGTTGATACAAGGCCAAAGGTAGGAAGGACGATGTCTGATTCAAACCAGAACTTGTTGCGATATCGCTCACGATTTGTTGTCATGAAAATTGTCCTACTTGTGGCAAGCAACTTTTGCTGATGGCACTTGTGATATTTCCCCCTTTGTTGAAAAATGTAGGTGTTTGAAAAATACAAATGAAAATTTACCTATTGTAAATGCAACTTACATTTTCCTTGTAACTTTTATATGCGTTTTAGTATATTTTGGGGGACAGATTAAATCAGGGTGTACTCTCACTGAAATGAATACTTCATACATTATAAAAGAACACAGTGTATTAAAGATAAACTTGAGTTCTGGTTTAAAAAAAAAAAATAAATCACAAAATCTAACAAAACTTACACTGAATGTTCAAGATTACTAATAAATGTCATGTGCCAAAAAAATTTGGAAGAAAATATATACTGGCTGAGTAATGAGCATAGAAAGATAAGGAAATCAAGGTAGTACTAGCCCTGACACCATTTGTGTTGTCCCATATACAGCTTTCTGTGTACAGTGATTGTTACACTACCAAGACTTGGCCAAATTTATGATGATTTTGAAGACTCCAGAACCTTGCATTAAACACCAATACTTACATGCTATATGATCAACTTTTCTGATCTATTCCACACCTTTTCTTTCACAATGCAATAGCATTACCAGAACTCACCTTTATCTTTAATTGTATTTTTATAGCGACCTAAGGATGGGACATGCTCTATTTGAATCATTTATATATATATATATATTCAATAATCGTTTCTTCATTTACTTGTTTACTGTTTGGAATGTGCAAATGATATTCGTTTAGTTTGTGCTTTGTATGTATTTTGTATTTGCTGTTTTCAAAACTATGATTGTTAGGGGAATCGCTGTACTTTATTGCAAGCCCAAGCCACTGGCTTTTTAATGCGATTTAATAAATTGAATTTCTACTTAGATTAATGCTATGGTGAACAAAGCCTCAGGGAAAGGATACGAGTCCACAGAAGTCTACAACAACATCAAATTCAAATTTCTAGGAATAGAAAATATACACGTGATGAGGAACAGTTTACAGAAGCTTATCGATGGTAAGTTATCCTTGCAATATGTTAACACCTTTAAAGGTTAATTTCCAGTTTGGGTAATTTGAATTCAGAATTAAAACAATAGGTCTAGAAAAGCTGTTATACCATTCCATTTATTCATTTTTATTTTATTCTAGTTTTTCTTATATAAGCTTATTTGGGGCTCGCTTTGACCAGATAGGCAGTATTACAAAAAAAGAGGAAAAGAAGATCAAAAAACATTACAGAAAACCTCCTAGAATGAAAAGCACTGACATAGATGAAATGATGGAAAAGGTATTATGACGTAGGCCAGAACAAACTAATGTGCTTATCTTTCTATGCCCTTATTAGTGAGCTACTGTACATGACATACATGTTAGGCTTGAGTCGGTACGGTCGATCACACCGGGACCCGACCGTTGCCGTCGGGTCCCGGTTTCGTTTTTTGAAGAAACGACGCTCCGAAAAAAATAATGAAATATGTAAGAAATTGCAGTTTTGCACACCACTAAAATCATTCCACCTTGAAACTTAAGTATTTAATTGTTACCAATCATATTCTAGCTCATCCTGAATCAATCCGAACTGCTGATATAAATATGGGTTGCAAATTAAAGCAGTTCGCCCCATGGGGTTGTTGCATGCCAGCTGCTAGCTAGCTACTGTACTGGCCGGGTCTCTCGGCAGGATTAATAAATCAGGTTGAAAGAAACATTAATGTTTGAATAATAAAACGGCTTTCTAAAAAGTACTCCTTTACAACATACCAATCGAATAATTTTTAAAAGACAAAATGGATATTATTTCTTTGATTTTGAACACCGCCTGCTTCTTTTAAAAGCTGAAAATTACTTGGTAATCACAAGAAGTTTCGATACGGATAGCTGTTGCAAGGCAAGTTCAGACTAGTCTCGGAAAAATGCGCAGTGCTCCTCGTAGTTAGCTGTAATCCGTGCCAGAACGAACCCAAACAAAGACGTGATCGTAACAAGAAAAAATCATTAAAAACTACGAGAGCACAATTGAAAAGACAACTACTCAAAATTATCGTAAACAGATACATAACTTGGAGGAATAATACAATAGTTGTCCAAGAAAAGCCACAGAAATAGTGATATTTAAGGAGTTACTATAGGTACAATCATTATCGGAATGGGCCTGCTGATATGTCCGAATTACACGTTATTTGGTTTCTAGCCTCGTGTTCTAACACGAGGCTAGAAACCAAATAACGCCCTCTACGGTAAAAAGCAGTATAACAAAGGATTCGAGTATTTGCAGCAAGCCCCTTGCGATAAAAATGTACCCAGTTACTCCTCGATTATCACAATTTCTTTGGCATTTCTTGGGCGATTATTGAATTCTTTGTCCAAGTTATTTATCTGATTATCGTAATTTTGAGCAGTAGTTGTCTTTCCAATTGTGCTCTCGTAGTTTTTTATGATTTTTTTCTCGTTACGATCACGTCTTTGTTTGGGTTCGTTCTGGCACGCATTACAGCTAACAATTATGAGCACTGCGCATTTTCCGAGACTAGTCTGAACTTGCCTTGCAACAGCTATCCGTATCGAAACTTCTTGTGATTACCAAGTAATTTTTAGCTTTTAAAAGAAGCATGCGGTGTTCAAAATCAAAGAAAAAATATCTATTTTGTTTTTAAAAATTATTCGATCGGTATGTTGTAAAGGAGTACTTTTTAGAAAGCCGTTTTATTATTCAAACATAATGTTTTTTTACCCGATTTATTCAACCTTCATGAATCAAAATGGCGGCTCGATCGTTGTCTTTCTATTTTTGCTCCAGTTTTTTTACTTTTAGAGGCACGATAATGGCACTAAACATCGCCAATCATGGATAAAAAATAATGTCAAATGGAAGAATATACCGATCTGTGCCGAGGTATGCATGTGTTGATTTATTTGACTGATAAAAAAGGTCACTTTTAAGGGACATACTGATGATATGCGCTTTTTATAGAGGCAAGTGACAAATCCTGCGTGCTGATTTCGGGACACCGGGTCCCGATCGGTGCAAGGCCGTCGGGACCCGGTTTATGAAAATCCCGACATGACTCAGGCCTAATACATGTATATGTTGCAGAATGTAGTTTCTTTTTAGTTTTACCATTTTCTTAGTAGCTTTGTTGGATACAGTCTTGTATGTAATAGACTACACTCTGAACAAGACTAGCCCCTATTTACAATGGCTCAGGGGTAGAGCAGTGGTTTAACCGGGAGGTCCGGGTTCAAAACCAAATTAATGCACATGTGGCCATTTCCAAGGCTTTAATCCACATTTCAAGTCCCTTGGATAGGACTTAAAAACGTCGGTCCCCTGGTTGCTTACTAATACAATCATATACATGCTTTCTTAACAGTCAGGTAAAGCAATCGCCGAACAAACATCATTAAAAAAATATGAATACTATACATGCACCAAGAGTACCTGACAATGAGTGCTTCACATGTACATTGTAGAATGACTAATATTCATCCTACAGCAACTTTTGATGATTCTCCTTCTGGGACTGATTCATGACTATAACGACAAGTATTTAATGCTGTATTTCTTGTCCTTTATACTCCAGTGTGTGAGTTGAAGAATCCCTCCATGGAAGCGTTCTTGAGTGGTCTAGAATCGAGTCAATGGATGAAACATATCAAGGCTGTACTAGACACATCATTATTCATTGCCAAGGTAAGTTATATAGTCAATGGATAGATCATACCAAGGCTATACCATACTGTTTTCTGGAATGAATCCTGACTTTGTATGCTAAAATGTCAGCTAATGAATCGTTAAGAGTGGGTTTTCTCTTCATTTTGAGCATTAGCAACACCAAACTTTCAACTAAAGTATTGTCAATGTCCCATTGGATAGAATTATACGACTCTGTTATCATTCTTGTATTACCCCATTAGGAAAGAAACTACCTGCCTCTATACCCCTTGTGAGAAGTTCTTGACACATTGTTTGCAAATTATGAGAGATTATAAGAGAATGGTTTAGAAATTTGGCATATTAGTTACATCCTTTTTACTGTTTAAAGGGAGCTGCTCAGGCTCTTGTTCATCTTAAAAGGGAAGTCCACCCTGATACTTAGTTGCTTTTAATAGAAGCAGAACAATTAGAGGAACAGGTCTTGTAGTGAATGCTTGAGCAAATCCTGATCAAAGATAAGAAAGTCATGAATTTTGAAGGTGCGATCAGTCAAACACAAATTAGCAACTCTGTGACGAATCTTGCAAGTTTGTCATTAAGTCGCTAGTCTGTTTTGGTCTACTTATTTGTCTGGTTATTCTTCTGATGGGTGTTGGCCATTGCTGATGAAGGACTGTCAGTGCTGGTACACTGTTTAGACGGCTGGGATAGCTACATATGATGTATGATTATCTGATTTACATGTTGCATCTTTTAATTTGTAGGCCATTGCTGATGAAGGACTGTCAGTGCTGGTACACTGTTCAGACGGGTGGGATAGCTACAGATGATGTACATGTATGTTTATCTGATTTAAATTTTGCATCTTTTAATTTGTAGGCCATTGCTGATGGAGGACTGTCAGTGCTGGTACACTGTTCAGACGGCTGGGATAGCTACAGATGATGTATGTTTATCTGGTTTACATGTTGCATCTTTTAACTTGCAGGCCATTGCTGATGAAGGACTGTCAGTGCTGGTACACTGTTCAGATGGCTGGGATGGCTACAGATGATGTATGTTCATCTGGTTCATATGTTGCATCTTTTAATTTGTAGCCCATTGCTGATGAAGGATTGTCAGTGCTGTTACACTGTTCAGACAGCTGGAATAGCTACAGATGATGTACAGTATGTTTTTATCTGATTTACATGTTGCATCTTTTAATTTGTAGGCTATTTCTGATGAAGGACTGTCAGTGCTGGTACACTGTTCAGACGGCTGGGATAGGACAGCTCAGACGTGCTCTCTAGCGAGTATCATACTGGATCCCTACTACAGAACTATACAAGGCTTCCAGGTAAGAAACAAATATTTCAGTTTGTGGGACTGTAGGGCTGGCCGGGTGACATTAAGATACATGTTATATTCAGACAGTTTCAGGTAGCACGGTGCATCAATTTAAACTCTGATAATTACCTAATTTCTATACTTCTTTCAACTATATTGAATGATTTTATTATCCCACTTCTTGCCAGGCCTCTCGCAGGCCCGCAAGTGTACGAACAAGCGAGGCATCAGTCGTGCAGTTCATGAAAACGCGCTATAGTGTATGTATTTAATGGGCACGGCACTATAATGAAATGTGCGAGAAACTATATCCTGTCGTTTTAACTTGAAGTTTCAATAAAAGCTTGGGGTTGAATAGTTTTTTTTAAGTGTAAGCGTTAGAGATCGAGCTTTATATGTTGCCGCTGTGCGAGCGATCGCCTAGCTGTGTATTGACCGTATACAGCAGAGCGAGTGAACAAAATTGCTCAAGTACTGCTGTTGCTGGTCGCTACACGGCTGGCCCTGGCGGTCTTTGTGTGGGCATTTTCTGAGACTTGCGGAAGCAAAATAAGTGGCTGCTGTTCGCATTAGGTAGGTGCTGGTTGTGTACAGGTTCTTAAGTACATGAAATTATGAGATATTTAAGTGGTCATTATGGACAGGTGGTTACTATAGACAGGTGGTCGCTATTAAAGACAGGTTTGACTGTACTTTCTAAAGTGGCTTGAGCATCCCAGAGATGGATTTCTGCACGATAAATATGTAGCTATCCTTTCTTTTGTTATCATAGGTGTTGATTGAAAAGGAGTGGTTGGCTTTCGGTCACAAGTTCCTGCACCGGTGTGGTCTGCTTGCCTACGACCCCAGGGAGGTGTCGCCAGTCTTCACCCAGTTCATTGAGTGTACCTGGCAGCTATGTCAGCAGTTCCCCTGTGCGTTCCAGTTCAACGAGAGGTTTCTCCTGGAGCTCCACGACCATGTCTTCTCCAGCCAGTTTGGCAACTTCCTCGGCAACTGTGAGAGGGAAAGGCAGGATAAGAAGTGAGTCTAAGTGTAAAAATCCCAGTCACACAACCGTCAACAGTCTGAATACATTTGAACTTGAAACTTGAACTTTAAATTTATCAACCAATAATAAATACATAACAATAAGTATGAACAGTTTTAAACAATAACATTAAAGCCCGTCTGCACTAGTTTGGCCAGGGGGGATTAGACCTCCTTACAAGGTCACTGGCAGGAGGTTATCTGATCAACTCAGCTCTCGATTAACATAAGAAAAAGAGGGTCATGGGGAACCAACAGGCTCCGCTTAGGCATGATTGTTTTCTATATAGAGGGAGCATGTAGCTACAAGTAGTGCAGTGGGGCTTTAAAAGATAAAAGCCCGGTACCTTGGTGCCTGGGTACAGGTACATTGTATAAACAAACAAATTAGAAATATTAAATTTAGTAAAGCTAATAACAAACAAAACTTTAATACACTTGTATGAATGGATGAAAATATAAAGTTAAGTATCAGATACCAGCAGTTTATTATTTTTACTCATTTAAAGCATTACACTAACCCAAATGGCAAATAATCAGTTGATTCAGAGTTTGCAAGGAGTTGGTTCGGCAGTGAGACCGAGGTTTAAGCGTTTGTCCAAATCACAGAATCAACATGATCAGTGTTTTCTTATGCCCAGTCACCCACATTAGCCCGGCACCAGACTGGGAGCAGACAGAACAAAAATAATACATTAACCTTAATGGCTAAGAACCTGTCCGTTAGGGGTTTGCAAGGAGTTGATTTGGCAGTGAGACTGAGGTTTGATTGGCAGCCGACTCACCGAATCAACATGATCTATGGGTTTATACTCAATTGCTTAGGTGTCAGTTCGGCAATGAGACTGAGGTTTAAGAGTGCATTCAAAACCCCCTTTGACCAGATTCAATCATGAATCTTCTTGTGATTTCTTATTTCATCAGATTATAAAGGGCTATATGGTTGACAAATACCTAGAAACCAAAGAGGAGAATTAAATATTTGTTAAAATATGCATTTTTTCCTCGTTCAGACAAAAAACACATACACCAATCCTTTACCTAGATACTATTTCAATGAAATAATGAAAGCATCAATTCAATGAACACTCTGCACGTCAAGAGAAATTATAATTTCTTTGAAGCCTACATTCTTTTGTTAGCAGGCAACAGTCCTCTGAGCGGGGAATTTCCCCTTCTCGGTTAGTTTGCATGGAATTCCAGTTGTAAACTTGTATACAATGGAGCCCTTGTTAAAGAATAAAAATCCCAAGGGATTCATAATGTTGCTGACCCAGTTTGGCTTATTGAATTGAGATGTAACAAAGTTGGGATGGATGCATCCTATTGTCTGAGTTGTCTAATTGAAATGTCTGGAGGACAATGTACCACATCCCCAGATAATGACCAGGGACCCGTTTCACAAAGCCTTTTTTCAATGACAAATTACAAAAATCAGTGACAAATCTGCCGATAACCAATCAGAAGCAAGGATTTCAGTAGATTATAACAAAAACTGTCATTTGTCACTGATGACAAGTTTTGTGAAACACCCCCCAGCTGTAACACTACTCATGTTAGATCATGGAAACCTCCAAGGACAGCTGTCCCTGGAAGATAATTACAGCCATCCTAGATCCATGGGTCATTGTCCTAGGGTAGGGGAGAGGGAGGATTGTATAGTTGGTTGTCGTCCAGGTGGGTTTTTTCTAGGGGGCTGGGATAGTCGTCAGGAAGTAGTTAGGTGGGTAGGGTAGTTGTCCAGCTGATTTTTAAGCTGAATTGTCAGTTGTCCATATGGTAACAGTCAGTGCGGTGTATGGACATAGACTAAATGGTGAACATCTGGATTGCTGATTTCTAAGTACTTACATAAAGTTAGACTTGTTTGATTTGGCCAATGATTAATCCAATCTATGCTACATCCACTTTGTCAACAGCAAAAAAAGAAAGAAAAACAATATTTGGATACCATCATCCTGCAATACAGCAACAATATTTGAGTGCTGAGACACATATTTTAGCCCTACTCCCCAGCTCTCTTGAGTGTTTAACCTGTCTAATGAAGAGTACACCAGGGACCCGTTTCACAGCCTTTTCTCAATGACAAATGACAAAAATCAGTGACAAATCTGCTGATAACCAATCAAAAGCAAGAATTTCACTAGCTTATAACAAAAACTGTCATTTGACACTGATCACAAGTTTTGTGAAATGGGGCCCAGATGGCCGATCTAGTTACTTCTGCATTTTATAAAAATTTGTTTTCATATTAAAAGTTCTTACAAAACCTTAAAAGACTTGTTGAAGTTCACCTATGGCTGTTTTATTGTTGCTCAGGTTGTCCCAGAAGACATTCTCCCTATGGCAGTACATGCAGGCTCGTATGTCAGACTACATCAACCCCCTCTACAAAGCTAATCATCCAAGTGCCAACGGTATCCTCAAACCAAACTGCAGCCCTCAGATGCTCAAGTAAGATATACTTTTCCATTATTTATTCCTTTATAAAGATATTTAAAATTAACCCATTGCCTGCAAGAGCCTGGTGGCACCCTGTGTAAAAGCCTATAGAAAAGAACTTTAAACAAAACCCAGTAGTCAATCAAGGGTTTAGAACAGAGTACATGATATTATTTTGATGACTCTCTTTGCAGGTTTCATCTAGAATTTGTAAATGAATTTGAAGGAAGTAACTTGCAAAATTATTTTAAGCTTAAAGGTTTCCGCCTTCAATATGTTCCCTTCATACGATAAAACATCTATCTATTTATCACTACATGTATCTGTTTAAAGTCCATTCTATTCAAATTGTCTGCTACACTTAAACATGACATTGATTGGCTTTATAGGAATTTCCTTTGTTGAATTAATTGTGAATGTTGTAGATTCTGGCGAGGGATGTACAACCGGTATGAGAATGGAGTCCATCCCAGGGAATCGGTCACAGATGTGTTGAGTGCCATGAAAGATCACAGTACTTCACTAGCAGACCATGTGCAGTTCTTGGAGAATGTAAGTAATGTAATTTTCTTGAGGGTCTTGTTAACTTGTGATTTAAATGTTCTGATTGCATCTGTTTGTATCACTAAAATTTGATTAAGTTTTATTGTGCAATTACTGTTAATTATTTTCAAACATTTTCTAATCTATTTGTACAGTATTTATTTTCTATCGTCCATACTGAAATTCAACTTGTGTGTGGTTGCAATTAATAAATCAATAAGTGATTGAAGTTTGTTAAAGCCCCACTGCACTACTTATAGCAACTTGCGCCCTCTATATAGCAAACAATGCCTAATCGGTGACCATTGGTCCCCCATGATCCCCTTTTTCTTATTTTAATTGAGAGCTGATTTGATGAGATACCGGTAACCACTTGTCAGTGACCTTGCAGGGAGGTCCAATCCCTCCTGGCCAAACTAGTGCAGCAGGGCTTTAAATGATGTGTTTTTATCATCATTGCTACAGCAAATCTCATCACTGAAGAGGATGTTGGCCTCTGAGACTGTGAGCAGAGAAGAGAAACCTGATACCAATCACATCTTTGAGAATGGTAGCACCCAGAATTCCAATTCACTCGACAAAGACACGACGATATCAACCAAAGAAGACATCTCTAATGAAGTAAGTCTTTTATTTTTTTTCTTGATGAGATCAAATAATATTTGATAATTTTTTTTAATGCAGATATATTTTTGGATGATAATGAGAAAATTGCTAAAATAGATTCTAACTTGTTTTTCAGATAATAGAAAGGATGTATGAACCAACAAAATAGAAGGAGATTAATGAAAATGAGCTAGAAATCATGTTTCTAGCCCATTTTCATTTACTGCACACTACATCACTCATTGGCATGTTGAACACTGCATGTTATGCATAGGGGTCAGGACTTACTTTACTTTGTATACTCGATACTCTGCTTTTATACAACTTTGGTGGCAGATTTCATTATTCAGTCTTGGAACGTTGATAGGCTGGTAGAATCACTTAGAGCGGGCAGAATCATGTAATGAAAGAGAAGTTTTGAGTATTTATATATTATTTGATGGCTTTGAGTGTGATACAAGAATATATTGCTCTCGCTATGACAGTATATTCTTGTATCGCACTCAAAGCCATCCAATATTATATAAATGATATGACAACATTAGACTCATCTTTGATTTGTCCAATATTTTCATAGCTCGAGCGATATATTCTTGTATCACACAAAAACAAAGCCATATAAATTATTATTTTTATCTTTATCAGGCTGACTAGCGAAATAACAAAATTTGACTTACCTCAATGAATTTTTTTTTTTGTGTGTGTGTGATATCGATAGTTGAAGTTCTCGGATGACTGAGCAATACGAAAATAATATTGATTTGTCATCCGTGTATTGCGCTAAAGATACTAAATACACTGATTTATCGTACCACTTGGAAGCCTTATTATATAGATAATAATTAATGATATTGCCTAAATAAATTTTTAATACTTATCCATGGCTTTGATAGATTTTTCTAAATCTTATAATCTTGCCGTTTGATGTTACATGTACCTTTGTTATTTTGTTATATCGCTTTTATATTATGATGTTCGTATTATAATGATAATGTCTGATTACTTTGTAAAACAGACAATATCAGCATTAAAGTGACTCGGTAACATTGCCTCAGACTCTGAAACAAAATTCTGGATTTAGCTCATGATGCAATCATAATTATAAACCTTTAGGTCATTCAGGAATCCCATGACTTTTACAATCCAATCACCGGTCTGATTATCAAGACATTAATGATGATTGGGAATCAAAATTTCATTTGTTTTCACAACGGTTTTTATAACACTACAGTCTATTGGGGCAAAAAGAGTATGGTACTCCATGGCACTTCATGATCATTTTGAAGCGCAATATTTTTAGGGCTTCAACTTTACACCATATCACAGACACTGATTACACGTAGGGCCATGCATCTCGGATTTAACATTGTTAAACGATGCTTTTAAGCTGCGTTTAATGTTTTTAAAATATTTTAATAAATCAATTCAATTCAAATCGAGTTTTTAATCATGCACTTACAAGTCGTCTTGTATCCCCTTTGACTAGAAAAGTGACTCAAGTGCAATCAACAGTGATGACACGCCCGACAACGACGTGTCCTCCCTGAAGACCAGTCCATCTCTAAGAAGGGATGATAGCAGTGAGGTACTCTCTGCCTCCCTCATGAACAATGCGGTAGAGAGTGTAGCTACGGAGTGGCAGAGCTTCAGGCATATAAGACAGTGCTCCTGCTCCTCTCCGTTTGACTACTTCAGTAGAAAGGTCAGCATTTTAAAGAATAGCTTGGTGTTGTGGTCTGTTCACTTCATTCTCAATTAAGAGGTTTGGGGTTCTAGTCCTTGTCTGGTGTATATGTCCAAAGACCAGGCATAACAAATAAAGTTCCCTCCTATTAGTTGATTGGGTTTTAGGGTTAGAGTCAGGGTTCGATAAAGTGTGGGGTCCAGGGTCTAAGTTAGAAATATGCTTAATGTTAGAATTTTAAAGAATAATAATAATAGTACAGTTCTTATAAAGTGCATAATACATTTTTTAACATCTCTACGCGCTGTAGGGGAAAATGAAAAACAAAAAGTAAATACTAGTAAGAAAAAAGAAAATATACTGCATGGTAATATTCTACACAGCATGGTCAAATTCTACACCGAAGTACCTGTGTGTGTTAACTGGGGGGGGGGGGAAGGGGGGGGGGGGTCAATTTGACCCCCCTGTAGAAATTTTGCGACTAACATTTTCCTTTCATGACTTTTTTCTTTAGAGTCTTACGCATCTTTTAAAACAATTTTTTCGAAAATCGGACGTATAGTTACAAAGTCACGTGACCTTTTGTCTTTGCATGTCAGCCCGAAAATCACTCATTTTTTAGGTTTGTGTACAAAACATATGGAAATGTCATTTTTCCTTAAAAGAGATAAAACATTGGTTATTTAGTCTTGTTTAAAGTTTAGGTGTTTGTTTTGGGGTAAAAATAGTTGAATTGTAGTTATAAATGAAATAAAACAACAAAAACAATAAAATACATAAGTTAAAAAAACAATGAAATACATAAGAAATTATCAAAACAAGAGATAACATAAGGAATAACCTGGCTCTTCCAATTGTTTGTGTTTTATTATTATTCCAAATGGTCTAACAAATATATGTTGTTGTTGTTGTTGTTTGGTATTATCGGCGTTTCATTCTTTTTTAGAATATTTACGCCTTTCACTTTATTTCTTTTTTTTCCTTTTATATTTTGGTACTATTTGTAAATTCATACTCATCTCTTTTTTTTTGATAATATAATCTCAGATCTACTGGTCCATGAAAACCCCTCACCGCAATTGGCACCTTCCTGCCAGACCGGCGCGGTACATTGCGCAATCTTCTCGGCCATCATTGGCCTAGGCAACTCTGGTGCCGGTGAGAGGATTCTGGGGTAGATCTCTAGAGTCTCTTGTTTGGGGTTTACCGTCCTCAATCCGTCTTTACTCTTTCTTACCTTTTCTCTTCTAGTATTTTTCCATTTTGTAAAACCTTATTTTTCTATCAAAGTAGGTATCAACATCTTAGGGCATTTGGTTGTCGTGCGATATGTGCAAAAAAAAAAAAATAATAAAAATAATAATAATAATAATAATAATAATTAGGAACACTCAAAACGCTTCGTTCTATGAACGAAGCGGATCAGTGCTCTCTGGGTCGCACTTTCTGTTGATTTTAGGAGTTTCATTATTTCGTTGGGCTCGTTATATCACTTTCCATTATCAGCATTGCTCTTATGTAGTGAAAAAGACTGCTTAAATATGAATTTTATGACCTTATTTGCATAAATTACCATAAATATGCAAATGAGTGAATTTTTCAAAAATTTGAAATTACCATAGTATTTTATACACTTCACTTGACATGCATGCAAATTTTCGCGGCGATCGGCGGTGAAATGGCTTAGATCTTAGGGGGGGGGGGGGGGGGTCAAATTGACCCCCCCCCCCCCCAGTAAAAACCTGGTCTGAAATAGCCCAGTTAAAATAGGGTTAAGAGGTTTGGGGTTCTCGTCCTTGTCTGGTGTGTATGTCCAAAGACCAGGCATAACAATTATAAAGTTCTCTCCTATTAGTTGATTGGGTTTTAGAGTTAGAGTCAGGGTTCGATAAAGTGTGGGGTCCAGGGTCTAAGTTAGAAATATGATTAATGTTAGGATTTACCTTGGAGCAATTGTTGCAGGAACAATATTGTATGCCAATAAATTCATTGTTTAAGTCTTGCATTCATTCATATTCCTGATATTTGCATTTTTTCCTCCCCTTCACAGTACCACTGTTGGAAGTGCGGTGAAGTCTTCTGCATCCGTTGTATAGACAAACAGACCCAGCTCCCCGGTCATGAATCCCAGCGTCCTGTCCCCGTCTGTCGGCCGTGCTACAGGGAACTCAAAGCAGGTTGCTCGGAGCCCAGCACGCCCTCGCGCTCTCCGTCCGTGGGACTCTCACCCACGCGCATCTTAGCTGGGGGTCCGCTATCACCGTCGTCGCCCATCACAAACGCGTTAGGAGCCATCCAGATTCAGGAATAATGAGAGACCGATAGTGTGATGTCATCAAAAATCTCATTTTTTTAATTTCTCAATTTTTTCTTCATTTTCCAAAAGAGCATAAAAAATAATGTCCAAATGTCGAAAACCAATTGAATATGTTAAGTATTGGCTGAGATATGACCATCTATTAATAGATTTCCTATTGGAACTCAGTGTTATTTTGCTCTGGTTCATACATTACGAGCCAGAGCAATAAAACACTGATTTCCTATGGAAAATCTATTTATTCAAAAAAATTCAAAAAATAGATTATTATGATGTCACACCTTTGGTACTCTATGCCTCAGTCACATTGGAGAGACCGGCACCGGACTGACAATAACTAAACAAAGTATCACACCACCCCGAATGTGCGAGACTCATTGATCATTGGTCGGTTTGGATTCAGGTTTTGTGATGCGACTGGGGTACGAGTATGGTGATGATTTGAGAAAATCCTCAGCTGCTTATCTAATATTATCTATAGAATACAGCAGAGAGTAAATCAAATATATTTTTCTTCTTCTTTTTTTTTCTTTAGTGAGGCTTTCACATTTACTTTAGTCTTTTCCATTCATTTTCTTTTACTTCTTCTTGAATCTGAATACATGGTTAAAAGGCTCAGGATATCTTTTATCTTCTTATTCATCAATAATGACATAGAAAGAATTTCAACTTTCTTTCAATGATCATCAAGATCCAACACATTTAGAGTTGTTTTTATTTTTAGAAAATGTACAGACAATGCCAAAGTTTTTTTCAGAGGTTGCTATCAGTAGCGTTTCTATTCTCTGATTTTTTTGAGGGATGAATTCATATCTGGTGCTCTTTCTTTATATAGGTAGTCAACCAAACAATTTTCATTGATAAAAGGATCCACCAACACTTTGAAACCTGTGCCAAAATAACGCAGGCAACCTGAGGGTGTTTCACAAAGCCTTTTTTCAATGACAAATGATCAAAATCAGTGACAAATCTGCTGATAACCAATCAGAAGCAAGGATTTCAGTAGCTTATAACAGAAACTGTCTTTTGTCACTGATGACAAGTTTGTGAAACACCTCCCTGGTCTAGGCTTGTATTGACAGTCTAGAGGTCTTTTGCTTCTCTTTCATGCTTGGCTTGCCAGGGGTTGCCAGCTGGGCTACCTACACAGTTGCTTAGCTTGACAAATTCAGTGTTTGATGGTCTCTTTAAAGATGAAGTTGAGTTCTGGTCATGCGATTGCATTGTGAAAGAAACGGTGTGGAATCGACCAGAAAAGGTTGATCATCTAGCATACAAGAATTTGTGTGTATTGCAAGGTTCTGGAATCCTCAAAATGATAAAAAATTTGGCCAAGTCTTGGTGAAGTTACAAACACTGTACACGGAAAGATGTATATGGGACTACACAAACACGTGGCGTAAAAATCTGTCCCTGGATTTTTATGATGTTACATGACATATTTAGAATATGAAGGCATTTGAAGAGCCATGCTTTTCAGGGAACATGTCTTATCTGATGTTCTTCCACACTTGCATAATAAGAATGGTAACGCTCACAAATTATTGTTCACCTCTTCCCAGAACTCAACCTTCTCTTTGAGTGCATTGCACAGTGGATAATAACGTTCATTTTGTCTTAATTTTGTTGGTGCAACTTGGAGGTTGCCCTGTGATATGCTAGATGGTTTAAGGTGTCTGGGCTGCTGTGTATGTTGAGCCTGGCTTTGAAGAGTTGTTACGTCATCAGTGCGTCTGTGTGCAGCAAACAATTCTCGCTACCGTAACTAGGGTATTTAGCAAGAGAGGGTAGCACCGGCCAAGGGTATATTTAGCAACGCCAATTTAGTTTCCCATACAAATAAGATGGGTCGAGAACTGGAAAGTCTAATACAAATTAAAGTTTCAGAACCAATAAACTAAGTAACAGATTATGATGGTGCCTACTTAGAGTTCAGGAAATCTGAACAATAGTTAAGTAAAATAAGGAATTTGTTAACACCACTGTACATTCTCTGTGGAAGCCGGGAGAAACCTTGTCTCATCGCCTTCCCCAGTATCGTATCTGGGCATATGCTGACATGCTCAGTGTTGGAGGAAGGTAGCTATCTACTGTTGGTAGGGTCAATTATTGGTCCCCTCTACTTGGTTGATTGATTGGTTGGTTATTTGGTGGAAAAACTGTGATCATGCATGTTTCACGCACAATTACTGAAAAAAGGACGGTTTGTTCTTTCACACTGAAGTTAGAAGCGTGGTAGGAAGGAGAATCTTTAATACGTAGTATGTTGTTTAACTTTTGGAGATGAACGGTGTTAAATCAGTCATAAAGAAATTGGAAGCGCTGTTGTTTGAAAGATGATAATGATGTGGGATTCCTGTTGAATTACTCCTTAGCAAATCATAATCTTTGGTTTAAGTGTTTAATCATCCTATGACACTAACATAATTATCTATTCATACTTCCCATTGAAAATCTGCATGATTTTTTTCTCACTGAAAATGAATATGATTTGTTGAAAATGTTATCAATATTTTTTCCCCCTTTCATTCAGATTAATAGCAGTTCAACTATCTTCACAATACGTCTCCAAAAAAAAAAATCAAGATTATCTTTAATTTCATTGGAGAATTCTTACATAGCAGATTAAAAACTGCTCACTAATTATGTAGCTGCAGATGGGAGATCGCATGACATTGAATTACCAATATTAAATCTCTAGTGGGATAATTCTAGTGATATTTTTGTATGAATCTAAAGAAAAAAAACTTGCCAAGTCTTGTATGAATATGATGTAGTATGAATGTATAATAGATATTTGACTATCGATATGAGCTAACATTCCCAGTTTACAAATGAGTGAACCTGTAATAGATATAAGATTATGTTGAATTTAAAGCAATGTTGCATTATTTTTGCAAACAAATAATTTTTCAAACTTTGGTCAAGTTTTGATTAAATATAATGACCTTGTTATAATGTTTATGAAGCCATGCGTGATATTGATAAATTTTATGAGAGCGTAAGTAATATTAATGTGTGTGTTTGTATCGAAGCATCATTATGTCCTGTAGAAGAGCGCAAACACCAAAAAAGAAAAACAAATATATAGAGAGAAGTTATCATCATTCACTGTTAGCACTTTTCGGGCAACTTGTATGGAGTGGAATTTGTTGTGCAGATGCAATGTAGAGTCATAGAAAGATAAGTCTCTAAAGTGTTTATTTCTAGAAATGTACATCTGCTACCTTCTGTTTTCACCCGCCAGCAGGGCACATTACATGCATAGAGCCGTCCTGTATGTGAATAGCAAGTAAAACATTCCCTAGCGAAGGATTGAAATTGAGTCTCGTCTCCAGCCTGCATGCTAAGTTATAGAAATATATTATTAGGTTAAAGGGTCATCAGTGTCTATATGCAGAAGGTCATAATTCGCTGACACCAGACTTGCTGGGAATATCATGATGGGCGTACAAATGAATAACGCCTAAAGATTAGAACCATTCTTGAACTATTTGTACACGTAGTCAGGTCTATATAGGGTTTGACCCAAAAAATTGCAACAAACTCTCTTCTGGTCATTTTTAAGAGACTAGCGGCCATTTTGGACGCCATCTTGCTTTTCTAGGTTTCCTGGTGGCCATAAACCCATTGTAAGTGTATGAACATATTCTTTAACCCCCCCCCCCCAAACCTAGGTATAGACACCAAAATCACATCTCCAATTGAAAATGGATACTTCATGATTGTTGTCCATTTTAAAGTGATGGTGGCTATCTTGGACGCCATTTTGAAAATAATCATTTTCCAGGGGTCTCAAACACTAGTGGAAACCGTTGAAACACCTTTTGTTGCAATAGTCTGGGAGTGGGGTAGTTTTTCCCAAAATTGACCCGACTAAAGTATATTGCCATAATACTGTGTGCTACGAGTGAGATGAGATCTCACAGCGGAGCGGAGCCCCGGAGCGGAGCATAGTCCCATTCATCCAACACACATGTGACAGTCTTCTTGAATTGCATGTTCATTACCAGAACTAGAGGTGTAAGATTATTTTCAAACACAGCACCCACTTTGGGGATTACACCACTTATTCTGTGCCAGATGATAATGGTTTTAGGTTAACACCGTACTTTAATAGGGTGTTAACACAAAGCATCCAATGTGTATAAGTGTGGGTAGCCTTCCTTTTGGAATGCCTATTATAGTGCAATGTAGATAGAATTTGTTTTGGTCAAGTTAGGATACATTTGTATTGTGCAAACCAACTTTATTTTCATTTCAGTGTATTCATTAATGTAGCATTTGATGACACTCAGTCATTCTTATCTCTTTTTCTTCAGGAATCAATGTTCTTTCTCTGCGCAGTTTGAGCTTAAATGTTTTTTCTTTGCAATACTTATCATTGTAAAAATGTTAACGTTTTCTCACCCTTCAAATGCACAACACTTAATGCATTGCTGCACATAACCGTGGCAAGCTTTCAAATAATCAATAACGTTTTAAGACACAAGGAAGATGGCCTACTTAATGTAATCAATTTTTTTGAATAAAATTGAATGAGGAAATTGAGATTGGTACATGTATGACATTGCATATCATTACAAATTTGACAATTGGAGATTCCCATATCAATAGTAATCTAAACTTACCAAAATTCATAACCTTATTACTTGTCTAAGTTTTTTTCTTCTAACGTAAACATTTATATTTATTTCACTGATTTGTCTGTTTCTGTCTTTCTGAAAACCTTTGTTGATTGATTGATTTCCATTCAACCCAAGACCTGTGCACGTTGAAAGGGCAAGTTCTTTGTACCCTTATCAGTCAGCATGCATGAAGGTTCATTGTTAACAATTTAGAAATGTGATGCATTTGTGTTCTCATGTCCAATACACACTTCTTCAGGTTTATTTGAGTCCATTGTGGACGTTTTAAACCATGTTTTTATCATAAACTCCTCAATGAATTTGAGTTAGTTTAGTTGGAAGATATTCACTGATCCATAAAGGAAGTGCTCGCTTGAAGATAACCTCTGTTGTTCTTTCTTTGGAATATGAATGATGTTACAATTCTTGTGCGCTATCTTCATTGTCCATTGAACATATTTTCATGTGATTATCCAAAATAGACCAAACAAAATAAAACAATAATGTATAAAAAAATTATTAAAGAATGCATCCTTTGTTGATAAAGTAAGAAGTTTAATTATTTATTCCATGTAAATTGAAGAAAATTAAATTTTTCGGTTTGTCATGATTCTAATCAAAGAAGTGTATTTTAAAATGTGTAAGTTGTGCAGTAACTTGTTGATATAATTGAAAGCTCATGACTCGTGAGAGAATAGATATTCTTTGAAGCTGTGTCATATGGTTTGTTGTAGACGTTTCTAGCATATCTTGCAGAGCAGTATGAATCGTTGTGTATGTATGCTTGTAAATAGAAATTTAAAAAAGATTATAAATATATATGTTCTATGGGATTACTTAGTTGATGAAATCTGTGAGTTTACAGAAATTAAATGAATATGTCATAATATATATATGTATAGCATATAAACCCTAACTGTCCTGATTTGACATCATTAATTTGTCATGCTTGTGTTAGTGATGTGAATTCATCAAGAGATGGTCGAAAGTCGAATGAAGAGTTGCTGCTTAACAAGAGAAGAGAAGGGGAGGAAAAATATTTACAATGGGGTGAAAAGTGAAATTAAGATAGCAGAGCAGATAGATAGATACATGTGTATACCGGTAATTATATATATTAGAAAGTCTCAATTTCTGCTCGGAGTTCAAATTATGCTCCATAAAGAAAGAAATTGTTTTTACAAATTTTCGCCCTTTCTTGTATTTTTGTATATAAAGAGAGAGAGAGAGAGGGAGAGAGGGAGAGAGAGAGAGGGAGAGAGGGAGAGAGAGAGAGAGAGAGAGGCAGAGAGACGGACAGACGGAGAGAGAGAGACAAATTAGGAACCTTAAGAGAATGATAACCATGGAATGACGAGTGAAATGTGAAGAAGGTAATAGAGTTATAGATTAGGAAAAACAAAAGACTAGGGAACATATCACTGTGGGAATGAAAGAAGAAAAAAGAGATATATGTTTGTTTGAAAACGAAATCAAATTAAGATTATGGGAAGTATAAACACAGGCTCAAATATTTGGCGATAGATCTAGAGCGAAAGTATGGGTAAAATACCGGTAATAGAAATTTGTAAAGAGTGAATGCGTAGTTCATGCAAGAAATAAGTGTAAAACATTAGAAGGTAAGTGGTGGAACAGATGAAATTGTGGGTTGCTTAAAATCTCAAATATTTATATTGGACA
Organism: Strongylocentrotus droebachiensis; assembly: GCA_035222895.1. NCBI lineage: Eukaryota > Metazoa > Echinodermata > Echinoidea > Camarodonta > Strongylocentrotidae > Strongylocentrotus > Strongylocentrotus droebachiensis. Next base: position 180,569 of record JAVYIG010001248.1, on the reverse strand, counting down.
TAAATAAATCAATGGAATGATGGGAGCTTATCTTGAGCTCTGGTATGGGAATTGTATTTTGAGAGAAAATTGCTCTGATTTCTTCTGGATTGTTTATCCTGCAGTAGATAGGTTGTTTGAAATAGTGTAATAAAAACAAACGCACAAAATTAAACTAACCACACTGGGCATCATCTTCAATAAAATCCATAACTCCCTTTTGCACATAGTGATCTGGTGTCGTGCCTACTTACCCGGATTTCCTTATCTTTTTATACCGATTACTCTGCCACTTTACATTTGTAATCTTGAACATTCAGTCTAAGTTTCGTTGGACTCTGTGAGAATTTATTTTCTATATTTACCAGAACTCCAGTACTGTACATAAGGAGAAGTGAAAAGGGGTACAACATGAAAAGAAAAATACATATTCAATCATGGCGTGACAAATTGAGCAGAGGATAGGATGAAGACAAATCTTAATCTCGAATAAAGACAAACATTTCCCAAAAGCATTAATTTCTTTAAAATAATATTTCAATTTATAAATGTAGAACAATTCTCTAATATCTTTGAAACTCTCAAATGCACAAAATTAGGATTATTAAGCACGCCAACTGGAGTCGGATTATTGTACAGTGTTTGTTGGCAAGGCGGAGTTTTGCAACTAGGAACGCTTCGGCGTAGTAAAGTCCAAAGAATTACATTAGACCCTAAATATATTCTGGTATTTCACCATTTCATAATTTGGATTGAACAACACACTTGTGGTTTTTCCATTAAGAAGGAACGAAAGTTGGAAGTGAACTGAAACATATTGGATATCACACAGATTACCTGTTACTCAATGAAAACAACCGCCTTTTGGACTGCAAGTCCGCTTCAATCGTTGCCTGATCTGTGAGCCAGACGCAGCGGCGCGGAAATCGCCGTGAACCGGTAGCTCCGCCAAGACTCCGACAGACACAGGCCGTGCCGGGCCGTGTACTTCATCGAATGAGGTCGCCGGACGTGAGACTTTTAGATTTTGTGTTGGACCACTTTAATTTATGAATAAAAATTCAAACATGAAGCCAATGCGATGCGAGAAATGTCTACAGATCTAAGTGTATCTACAGAGGAATCACATTGAAATTTCAACTTGCTTTGAAGGATATTCCTTCAATTCAAATAGAAACTGTCAAATAAATTGTTTCTTCAAAATGGACAGTGCCAGAAAATGGCAACACAACAGTTCGCTGACCACCCCATCACAGATGGATTGATTTACTTTTACCGTGGAATTACCAATATTACAATGCAGAGGCATTTGTGAAACAAGACTTTCAAATAGATCTATCAGAGACAGAAAGTGTCCACCAGAAAGATGAACAAGTATGAGGTGTTGGGCATTGTTGGGGAAGGTGAGTAAAGTTTTCAGTTTCTTTTTTTTCCCCTTTTTTCTTTCCTTCAGCCAGGGCTCTCGCCAAGAAATTAAAAAGGCGTGGCGCGACCCGAGGAGAAATTTGACCCCCCCCCCCCCCCACAAAAAAAAAAAAAAAAAAAAGTAAAGATTTCGATTTTTTTTTTTTTTTTTTTTTTTTTTTTTAATGATTAATTTAAAAAAATAAGTTTACAAGTATAAGGAGTAATTTGATTAATTTTTTATCCCTGTATTATATTCCGGGTCATTGTCATATTTACATTTGCACTAAATAATCTAAATTATCAATGTTTATACAAGTAGGTCTATGTTGGAATTTGTGAAATTTGTTATCAAATGTTACGAAAAAAAAAGAAAAGAGAACGATCCTAGTTGTTAAGATTTTGATCGGGCTAGACCAAGTCATGTATTTAAAGCTGTAATTATTTTCCTTATATTAAAAACAATATTGCATTTTCTTATTTTCACAAAAATTGCAGTACTCAAATTTCTGCAAGTCTTTTACTTTATATTCGAGTAAAATAAATTCTCTGTCTCAAAATGACATACACCCGTCGACCCCAAGACGCCAGAGCAATTAATAGAAAGTCTGAAGAGCTGCCGACGTGTTTATACGCCCGCGTCATTATGGCCAGTTATTATTTGTAATTTGCTGGAAATTGTTCTTTAAAAATGAGAAATTCACGAGTTTGAGTAGGATCTCACTATATCATACTTTAATGTTAAAAATGATTGTTGAATATCTGAATTTGGTTAATCTGAATCTCGGTGAGCTTTTATTGAGCGATGTGAAAACATGCAGCCACAACTGAATGTGAACATTTTGATTGACTGCATAGTTGCTTAGTAACCACACATAAACAGAGATTAGAAAGTAGATCAGTTCATTCATGACTTATGAAGCTCCTGCCCCTCTGAGCTAATGTAAACAAAAACAAAGCCATTAATGGGCCGAGTGAATGACCTCAGGTGAATGTGACAGAGAAGAGAGCGAGAGAGAGAGGTTTTCCCACGCTTATCTTTTCAGGGGGGGGGGGGGGGGGGAAGAGATAACTTCACGAAAGAGACAGCGCAAGAGAGAGAGAGAGAGAGGGAAATGTCTGATAGGGAGCGCGCGCAAACATGAAAGGGCTAGGCCGCCAAGGAGGGATCGGAGCTGAACAAAGGGGAGACATTATAGGCCAAGAGCATTAGGTCAAAATAGGCTTTAACCTGGACATTTTTGGTAACAAGCTGATTTTTTCAGGATAGGTCCAGAAATATGTCTAGAATAACATACTAAAAGTCCTCGTGAATCCTCCTTGAGCGTTTTCCGTAATCCAAGATGGCGTCCAAAATGGCCGCCATTTCCTGAATTTCTTATAGCTTTGCAACTAGATCACCAAAATACAAAATTTAAATGTCTAAATATATGTTTTTTAGCATAAGGAACTCATTGAAATACATGTTGATAAATTTTGAAACACACAAGTAGCTATAAACCACTTTAGCCCATCCCGAAATCAGAAATGGCGCCCAAAAATGCCGCCATTTCCTGTATTTCTTATAACTGTGCAATTAGATAACCCAAATACCACATTTAAATGTCTAAATATATGTTTTCAGCATAAGCAACTCAACCAAATACTTATTAATACATTTGTTAACACACAAGTAGCAGTAAAACTACTTGAGCCCTTTCCGAAATAAAAAATGGCACCCCAAATGGCCACTCTTTCCAATTTTATCTCATTGTATTAAAGTAGATACGTTATGAATACAATCAAATGTCTATACTAGAAAAGCACCATTGTAATACATATCAGTACAAATAAACCTTTCATTAAATAATTAAATACTTCTTATACATAAAGTATACACACCCACCCACCCACCCACCCACACACATATGCACACATATGGCTGCTTCCATCAGACTGATAGTGTGCAACCGTGAAGAGTACTCAACGTTAGATGGAACTGAAAATGGAGACACATTAGTACCAATTAATGTTGCACGGGCAAAAGTCACAAGGTTTCAAACAGGAAATACACCTCAATAAGGGAGTTTACAGATAGCACATGGTACAAATGACCCCAAATATCCACAGATCTTTTACACATGGAGAAGTTCCACTTTGAGCATATTAGAATTATAACTGCCAAAGTCCTAGATGTGCTTCTAGAATACCTTTTGTTTGCCCTCTTGAAAAGAATACTTCCACCTGCGTATCATAGAATGTCCCGTTGGTGCATAAATGAATAATGTTACATAACTTTCATGAGCGAATATCCAGTATTCATCTCTGTGGGTTTTACCTTTCTGGTACAAATGACCTTTATCTGCCCATGCGCAGATTGTATCTATGAACTGGCTTATAGCACATATGCCATGTCATCTCAGCTAGTCATTTCTGTCGCCAATAATGTTGAAATAGCTGCGTATAAGCACCGGAAGAGTGGCTCACGTAAACAGGTAGACATCTTGAACTGAGCAACATGAGCTTTGTCCTTAATGGAGTGGTTTCATGAAAGTGGCCATGCAGAGTGACCAGTACGAGAATTGAAACTCTGCCCTTCATAAATTTAGACCCCTCCAATCCGAGTACCATCTACACTGCACTATACTTTGCACAGTCACAATGTGAAAAACATAACTTAAGAATATGTGCAGTAACATTTGACCAGCCCTCGTACATCAAGGCGGCAGAGATTGTAGCTTCTTCTCAAGACCTAGGAAAAGTAATCGTCCGTTTTGGTGGATTTAAGCTCCTCATGTCATATCTCGGCAGCATATAGTCCTTGCATGGGCGGAAGTATGCTTGCAGAGCTATGGGAGACAGTGTACGCCACAGGGTCTGTCATACATATGCAATCTGGTCATGCATTTTCCCTTTCTCTTCATGCTCACATTCTTACTTCAGCTGCCCGCATTGGCGTGTTGATGGGTAAACCTGGCGTCTTAGACAGCATAGATAAGGACCACTTAGCAAATCTGTATGGTGCACTCCTCAACCAGGACAAGAAGGTGACTGCTGTACCTGAGAAGAGTGTGTCAAACAGTTAAAGTCAGATCATTTCACAACTCTTTGACCGGGCAGCAGGACACAGTAGGACAGGGAAACTTTGGTTGCAGTATATCCGACATTTATGTGTCTCTTCTGCAATGTTTCATTCCAGCTGAAAGGACAGGGGACTGGAAGCTCCATCTCAGCTGTGTGAGGGAAATGATACAACATTTCCATGCTGCAGGACATCTTCCCTAGTTCATATCAAATCAAGTTTTTACAACAGATGGAAGCTCTAGAGCAAACCATGCCAGGAAATGAATATACACAATTTGCAGAAAAGGGATACTTCACCATCCGCCGTGTGGATTCATTCTGGGGTGGAAACTTCTCTGATCAGACCATTGAGAAGTTCCTGATGCGGCAGCTGAAAACATCTAGAGAAATGACTCGTGGACGTGGAATCACAGACAGTACATTGGCTAAGTGGGTTCATGGACTTCCTCACTGTGTTCCTACCTGTGATGAACTGGAACAGTTCACCGGAGTACACACTGGTATATCAGAGCAGTATAAAGACATACAGCAAAGTATCAGGTCAAGAGACAATAAAGAAAGATGTATCTTTGTTGGATGGCTGCAGGCACATCACCATTTGCTGGATACGAAACTAATTGCCTGGTCTCCTTGTCAACTGGCATCGTCGCTGGCTCATCTGTTAATTGTCATTAAGCTGTACAAATCGGCCTAGTAGCGGCATCCGAAACGATGAATGGTAGGAAGTTAACAGATATCAAGCTACGTACATCGTAAGGACAAAGTGAAGACCATTGGTGCCAAGAGTAAGAGAGTGAAAATCAGGGGACAAAGCACATAAGTCAACTCAACGCTACTGTTCAACAGAATCACATGTGTCCTGAATACCAACACTGAGATGGAATCGTTCTTTGCTTATGAACCTTTTCCCACGCACTTTCCCTTTCAAAGATGGGGTGATGCGGAAGCAAACAAAGAGTTATCTGGGTCTCCTGCTGAATTCGTTCTCCAAGCAATCCAACCTGTCAGAAATGGTCTCTTTGTTTAAGATGATGGTCGCCTACTGCACCCCAAAGCATTATGGAGCTCATTTGACGGTAGTGTTCGATGGATATGGAAGTGCAACTTCGACAAAGGTAGCTGAGACGAATAGCCCAAAGATGTACCTCTTTATTTGATGGTATTATATGCCAACAAGCACAACCCAAAACAGCTTCCCTTGCCAACAGCAACAATAAGATGAGACTTATACAAACTCTATGTGACAAAATACGTATCAAGCAGGCAGAAGCGGATGCCACTACCCTGATTGTCTCTACAGCACAAGCAGTAGCAGAGTCATACAGGCCCGTTGTTGTCGTTGGTAAGGACACAGACTTACTGGTCATGCTAGTTGCTCCAGCAACCACTTCCACAGATATGCACATGCTATGCCGCAGTAATCCTGTCACGGTCCTGTCAACATTCATGAAATCCAGCATGCCATATAAAACACTTAAGTCAAATCTGACTAGAAATCAGTCAAATCTGACTAGGCATTTAGGGTCTGCTGGGAGTCAACTATGTATAAGTCAATTTAACTATGTTTTTACAGTCAAATATTTTGACTAGAATTTCCAGTCAAAATATTTGACTAGAAAAACAAAGTTAAATTGACTGATTTCTAGTCAGATTTGACTTAATGGCCCTAGTCACTAGGCATTTAGGGTCCGCTGGATATCAACTATATATCAGTCAATTTAACATCAGGCAGTTTCTAGTGTCCCCTATAGGGGACACTAGAAACTGCCTGATGTTTCTTTATGCTTTGGCAGGGTGTGATACGGTCTCTGCAATCTACCGTCAGGGCAGTCGTAAAACTTTCAATATGGTCCACAAGAAACTTGATTATGACTTGCTTGATACATTCGCAGTGGAAGCACCCATTACAAGGTAAACAAAGAACCGGGAACTTGGGGCCAGCAGTTTTGAATATCTTGATGACTACCGTCACACTGCATACACTTAAGCGGGCAATTGGTCGCAGTTCTCTGAGTTCATCCTTTCAGTTAGAAAGTCTACCTCCAACTAGTGCTGCAGCAAAGCAACATCCATACCGCCCATATCTTACAGTCATTATGTATAAAAAGCTTTAGCGACCTTGGTACTAATGTGTCTACATTTTCAGTTCCATCTAATTTTGAGTACTCTTCACGGTTGCACACTGTCAGTCTGATATCGTTGAGGATGATGGAAGCAGCCATATGTGCATGTGGGTGTGTGTGTGTGTACTTTATGCATAAGAAGTGTTTTTTAATTAAAAGATTGTTGTACTGATACGTATTTCAATGGTGCTTTTCTAGTCTAGACATTTGATTATATTCATAACGTATCTACTTTAGTACAATGAGATAAAATTGGATATAATGGCCATTTTGGGTGCCATTTTGGGTGCCATTTTGGGTGCCATGTTGGATTTCGGGAAGGGCTCAAGTGGTTTCACTGCTACTTGTGTGTTTCAAAATTTGTTAATAAGTATTTGGTTGAGTTGCTTATGCTGAAAAACATATATTTAGACATTTAAATTTGGTAATTGGGTTATCTAGTTGCAAAGTTATAAGAAATACAGGAAATGGCGGCAATTTTGGGCGCCATTTTTTATTTCGAAAAGGGCTAAAGTTGATTTATAGCTACTTGTGTGTTTCAAAATTTATCAACATGTATTTTATTGAGTTCCTTATGCTAAAAAACATATATTAAGACATTTACATTTTGTATTTGGGTTATCTAGTTGCAAAGCTATAAGAAATTCAGGACATGGCGGCCATTTTGGACGCCATCTTGGATTGCGGAAAACGCTCAAGGAGGATTTATGAGGACTTTTAGTATGTTAATCTAGACATATTCCTGGACCTATCCTGAAAAAATCAGCTTGTTACCAAAAATGTCCATGTTAAAACTAATGCTCTTGGCCTAGCATTTTGATAAGATTGGATTGTCTGTAATGTATCATCGACCAAGGCCACGTGTTGAGTGATGGCTCCACTAGTCTGGCACATCGTGTAGTTGGTTTCCCAAATAAATAACACAGAAAGTGATGAAATGTTAAAGTGAAAGTTGAAACTTTGTAATTCACACTACTTCTTTTTTCTTTTAGATTTTTACAATCATAGCTTATACTAAAGTCCCTCTAACGTTATTTACAGCTATAATATGTATAATTACTTTGCCCAATGTTACAAAATAGGCTGTTGGAATTAAAGCAAAACAATTTACTTTAGTTCATTCATGGTTTGCTACTTCGCAAACGCATATGAAATAAAAATTCATTCAGACCCTTTCAATGGTCCGTGTGTCTATCTCTCTCCCAACACAACAACTACCCTCACCCCCTCCCGGGTGGGGGGGGGGGGGGGGGTTGGGGTCGAGATTCAAAGTTCAATATTCAATAATAAACATTGAATTATTTCTTACAATCAAAGTAAGAACGCAAAATAAAACGGTAATAAAATAAATTCGATGTACCAGCTGGTAGAAAGGAGGCGAAATTAAACAAAACTATAAAGATTGCCTAGTCTACTTCATAATTGTTATGCCAATATTTTGGATAATTCTCTTTTGTACTTGAAACCTGATTTTATGTATAAATGTTTGCATGCATGTATTAAATAGTGAATTAAGAAAACGTAATTAAGCCTTTAGGTAAACCAAAGAGATACAATTTTTAAATTAAAGTCAGTTATAATAATGAGCCAGTTTTTGCACAGAAATAACAAACAAATTAGGAATTAAAGTGATTACTATGATCATCATCAATATCATCATCATCATCATACCAGTAAGTCCATGATCATACTGGCACATATTTTAATTAGACACTTGCGACTTTGAAAGTTCGAGTTGAGGTCAACACACACACACACACACAGGCTAGGCCTGCTGCGCTAAGCTATGTGCACCCAATATATGTGTATCGTATGTACATTTCCCCACAGCAACACAGCTACATAGAATACAATGGCGTGATCCATGTGCGTCAGTGTGTCTGTCTGTCTCTCTCTCTCTCTCCCTCATCGCGCCTTGACATTTTCTCTTCTCTCTCTCTCTCTCTCCCTCCCTCATCGCGCCTTGACATTTTCTCTTCTCTCTCTCTCTCTCCCTCTTTCCCCACTCTACTGCATGATCTACGGGTGTGTGTACTGTTTCGAGAACGCTAGCGCTTCAATACTTTTGGAGCGGGCGGTAGCTGGCAGCGCCGCGTTTGTCAAGTAATGAACATAATACGCGTGGCGCGCGTGTGGCGCTGTTTTCTTTGAATGAAGAAGGGGTGGCGCAATATGTTTAATATCAAGAAGGCGTGGTGCAAGGTCAGGCAAAATCAAGAACGCGTGGCGCGCGCGCCACGCGTTATCTGAGGCAGCGAGGGGCCTGCCTTCAGCTGTTAGTGTTACCGTTTAAATAGTTAGATTCTCCTTCCTATTCATTAAAGATTGTAATGTTGTACCCACATACTGCCAAAAGTGGCTTTGATGTGTAATCTTATTTCTTTGCCCTTCATTCTCCAAAATGAGGGCACAATGTTTGATTGCTAAAATGGTAGTTCTTATGCAATTGTGTTTAGTTTAACGTGTGGAAATAAGAATTACAATTGTAATAATGAAGGGGTGACCAAAGTTCGCGGAGATTTTGACAATATAAAATGTGATAGGATCTATTCGATCTATGATTTCTCATATTCTACACAAATTTATTTATTTAAATTATTACCAAATGGACGGCAAAGTTTTTTTTACTACAAATTGGTTCAACTAGAACATTTATCGTCAAAGGATTCCGGAGATATCACGATCTAAAAATTAGATTTTGGATCAGCGTCCGCGCTGCAACTAAAAAAGTCATCAAAACATCGAGACCTTAGCTTCGTGCACAGGGGTTTACAGCCAATTTATCAAAAAATGTGATCCATAAAAAAATAAGGTAATATCATCATTTGCAAGGCAAGATATCATACAATTAGTTGGTAGTTTGATACCACTTTTTACTTGCAATTTTGAGGAAATCTGCTCTAAAAATGAAGATTTTCAGACCCTGGCCTTATCGGTGAGTTGATAATTGTCGAAGCGGACGCAAATTATGACTGCAAATTTGCTGATCTTTTGTCGATATTTTCACGATTTCGTAACAATTCTGAAGAAAATTTTGTCTCTGTTTCTCTTTCCATTGGTGATATCAGATTTTCGAATTCTTACTTATTTTTGGAGATTGCGAACTTAGGTCATGTGCGAATTATGGTCACACGTCTATAAACTTAACATACTAGTAGGCTCTGCTTGGAGGGAGTCTGGCTATAAACTCGGGCCCGGGGACAACTAGGGTTTCTTCTTCTTCTTCTTCCTTTTGAGTACAGACCTCTTTACAGAGTATTATCGTATTATACTGGGGGTGTGCAGGTGGACCACTACACCGGGGTTAGGGTTAGAGTTAGGGTACAATGACGAAAAAATGACCGCTTTTGCAGCGGGCCGAGTTGTCCCCAGGTCCGAGTTAGCTTGGATCCGCTTGTAGCTACTGTGCCCAGTCAGACTTTGGCAACACAAAGACTAGTAACGTTTAAAAATAGGTCATATAAAATTAATGGTCATCTTTGAGACTTTGATTACACAGCAGAGTTAATTCAGACTTAAAAGGCGAATTTAGATACTGGTAAAATTATATTTCTTCAGTTTATATTCTAGGTTTTATCCTTTGTTTTGGTATAAAATATCTATCATTTGACCTTACAGACATTTAAAAATGTTGGTTAGAAATATGTTACAAGTTATTAACATTGACCTTTGAAAATCATGAAGTAATGGCGGTTTTAACACCTTACTGAGCCTTTGGTTGTTTCAGAACTTTCAGTATCTAAAAATGTACTGTAGTTTATAATGTAATTCATTGACATGGTGCATTTCCATCCTAACTTTGTGTCTAGTCCCACATACATAGCTGTACATGTACATGTGCACAGTTTTAGATTATCATGAATCGAGATCTGGAGATTATTAATGAACTGTAATTTTTGCTGCAAAAGTATTACTTTTTAGGCCTATACACAACACATGTGTAAACATAACTTCTTATAGTTCTTACATTATAAGAATAGAGCTCTTGAATCAATTTTTAGTTCAGAACTTTACAAGCATTCATATAAACTGTATACTTCTGACTTCTGAGTCTTAAAATGGATTCTGATTTTATAGTATTGCAATTTTGGGTTAGATTGTATTTCACAAATATGTGACCTGAATATAGTTTAAACAATATCTATAAAAGGAAGTAGATGATAATGTTCTTCAGTTCTGTTGACACCATGATACAGAATACTGAGGGCCTCTATTCATTGTATTAATTGTACTGAGGTAAACCAGTCTCCTCCCATCTCAAGGCCACGCCACTATCTACTTGTATTGATACCCCACATCTAATCCATACCCCAGTCAACTCTTAGCAATCCCCTTTACACTATTATGAATTAGATTAAAAGAGTGGATCGTTTAGAAACCATGGGTGCAATGCCTGCTCCTATTGATTGATGCGGAGAGGCCCTGGATGGGTGCACATCTCAAATGGTGTGAGGGGATTAAGTGATCATTGTGTTATGACATGGGGGAGCGATACAGTATCCCTGTATGACTTGAAGCTTTTGGAAGGAGATTGATTTAAATTGGAGTTAAATAAAAAGTATTTGGAAGCTTTTATCAGAATACTGAATTGTTGATAGTGTGGAAGATTTTGAGCTACAGTGTAAGGCCTACTGTAGGGGCTTATCACGGAGATTGACATCCTTATTTTGGGATCAAAACATTCATGCATGCCTACAGGAAGATTGATTGAAACATTATTTGTCATAAAACAACTTGCAAAAGAAACTACCGGTATACAAAACATAAATTCAGCACTGCAGGTGTTTTTATAAAGTCTGTACCTTTGAAAGATTTTGCATTCATTATCATTTTTGCAAAAACTTCTCAATTCAGAGTAAGGAGGTTATTAGTTTTGTCAACAACAATAAAATTGTATCCTAAAAAAAGTGTTGGAACTTTAACCTACCAGAATTTGTTCTTAAAAGTGGTTAATATGTATACTGTATAAACATACAAACAGGGATAATATTGAGAGCACTCTTCACACTAAACCTGCTGTATCTAGTGAATCCTCAAGTAGGCCTACAGTGTACACATACATGTACATGCACTGTATGCATAAACCCGACTCCACCTTCACTCGGTTTGATCCTATGAGATAATTGAAATTAATGATTTTGAAACGTCCTTTCAAAATGTCCAACCAATTCTTGCTCTTTAGATCCCAAGCCTACTTCGGCTGCTTAAGAGATATCTGCCAGTTCTACTTCCATTTACTGTTTCGCATACTGAATATATCATTGACTAATTGTGTGTTTCTAGAGACACTGAAATCTTTTGTAATTACTCTGGTACTCTGGTATCTTTTCTGAACAGAAATGATTGAAGTAGTCTTTGACTATTTGTAAGAGATGTTGATGATTTGGAGCAGTTTCTTGAAATATAATTAGTCTGGCAATTGCCAAGCATGTACATTTATGTAGAGATGTGTAATTTATGACTGACTGTACAATACAATTGTAGGGAAACAAAGAAACTGTAAGAGATATTAAACTATTGTTAGATTTTCTTGACAAAAAAGTGTATTCATCCATTCAATTTCCTCTTTTCTTCTACCCATTTTTCAGGAGCTTATGGAGTGGTCATGAAATGCAGACACAAGGTAAGAATGATTTTTATTTTTATTTTTAAAACACTTTTAGAGGCTTTAACACTTAAACACAATCCTTAGTTTGGGCATTTGACCTGAACTGAAATGTCTCAGGTTCGATCTCTGACATGGTATATGTCCTTTGGCAAGGCATTAATCTGGCATTTGTCATACCCAGGAGAGAAATGGGGACCTGGTACTGCTGGTACCTGTACGTAGGATGAGGAAATCCTCTGTTGAGCCATTATCGCACAGAGAAATGGAGTGTTATTTTCAGTCTTTGTCCCAATCAAATGTCATTTGGAGGCACTTATTTTTCCATGTATCATTGTATGGTAAAGTATAAGCAAGCTCCTGTAAATATTGCAAAACAGTTGACAGTAAATTCACACTCTTTAGCACAATAGGTAGTCAGGCTTCGCTACTTTCACCGGACAACATCATGCCGTTATGTTTGCTCATCAGATTTATTTTCACCTGTGCTAGTATTGGCTAGTCTACAGTGTAGCTGCTAGGCTCACATATTTTTACTTGCACACCGAAAATGTTACATTCAAAGTTTGGAGAAAGTAGACTAATATTTAGCATCTCTGAGAGGCTATTGGATACCTGTGATTATTCTTTGAATCCAGACTCTCTTAAAAAGTCTTAGTTGTATTTTCATTTGGAAGGGTGAGTGGTTGGAGAAATTTCTCCTCACCTGAAAGTAAAGCTAGTAAATTATTGTCAAACTTTGTGCACAGAGTGAGAGGGAATTTGCTTAAAGAGCAATCCAACCCTAGTAATAAATTCATTTGTATTAAAGAAGAAAAATTAAGATACCTGCATGGTGAACAGAATAGCGAACATTTGAAATAAATCAGATCACTAATAAGAAAGTTATGAGAATGTTTGAAAAATTAGATCACTATTCATGTCTACAGTATATAGATGCAAATCTCAAATGGGCTGTTTGGTCAATAAATTGTGACGTACAGTACAATGTAGTCCCGGATAACTACTCTCCTGTTTGTCGTGTACACAAATGTCATTAAATTCTGATTTATTCCCAAGTTCCTTCTCCCTTGGGGCACTATTGAAATGATATTATGGAGAGTTTATTATTACAGGTCCTCCAAAAAGAAAAGACCATATACTGTATCCCAAGTCATACATTTGTGATTTTTTAAAGTCATTTTGTGTCGTGTATTGTATAACTTCATTGATGTACATCAATATTCTGTTTATAAACATACATGTATAAATCAATTTACAATGGAAACATACATGTACAGTATATGGAACAAATGGGAAAGTTGTCCAACACTCCATCACAGAGAAATGACTGATTCAGTCAATTTGAAGAGCCCATTCCTTTATTGATTACAACTGTCACAAATTAAAAACTTTCTAATTTTATGTCTGATTTCATTCAATCTTTCACCAGTCTACTTATCTGATTTTTCTACTTTCCCCTAGAGTAGTTTGCTATCAAGGTTAGATTTCCCTTTAAAAATAGACCCGTAGCTAACCCAAATGAACAGTCTGATACAAAGCTGGGAGAGTTTTGTAAATATTGGGTTGAGTAATTAGAGTTTGATTTAGAATCACTCAGCCTGGCCCTTTCGCTGAATGTTGTAGGATTTGCTAAGTACAAATATTAGACTCTTTATTTTTATATGGGCATTTTTCAGTATGGGCATCCTGATTTTTTTTTTTTGGTGGGGGGGGGGGGGTAGGCAGCAGGGAGCAGGGAGCATACACATTATTAAACTTTTTTGTTTGCAAATCCATTTTTGTGTTTGTTTTTTATTCTGATTTCCTTTGACCTTTCAAAGCAGCAATGATTAAATATAATTCCCTAGTTATTGAGTTTTTAATGATAACGTTTGGTTCTTTGTAAAATGGTGAATTTATGTATGGTAGTTAAAATTAAATTTGTTCTAAATTATTTGTAAGCTCTGAATGTTGAAAAGTGCTCCAAAATGATGGAACTTGCCAGTGTGGTAAATAGTATCGGTATACAGTACAGTAGGCTACATGTATGTTGATGTGAAGGAGCTGTGTACATGTTTCTATCACACTTCAATAAATAGAATAATGACTTCGAAGCTTATTCACTTTGATTTCATTTCGAATTTTCAATATCTTACATCTAAGTCCGTCTCAACTTCTAAGTAATTGATCTGTAACTGCAACAAAAACTGACACTGTGTGAAACAAAATATTTTGTACACATTGTACCAGACACTCCACTTGCAAGACACTGATTAAACACTAAAACATACATGTACTCTGTAGAAAACACTTGAATATCTCTTGTTTTTAAACTTCTGTTATCTTAGGAGAATTCAGTGTGTTTGTACTTGAAGAATCCTGTGTGCTTTTGATCTCACATGATTGCGATATTTTGCACCTTCGCATGTAATTGAAAGATAAAAGAAGTTGCCTAGCTACATGCAGATAGCCTGTTGCTATATTTGTAGAATGTTTATTTTGGTGATTAAGTGATTATACAGTCCTTTGTGTCATCCATGTTTCTCAGATCGGTTTAATTATACCGTTCTTCCATTGCTCAATAATTCATCTTACTATCTCTAACAAATCTACTTTTCTACCAATTATAAATGTTTGCGGGTCCATGCACGAAATGAAAACTATGCGCTCATAATGGGATAATTTATGCATTGATGTACATACATGTACGTACATATATGTACATGTACGTCCATTTCACCCTGCAGTAATTTTAATCTTGCGCAAATGGGTTGAAGACTCAAAAGGGTAGTTTGGGAATTATGCAAAGTGTGTGTTTATTGTTGCTATGGAGTCGATATTCAGTGTGTTCATAGCTTCATATTCACTAGGCATACTGGTGTGCTGAATTATGAAATTGGTCTGACCTACATGTAGATATTTTTGAAACAGTGCGAATACCTCTTGTTGTTTGGATAGTGGTCCATAGACTGTAAGATAATCACGCAATAACGACTATACGCAATTTCTTTTGAAAAATTCTAAGAACATATGTTGTAATTTCCCCCCTTCTTTAGTGTATTTTCTTTATCTTCCTTTTTTATGTAATCTTGATTCTAAGTAAATTATTTATCAAGGTTACTGTTATTTTGTATTATCAATGGTCGGCAATACGTCAACATGGTTATGTCACGATAAAGGCCATATCAGCTCCAATAAGCTACATCTTTTGGTTGTACACTACAGTACTCACTGTTGACTTTAATTGCTATTGTTTAAGGAGCTAGAGTATTTGTTTATGTCATTATGTAATGTACCTTACATTTATAGTTTGAAATGATAATAAACTGAAGGTAAATGAAAGATTTAAGTTACTGTAAGTATGCTTATAATAAACTTTATTCTCTGACTCCTTTTTCTCTTTTATCATACATTTCATGGTAATTTTGTATATAATTTGCATAAAACAGGCATACAACATGTACATGTAAAACTATGTAAATTTTCATTTTTTTAAAATTCCTTTTGTTACAAACCTCTTATAATAGTTCTCAATGTCTACATGTAAAGTGAGGTGATTTCCTTACGTTTAAGAGGAAATTTGACTGTAATCCTTGATTTTTCAATCATTTCATTTTTCTGCAGGAATCCAAAGAAGTCATGGCCATCAAGAAATTCAAGGACAGTGAAGGTATTTAAGAAGAATGCTTCAAAAATTTGTTTGTTTCCTTATGCAGTTAAAATATTGCATTTTAATACCACACTGTATAGCTACATTGTACTGACAGTAATTACATGTACGTCGTTAATAAAAAAAAATCAGAAGAAAAAAAAAAATCGCTATTGTAAGGTGCTGTTGAATAATCAGAATAACATGTTTACATTAATAAATGACAGTTGAAAGTGCCTTAATGTATGTGTTGAGTAGTTATTAAACATACCTTACAAGCTCTCATGAAATAGGTGCCCCTCCCCTGAAATTCATTCAGACATCAGGTACTGTTCAATTTGCATTTGATGAGCATTTTAAATTTTAAATTTTTATTCCAGGTTACAGATGCAGGTAACAACTGAATTATTCATACATGTACCCTTATGATTTGTAGATTTGTGAAAAAGGGATATTTCCTGAATTTATGTTCCTTGAGAATGTGACGTATATATATATATCTCTCACACGACCATGAGAGAAACAAATTTACCAAATATATGAATTAGTAGGCGGTTTCCCGGCAATTTTTTTATCATCATGTATTAGTCAAAACATATTCTTTCACATGATTGGTAATGAGAGCTTCCATTTCATTTTTTGAAATTGGGGCGTTACCAATACTGGTCTTTACCTTTAAAGCTTACATCTACAATGTAAAAGTATTCAACAAAAGCCCTAATTCAACCAGTTCCTGTTCCATTCTAGAAGTTACGAAAAATACAAAGACATCAAATTTACAAGGGGTATGAGTAATTTAGTTGCTGTAAATATCTCTTCTTATGCTATCATACATTTGGTTTATAGGAAAAGCTGCATGAGAATGAAATGACCATTAGATTGCTGGTCTCCGTGATCTTTTTGACTATTACCATGCTCTTCTAAGCCATAATTGATGACTTGTTATCATCACGTTTGCCAAGTAATAGCATTGTGGTATCAAATATGCAACAGTTTGAACAAATTCATTATCTGCATCATCATAATTTGTAATAATTTTCAATTTCAATGCAAAACAAAAATGTTACTGTTATGTCGCTTCTGAGTAATTTTCTATTCTTCTGCATTCTGTTTTCTTGAAATTAGGTCTGTCATGTACGAAATTTATCTGAACAATGATACATTTCAATATGCAAAAAGTTGAGATTACATTTAAAAGTACTGTTTAACTTATAACATGATTTGATGCAAAAGGTTGATACTGTAGTGGCAAAATGAGATATCTACCGGGTATGACATTTTGACAAAAGTTTCCAGCCAGCTGATGAATGCATATAATTAGTGAACATTTTCCTCTCCAGTAATTATTTCTTTGTTCCTGTCGATCATTTTGTGTAAATAGGAAAAGAATGCCACAGTGACAGGCAATTTTTAATTTTTTAGTGAAACATTTCACCTTGCGGGTGTTTTTAAAAATCATATTGTTAAATTAACACATGTACAGGTTACCTACAATGTAAAAGGTCTTCTAATACATGGCAGACATTCCTATGCATATTTATGACCCTAAAATATGTAATACCCTACAGTATCTGTAAATTTATTGCAGAAATTGATATTAAAGGCATTCCCAACTCTTAGTATTATCACTTTTATGATAGTTGCCAAGCAAACTTGGCCTTCAGTATGTGTAGATTGATCTACTCTAGATAGGGAAAGGTAATTATGAGATGTTTGCTTTGCCAAAAATTGTTTGCTGACATCTGCAGTTGTTTACGTTTGGACCATGCCATATACCCAGTTTATATTTGCTTTCCATACTGTTTAAAGGCTACCAACCACCCAAATATATTTCCATACATATTTAGGGGTTTGGTACAACTACAGTGTACTGTACATTTCTGAGCTTCTCTCAATGAAAAACAAAAAAAAGATGATTCGTGAATCGACTACCGTAGTTGATACACATGTACATGGTCGCTTGCGTAGAATATAGGGCCCAGTGGGAATTTACATTGTGGTAACCCTTTTCTTTTATAATCTGCAACTGTTTACCCATAGATTACCAAGTAAAGTTGTTTTTAATTTAATTTTTGTTGAGGTCAATTCTATACATTCTAGCAAGACACAAATGATTTTTGTAGATAATGGTACCCTTTAAATTGAAAGGTACTCTTTAATTAGTACCCTTTAATTTCAGGCTACTTGATGAGGCATTATGATGGGACATCCTGTATACGCCAATCAAACAAACACAATGAAACTTGTGGAGCGTAGCAACTGCACATCAATGGAAGCTGAACAAAAGCGGCTACAGTATGTGCAAGGGTGCGTTCATTGGCTATTATGAAGCCAGAATGTGGAGAGTGAAAGCCAATCAGAACTGCTGGTTTAAAACTCACTTACTGAACTCAATTTATACTTTTTATGTGTAGGAAGGAGTGGAAAATCAGATTCTATAAGTATAATATTTGTAAATAAATCTCTTTCTATGAAACAGTCTACTAGCACAGACTCTACTTCGAAGTCTAATCTAAAATATAAATTTCTTGGCTTAAGCCATGGTTTAAAAAGTTTATAGTTTTTTTTGGTGTACAAAATATTCCTCTCAGATTCTTTGTAGATGTCTAAAAGCGAAAGTAGTTCAGATGCTACAGTGTCACTGTGTATGATGAGAAATGTAGGTTGTGTGCCTGCAGAGTGTAGACTACATGTAGCTGCACCATAAAGTAGTAGTAGTAGCTGTCTGTCGCGAAGCGACAATGACCGCCTTCATTTTCACTTTACAGCTTTTCTCCATACAGCTCGCTGGCCTGCAGCAGTTGTCCAAGTCTTGGTTTCAATTTGCCTCCGCTTAAGGTTTCTCTTGATAAAGTAATTGCTACATTATTCATGAAATTTCATATTTCAGAAAATCTGATTTTGGGCAAAGTATGAACAAAAATACACACTCATTTCTATGATTTACATGTAAATCAATGATTTCACCATGTTTAAAGCTTTAGGTAGTGATAATGCAGCTGTTTTTTCAAACTAAACGTGTTTCAAAACAATGAAACCTGGCTGCATGAGAAAAAAAATTATGAACACAGCCCTAGCTATAGTCAACATTTTCTGCAGGATCAACTTAATGGAATCACAAAGCCTGATGAGGAGGATGTCATTGCACTCTCTCTCCCTCTCTCTCTCTCTCTCTTTTTTTTCCTTTGTGAATAAAACGTAGACACTGCCTTTTTAAGAGAGATGAAAATATGAGTGATGATAAATAGTGTCAAGGCGACGGGTTATTGTGTTGTGAAATATGTCAATGATTTTAGTCCCGGCCATGCACTGCTCTGATATGAATGAGAAGGAGAGAATAGTATACAATGTCCAAACTATAGAAAATGGAACTGGTTACAAAGGAAGATTATTTTACAATTTGTTCGCTTGGTGGGGGGTAGCATCACTAGGGCAGATTTCATACAAGTTATGTATGTACACAAACTTGCCTTAATACATCTTGGGTAGACTAGTATCATAATGCAGACAAAGTTGCATTCTTGGAAATATTCAAATTCATCTTTTATATAAATTTCTTTAACTAACATTAACAAACTCATTTTGATAGAGTAATAACATAACAAGCGCTGTATAGAAACTGTTTGTGTGTACCAGCGCTTTATAAATCTTAGATATTATGATTATTAATTAACATTCCATTTTTCAAGAAATTACGATGATGAAAGGGTTATGCATGTGCATACCAGCATTTTAAAAGAGCCAATGTACTGAAGAGAAGGAAACAGCAGGTTGGTATAACGACTTGAAAAGGGAAAGATATGTTTAAAGATGTTGTCATAGCAACAGGATGCAACAGCAGCTGCTGTTTGTGCCTTACAAGGCAGATGATCTAATTAGCAATGGAAGGGGGCGATGACTGAGTGGCTAAGGATGAGCGGAATGAGTGATGATCGGTTTGCCTACGGAGTACTAGAAACCTGAGCTGATAGAGGGCTGAGATAGAGCAGGGAGTTGGGAGGGATAGAGGCAAAGGTATAGTCCAGAATCTGGAACGTGTTATTTTATTTCATGATCGCAATCTCTCCCGTTCCCTCCCAAAATAAAGAGGAAAAAAAGTATAGAAGAAAAGGAAAGAGAGAGAGAAAAGGAACAAGAAAGAATGGAAGAATAAACGAGACACAAACAAATGAAGAAATTATTGAGGCTCTGAAAAAAAATCGCTATACACCGATAACTTTTATTTTCAAATATTAGATTTTGATCTAAATAAGAACATATTGGTAGCGATATGTGTTTCCAAAGGGTATATAGAGAAGCAATTGAGTCTTTACTATATCTTATGAACTGAACAGTCAGTGCACGATTCAAGGGGGACCGGGCCGCTCCTTCCCTTAAAAAGATTCAAACTCGCCCATCTACCTGATGCAAAAAGAGATGAGAAAAACTGGGACTAAACCTTCTGTTCAAGGTTGCGAGAATTAGCAGTTTATTCTGACTCAATTCATAATTTCCTGGGACTATGTCAAAGCGGTATGGCTGTTTTATAGAAAAATTGAAATTGGAAACTGAAGCAAAATGAATTTGGTAATTGACGTCATGTCTTATTCGTATGAACTTCATTTTCTCCTCCGCACAAAGTTGTTTATTTTCCATTTTAAGTTCTTAGAAGGTAACTGCCATTCTTCCACTCACTACTTTCATTCTTTCAGTAGAAGCAGACTAAGTATTATATTGCAAAACATATTTGAAGATTTTGTATTTCAAATTTAGCACTGTATGATTTTGTGCAACTTATATTGCTCTGCATTGTCAAATAAAAATATCATTTAAAATTTCTTTTAGGGTGCGTTTAATCAACACTTTTTCACCCTAGAATCACGGTTTCTAAAGACGTTTAGTTTAAAACGCAATGCGTTCAAGCGGTTTTTTCGTCGGTCGTAAAAATAAACGTGTTTGAAAACACAAACATGAAACGCTGAAAAAGATGCGTTTTGTATCATGATTCTGCAGAATCACGGTCGCTAAAATTTGATTGAACGGACGGAGTTCTCAATCATGATTGTATGACGGAGCCTGTTCCAGTTTGGGCAAAAACCGCGCGCCTGCTTTTCATGCAATTTGCGTTTACTATACCATGCTCTTTATTATGGCCTGTTCCGTTATGTTATACCTTGTTTTCCTTCTATCTTTTTCTCTTTCTGTCTTTCCTTATGTTATTCTTTGTTTCTTCCTTCTATTCTTATGTTATTCTTTGTTTTTTTCCTTCTATCACCTTCTCTTATGTTATTCTTTACTTTTATAATTCTATCACTTTCTCTTTTGTTATTCTTTGTTTCTTCCTTCTATTCTTAAGTTAATCTTTGTTCTTTTCCTTCTATCAGCTTTTCTTATGTAATTCTTTGTTTTAAGCATTCTATCACTTTCTCTTTCTGCCTTTCCTTATGTCATTCTTTGTTTCTTCCTTATATCACCTTCTCTTGCGTTATTCTTTGTTTTAATAACTCTATCACTTTCTCTTTCTGTCTTTCCTTATGTTATTTTTTGTTTCTTCCTTCCATCACCTTCTCATTCTTTGTTTTATTATTGCGATCTATGCTCAAAACAGCAGTCGACAGTCGACCGTAAACAATTCCAAAAAGCGCGCGCCGAAGTTGACCTATACTTCCTGGGTCAAACTGCGAGTGTGATCCGCAGTGACTGGGCTCGAAATGAGCTAGAATCAGCGTTGATGAAAAATCGCTTGAACGCTAACTGCAGTGACCTTGTTTATTGTAACGGCGTTTTGATTTGTGATTCATGTTTGTGATTCTAGCTTCGAAAATTCGATTGAAAGCACCCTTAAAAGAATAGTAATGTGTTGAAAGTTTTAATAGAGCCAGTTAGTAATTATTTATGGTTGATGCTGTAAATACAAAGGAGGTAAAGACAAAGCATGTGCCTATAGATCCATGAATGAAGGGAGGTGGACAAATAAAGACCCGCGCAATTTGAGCAGAGTCTATTGGTGTTGATGTCTAATGCCTACCGAGAACCTAGATATCTATTTCAAATGGAATTTTGACATGAAACAGCCTCAACAAGTGACAACAGAACATGTACATACATACTAACAAAACATTGATGGATACCAACAAGATACCTGGTATCTCTTTGTGGATACTATACTAGGAGCAGTAAAGACCAGTTCATATCTCACTTCATGATTGCTGGATCCATGCCACATGATTTAACCATGGTTTTATTAGTACCGTAATTCACTTGGCAACCTCTTTTTCATGAACTGCTAAATTATATACCACATAAAAAGATTAGCAAGTACCTGGTGTAAATCAGCGCTTCTCAACCAATGCATATTTACCACACAACTTGTTCACCACTTTCTTAAGTCATGTCAAGTATAATTGTTCTCATTGTTTTGTAAGGGTGCATGCATGGGCCCCAAATATGTCTATCAGCCAAAGTGGGCCTTGAGTTTAAAAGGTTTGAGAATCAATAGTGTAAATCATACTTTACTGAAATTGTGTGATTGCATCAGTGCTCACATAATGCAACATTCCTTACTTAATTACACCAGATACTGGCAACCAACCATGTCATTAATGGATTTAATGGATATTCTGACTAGTTTCTGTTTCTTTAAAAAGCCCCTAAAGCTCTATCTATTAACAGATGACTTATGAAATATGGAGGAGTTGGTGAATAAGCTACTTTAGTTCACTTGGCAATCTCTTTTTATGAATCGCTAAATTAAAAACAATATAACAAGCTTAGCAACGTTCATGGTGTAAATCATATTTTAAAGAGACTGCGTGACTGAGCGCACACTAGCATTCCTTATTCCTCCAATGCATATTTGCCATGCACTTGACATTATTTTTTATTTCATAAATAAATATTGATCGCTTGGATGATGGGACCAACTGGAGGAGACCCTGATTACACTGGAAGTAATTGCTAGTACAAGCGAGACTTACACATGTATGTTGTCCCACTGTTGTTCACGTCTCATAAAGCGCATACAGTCTTGCATAATCACAAGAACAGTTGTCTGAGCTATGGCGCAATGTTCGTAATTGATTTTGACAGAGGCTGTAAAGCGAGTGGCTTTTGGGTCATTCACACTAGGTGGATAGTGCAGTCAAGATCTTGCTAACTTGATGGTGTGAAGTGGGTTTTTGACTTGGCTCATGAGCATCCACCCATTCATGCAATGATTTAAAACTCAAGGTGCAATTGGCTAGCTCTTTATATGGCCTCTTAATTTGGGCCCTGTTTCATAAAACTTGTTATCTATAACAAATGCTAAATTTCTATGACAAAATTGCTCTCAGCCAATCAAATGCCACAATTTCAGTAGCTTATAACAGTTATTGTAACTTGTTATTAAGTTTTATGAAACAGGGCCCAGATCACAATTCACCACCGAGATGGTCCGATCTAATGCGATCTAGATCGTGCTTTCTTAGTGTGAAATGGGCCCTGAATTGACTTTCGGTCAGTGGATCTCAGATATCAATGTTTGATCTTGGATACTAACGAGCCTGTTTGCCTTGTAGCAAACATCATCATTATGAGGTTCTCAGAAGGATGCATGCCACTTAACAATGCAAAAGCACTAGGCTTATAGTGAATATATCTATAGGTACAAAATGCAAATACAGATTATCAAGATATGACCATTGTAGCTGTTTGAAGATCAAGTGTTAAAAATTTGATTTTTTAAATCATCTACATGTATGTGATAATTGTATCCGATTCTTGAGTGAACAAACATCCATCAATATCTGTGGGTGTTTCCCCCAATTTTATCTTTTTGCTACAGTTTACATAGTTACATTATCTATGAATCGTAATTATATTTGAATTGAATTGACTCATAGAGGATACATGTAGGTATAAATGTAGTTATATACATGTACATGCCACAGTTTGATTATTTAGTTGTTATCCAATATTCTATTGAATTATTTGTAGATCTACTTTGATCTATTATCTTTGTTCTGTTATTACACAGGTAGACCATTACATGGTAAATCATATTAATATTATACCATAAGACAAGGTTCTCTAGTTGTGTTAAAGGTAGTGCTGTAACATCACGGATATCTCCAATTCCGTTTAACCGCCAGTCAAAACCGGATGGTTTTCGGTTAAACAAATAAAAAAAATTAA
The DNA here is from genome assembly GCA_035222895.1 of Strongylocentrotus droebachiensis. Lineage (NCBI taxonomy): Eukaryota > Metazoa > Echinodermata > Echinoidea > Camarodonta > Strongylocentrotidae > Strongylocentrotus > Strongylocentrotus droebachiensis. Next base: position 156,610 of record JAVYIG010001248.1, on the reverse strand, counting down.
ACAAAATAAAAAAACGGGGAAAACAAAACCGTCCAATTGAAAACTGAATCCGCCATGGGTGGTCGGATACCGGACGGTTAAACGTTTGACTACAGCACTAGTTAAAGGTAAAGACTGGCAGTGGTAAAATTGCGGTTCAAGGGTTTTGGGTGCAGATGGCAATACCTCACCCTAAATTCACAAAAAAGCAGAAATATATGCCCAAATGTTCAATGTTGAAGTTCATTCGCGATATCTATCCAGGCCGGATCGATATGACATTTCCAAACTGGTCTATACCTTTAAGATTTCATTATTATTAACAATAATCTATTCTTGTACAACTTTCATGCTTACTGGTATTACCTTTTATCTTTAATCACAACTTTAACAAAAAGATAACAATTAAAAATAGCACTCCACCGCTCACGGGCTACTTTATTGGACAAAGTCAAAGTAACAAAGAAATAACCATAAAGTTGTATGTTTGACTCACTTGGTTACAAGGTGATTCTCTCATCTTTTTCATGCAAATGAAAATTGAAGTGACTGCCACTTAATATTGATTTAAAAAAAAAATACATACCAGATGAATTATACATCTTTCATCATGATATTGAACAAGTTTTTTTTTCTTCATTACACCAAATACAGGAATCCTGTTGCTCAGCATTTCTGACAAAATTTGTTGCTATATTAATGTTATGCAAGGGTCACTCTGTGGCCTGGACCCACCCTCCTCAGGTCATCACCTTTCTTCACCTGAGCCAATTATTTGTAACCTCAGGGTTTCACCATCACTTCATGTGCTTTACAGAAAAAAAAAGGCAAAGCATCACTCTTATCAGCAAATGTGTTAGTCCAGGCTTCACCCTTTGAATTATTTGCATAGGTGATGCTTCACTTTTGTCAGTTTTACATAGGTGAGGCTTCACTTGTGTCAGTTTTCCATAGGTGAGGCTTCACTTTTGTAAGTTTTCGGCCGGTCTGAAGCTTCACCACTGTTTCACCATACTGGCCATTTGCATAGTTCAAGCTTCACCACTGTTTCACCATATTGGCCATTACATATTTCAAGCTTCACGTTTTGAAATCAAGCTCCACCAATGTTTACTTATAATAGTAGACCATGACTGCAATGGTCTATAGTCATGATAGTAATTCCATACTGCTCAATAAGTACCAAGTCAACCAGGTTTCAATTCAAAGATACGTTTCAGGCACGTATACTGCGAATACTCACGCAACCAGTTATGTGTAGGAGACTAGTAGACTACTCGAAAACGATCTCGTGAAATCTCGAAATCAGTTTCGCTGGAGAAAAGTTCGGTGACCTCAGGACGATCACTCTGCAAGTGCATGAGTGACCGGAATAAAAATTAAATAGTTGTTTTGAAACGCACGATTTCGACATATTTTCGACGCGACCGGTAGTGGCTTCGATGTCACATCACCTGAACAAACAAGGCGACCGATTGGATTCGATGTCACATCACCAGAAAAAACAAATTACTCGTCAAAGCTTCACACATTTCATCAATTTGTATAGTAAAGCTTCACCCAATGAAGAAAAACAAACGTTAGGACTTCACTACAACAACAAATAGGTCAGGGTCAGGCTTAGGCGTCGAGTCGACGTCGATATTTGGCGACCTCTGAGGAGGGTGGGTCCAGGCCACAGAGTGACCCTTGCATTAATAACTTAGTATACAATTAAGTGCATCATTTCTCTATTCTTCTCTCTTCTTCAATACCAAATTGCATTTTCTCTTGTAAACTCAATCTGTGAACGTATAGCCATTGTGCTGTCTCAATCCAAATCTTTTTACTAAATTTACATTCAGAAAAAAGTGTGCAATATCATCTAACTCTCTTTTACAAAACAAATATTTTTTATCTTTCGTCTTTAATCACAATTAGACTTTAGATTGAGATATTACACCTCGATACATACATGTATAAGAGACAATAAGGTTTTCTGTTGATTGGAGGACTTATGATCAACTATTAAAGATCTGTCACACATCTTGATTTAAGTAGCCCAGCTAGCCTACTGTGATTCTTTAATTAAAGTTTAAATATCATATCATATCATTGTTTTACTTGCAGACAATGAAGACGTGAGAAGAACAATTCTGAGAGAACTCAAACTCCTACGACAACTGAAGCAAGAAAACATTGTAGAACTCAAGTAAGTACCGGCATGGTGATCTGACATTTGCTCTGCATATATATAATAAAGCTGCCTTAAAAGTTATTGAGTTAGGATTAGGGTTGCAATTGGGATTTAGTTAAGCTATAGTGTCAAGGTTGAGTTTTCAGGTTAGGGTTAGGATTAGGGTTTGGATTAGGGTCCATGCATGTTGTAGGAATTTGACCAATGTTAGAAATTGAAGGTGAAGCAACTATCAACAGTGTGTCGTACAATCAAACCAACCTTTCTCTTGTGTGGGAGAATTTCTATTGGTCTAATTTCTCTTTGTGTCAGTATTGTATAAATCCTTGTTTTGGCTCTCTATTTTGTGATAATTATACCAACAAATAATTGCCTTCAAGTATGCCTCTACCTGCACGTACTACATGTATTTATATATATTTTTTTCTTTCATGCTTAGAAATGTATATAATGGCAAATGTTGGCCTATATATACATGTATACAGTTATACAGCTATGATGCTCTGTTGAACACAGTTATTAAGTAATTTGATCAAACCATAAAGGGCAAAAATATATATCATGAAACCATCATCACACAAATTGAAAAACACCTCAAAAGAAAGAAAAAAAGTTAAAAAAACAACATTGTATATACAAGTTTATAAATTTATCACATTGTATAATTATATAAAGAGATGATACCATGTCTTTTGGAAGATTATTTGATAATTATTTATGTGGAGGTTGACAATAAGCTTGTTCCCAAGACAGCAATACTCTTGCTCGGGTTAATCCATGAAATGGCTTCATGAACAAGCTAATTAGGCATATAACACAATTAAGGAACAGCAAATTTTCACTTTTATGGTTTCTGTTTCTCGTGAATAAAACATGAAGTGTTTGATAGTCATGGCAACTGCCATTCGTGATTTTCAAAATGGATACATTATCAAAGGTTTCTACACTTATTGTGGTCTTGAAAGATAAAAGAATACTAGTAAAAAATTCATGTTTTCTGTGTACAACAGAAAACCCAAATTATGTTTTCAATATTTGTCTTCCAACACATTTTGTGGGGGAATAGCATGACAATTAATTTTTGTTGAAAAAAGTAAGTATGATTCTCATTAACAATAGTTCATTCATGACATGAAAAATAAGTATTTGAATACGTACATACAAACTGTGTTTTCAGATATTCAGTATACCGGTATGGTAAATATTATAATATAAATCCAGAGCTATCGATGACTGTGGAGATGTAAAATGACAGTGCATCAATAACAGTTCTATCATTTCAGTACTGGTACTATGGATACAGCAGCTCATTGATATCTGCGAGATAACCCAAGTTTATTACCAATAAAAGCCAAATGCCAACCCCAACTGCCTGTGGCGCCTAATTCCTCATAGCCTTCCTGACATTTATTACATTATCCTTATGACTGGGCTATAAAAAAAAAAATCATTATTGGATCCGGACATTAATTGAAACAGGATTAATAATGTACATGTATATGGGCCATTGTGAAGGTGCTGATTAAATTGTTTAGACATGTGACGTAAAATTAATCAATTTAAATGAGCAGCAGGATCAATAACCATGAGAAATTAATAGCAAGCTAATTGTTTTGCCTTAAAAGAATTTGTGGAAAGTGATAAGGGGGATAAAATATATGTATTTCTACCATTGAATGTAGAAATCAAACAGATGAACATACAAGCAAAGGGTTGTTTATATAATGTACATGTATTTACACTGCATTTATTTATTTATCTATTCATTTATTTCTATATTCTATTTATGTAAAAATATTGTAGGGATCGTCATTCTAATTGTTTATTTCTTTTAAAGATATTATGTATTTCCAATCCTTCAAACCAAAGTCTTTCATGATTGCTTATCCCATATTCAAATCTCATAGATCTAATTTAGCTTGTTTGATCTGCTTTAGCTTGTTTTCTCTGTTTTCTCTTGCATCCATTTTGTATTAACACTTTTCTCTATTGAGCTATTTCCTCTGTTATTGCTATCAAATTGATTCTGTTCATTATTCGTTTCCACTCTTGCCCATAGGTACACAAAAACCCTCAACAACTTATGTAAGATTTCAATAGTGACTTGATAATTACTAATTAGTGGGATATATACATTCACTCCCACACAGACTGAGCTTCAAAATTGTTGATTAGGATTTAAAAAATAAAAAAAATCAGATTTCGAATCTCAGTAATGCTCTTTGTTATGGCTTTGATATATATGCCTACCATTTTCTTTTGTTTGCAGGGAAGCCTTCAGGCGGCGTGGGAAGCTCTATCTCGTCTTTGAATATGTGGAGAAGGTAAGTGGATCTCCGTCAGAGCTAATGAAGCAGATGCCAGGTGAAGCCAGCATGAATGATTTAAAGCTCTGTTACCGAAAGAGCGGCGTGATAATTTGCACAACCAGCCTCAAACTTGCACTTTATGAATCATTGAAGAAGAATCAATTCCTTGTGAATGAATTCCTCCATATTCATAGGCCAAGTACAGAATCATGCATTGTACATAGAGTTGTATCCCTTGGTTTGAGAATCTTTGCTTTTGGTTTATAAAGTAAAAGCTTTACTAGAGAGTGAATGCTATGTTATGCCTTTTCGGCAATATGAATATAGTCATACCCCAAGTAACTTAATTGTGATATGATTTCATTTGCCTATGCATATGACTTTATGATATCATGCAAACTTATTTTATATCTATTAAGTAATTCATGAAGAAAATGGAAAAGGATCATACATAAATTATTGTATGTACATAAAACAACATAACTATGACATCAGATAATGAGAAACAAGGAATCCAATATTTGCACTTTATGAATGATTGAAGAAGAATCAATTCCTTGTGAGCGAATTCCCCCATATTCATAGGCCAATGGAGAAACCTGTATTGTACGTAGAGTTGTATTCCTTGGTTTGAGAATCATTGGATTTCGGTTTATAAAGTAAAAGCTTTATTAAATGACTAAATTACTTTAATGCTAAGTTATCCCTTTCAAGCAATATGAATGTAGTCATACCCCAAGTAAATATGATATGATTTAATTTGCCTATGCATATGACTTTAAAATATCATATAAACTTGTTTTGTATCTATTATTAAAGTAAGTATTGTAGGGAATGGAAAATTATTGTACATATATAATTGTGCGGAACTGAACTACTTCTTCATGTATAACTATGATTGAACTTACATGTATGTATCTTTGAATGTAGGACTTGTAAAGCAAGCTGTCAAGAACTATAACATTCGGTAATGAGAAACACGTAATTAAATGTTGTTGCATTTCTTGTATCTCCCCCTTTCCCTCAATCAGAATATGCTTGAACTATTAGAAGAGAATCCCAAAGGAGTACCGCCAGAAAAAGTCAGGTGAGTTATTAAAGGGAATCAATCTATGTACATTTACCACACCTTAGCAAGTACTATTTAGTTAACCTTGTATACTCTAAAGACCTACTTGTTTAGCTAAAAAACACCACATGTTCATGTAATTATGACCCCATCTATGAAATGAAATGCTCTTTACTGAAACCAATTTTTAAGTTTTTATATTTGAATGAGCTTTGTCTGCTTTGATATGTATGAATAATGAAATAAAACATGCAGGGTGATATCGATCACCAGAGCTACTACAAGGGTGAGTTTAAGCCAAGACCCATACCCAGATATGTAACAATAGATTGAATATCATTATCAACATGTGAAGTACCTAGTGAATTACATATATTGAATGATACATCTCTCTCTATCATTTTCATTTTAAGCCCAGTACCTGAGTCAATATAGCCTTAGATAACTAGATATATGTACATTTTGTTTGCAGTAGGTAGAGGGGGGGGGGGGGGGGGGGGAGGGGATGTCTTTATGTTTAGATGTGTGAAGTAGCATGTATATTGAGTCAGGAGTTGATTGCCCTTTTTAAACATTGTCATGTTTTTGTCTTTCTTGTTCCATGATCAGGAGTTACATCTACCAGTTGATCAAGGCTATCCACTGGTGCCATAGGAACGATGTCATCCACAGAGGTAAGGGGCGATGTGTCTTCTATACTATTAAATAGGATTCAAGAGAGCCAGGGGGATTTTGAATTTACTGTTCAACAACTAAGTTATTTTTACCATTTGTAGATTTGAAGTTTTTTTGTGTGTTTTTCATGACTTCATGACCCGTCTAAAGTGTTGGAGCCCCAAAAATTAAATGGCAAATGTTCACTTAAATGTATCATAATGTGAAAGAGGATGTCATTTAAGACACATTTCTGCAAAGATCCCCCCCCCCCCAAAAAAAAAAAAAAAAAAAAAAAAAAGACAAATGTTGATGAAAGAATACAAAATTGAGGTTTTCTGCATCCAACAGAAAACTTTGTGATATATCATACCTAGAGTTGTTGTGATCAGGATAGTTCATTCACTTGACTTTCTTTGGAATGGTTGAGGGCGATATTCAGGCTCTGCACTACTGTCCTCTAGTAAGACATTAATCTCTTTTTTCAAATCCTCTCTATAACAAGTTCCATTGTGTGAAAGCACATATCTAAGACGAGCAGCATTGGTTGAAAGTTTCAAAGATATTGCCGTGATAAGAAAGTAATTATAATCTTTGAAAGCTAAGATCACTAATCTATGTGAATCTTCAACTGGCAAGTTCCACTGTTACATGATCAGAGACAACACTGTAAAAGGACCTTAAAGAGAAATCTTTAACTAAAATCAAATCAAAAATAAAGAATTATAATCATTCAAATAAAACTCACATTGACGCTAGTCTAGTTATTGTGTCTTTTACTCAGTTCAATTCAATTCAATTCAATTCAATCAAGGTCTGTTAAAGACACGAATGGCAAGTCAAGTATAAAACAACAAAATGAGGCCAGAACTTTGGAATTAAATATAATATGTACAAGCATAATTTACAATTTGATTGGTGAAATTATAGTAAAATATAAACAGAATTAAAAATGACTGATTGATATTGCCTCACTGTTAAAAATAACATAATATCGCACAGTTGATAATGAAACTTTGAATCACTTCATTGCAGATATCAAGCCTGAAAATCTACTCATCAGTGCAAAAGACACATTGAAACTCTGTGACTTTGGTAAGTATAATGTACCTCTCATGTAGAAATGTAGACGTACATGTATACGTATGACCGTCAGTTTTGTGGTAACATCTACATTTACCTGGCAGGACTTAATTCCTTTAAATGCTAGAGCACCGTAATGGCATAATTGCGGAGCGCCAGGAGTGTCAAGTCTGACAGATATGAGCGCTATAGAAGAACCCACTATTATTTTTTCATAAAACAGTATGACTCTATTTCATTTCTGTAGTCTTATGAGCTGGAACCCGATATTACTCATTACAAAACTCTTCTTCTCACCTTCAAATGCATCTACATCTATGGTCTTGCTCCTACCTACCTATCTGAACTCATAACTTTCAGGCAACCATCATGGTCCTCCCTATGCTCTTCAGAAGGCATGACGCTGAACCATCCATCTCCCAAGATGCTACAGTCAAACCTGTCTATAGCGACTGCCCAAGGGAAACACAAAAAATGGTCTTTATAGACAGGTGGTTTTGTAGACAGGTTCCTTTAGGACATGTTACAATGAGAAACCATTTTCAACGGAAACAAAAATGTGGTCTTTGTAGACAGGTGGTCACTAAAGCAGGTTTGACTGTACTAACACTTGGTGACAGAGCATTCATAACTGCTGCTTCTAAACTGTGGAATAAACTACCCAGATTTCTTCGCAACCAGCATGCAATCTCTCAATACTTTCAGAAATATCTAAAAAACTCACCTCTTTTGTTTTATAACATAATTGTAAAGCGCATTTGAACATGGTAATTGCGCTATATAAATATAAAGTAATATTAGTATATTCATTATTAAGTATTAAAGTTGTTCATTGATCCTTCCATTATTTAAAAGTTGTAATGTACAAGCTTATGAGCTTAGATCAATAGTTCTTATTTTGAAATGGCATATTAATTACTCTTCTCCCAACGTTGTACATTCAGGTTTTGCAAGAAATCTTGATGGGAATAGTTCGGCCAACTTCACAGACTATGTAGCTACGAGGTGGTATCGGTCTCCAGAACTGTTACTAGGGTGAGTATTAGCAAATTAGTACATGAAAAAGTCTCTCTTGAGTTTGAGTTTGAGTTTGAGTTTATTAACAACAAAAATAATAACAAGTAAAACACAATGTATCAAGCATGATTACATAAAATATAACAATATAACACAAGATCGATAACATTACACATGAATAATATAAATATTGTTTTACAAAGTATGTCGTATACAAATGGAATAAAATATTATGTGTACACTTTTGTTGTTAAAGGGGGTACCAGAAGTTAGCACAAGTGCTAGTCGAGTCTGGTTCCCTGTCTTTGGCAAGAATTTTAAAACTATTTTTTTTTTTTTTTTTTTAACTATACTACATTATATACATGTAACATAAACTATATAAGTAAACAAAGAAATAGAATAGTCCTTTAAAAATATTCCTTACTTAATATACATGGAAGTCAAATGTGTGTCGACTTCCGTATCAGTACCAAACATACAGTAAATAAAAAATATATCATTATCTAGTGATCTTTTTAGAAATTCTCTAATCTGAGATTTATTTTTGCCATTTTAAGAAGTTTTAATTTTTGTTTAACTTAAAGTATTTAGATGTTTCGTTAACCCCTTCCGAAAAGCATTTTTAGATCGTATTCCTCTTAAATCGTATGGTATACTATTCCATATTTTCACGCCCATAAATGATATTGAAAATTGACCTTGTGTGGTTTTGCACTTAGGCAGATATAGTTGTCCTTGTTCTTTGCCCCTTGTGCCATATCTGTGCTCTATTACCTGACAGTATTCAATTCTGCTTGAAAAACGAAGATAACAACGTAAAAATCAGCCTGCACATAGAAATGTCAGTATTAAAGTAGCAAAAAGTACACATGTGAAGGTCAAAGGAGAAAGAAGCTAGTATTAAACAATTCAAATATTAATTTTGAGGAATGTTTATCACATTTAAATAAAAATTACATCGAATGTATAGGATGTCTTTCGCAAAGTTGGAAATGCAAATTTTACACTAGTAGCAGAATGATAAAGGCCAACTAATTGCAGTTGTGTTTTTTTATAGTGAAGCTGTAGCTTTAATGCCAGTTCATATATTGCAACTGAGAACAGTAGCCTCTTTTAATAGCGGTATCAACATAATATTGTCTACAGTTTATCAAGCTGTAAGAAATTAATTGGCCCCAAAATTAAAGTTGTGTTGTGATGCTAAGATATATTGAAATGTCCTTTTCCCCATTAAAAATCAAAGAAAAAATGTGATATGTCGATGAACAAAGAGAATTCTGTAGAGTTTACAAATCTTTTAATTTACAAATTTGTCTTGCTGATTTGTCTGTACAGGTGTGTGTATGGAAAGGCAGTGGATGAATTTATCAAACTTTGCATTGAATTTATGTTATGACTTTTGCAAGATTGGAAATGCAAATTATTCTTAATAAGAAATCTTTTTTTAAAAAAACAAATTCTCTTATAGATCTGCATATGGTAAGGCAGTGGATGTATGGGCCATCGGCTGTATCTTAGGAGAACTCAGTGATGGCAATGCCATCTTCCCCGGGGAGAGTGAGATAGACCAACTCTACATGATCCAGAAGATCCTAGGTCCGCTACCCCACTACCAGATGGCCATCTTTGACAACAGTCCTAGGTTCTCTGGTCTGAAGGTAACTATCTTGTCGATTCAGTTCGAAAGAAGTATTTATTTGTTTTTCTTATTTATTTGTTGTGCTGAAAACAACCAAATTCAAATGTAAATGAAAGAGAAATATTAACAAAAGAGTGTGCTTCTTTGTGAAGTAGCGGGAAGCAAACCCCCCTTTTCTGACTTTGGCCCTCCACTTAATATATAGGGGAGAGAGAGAGAGAGAGAGAGGGGGGGGGGAGATAGAGACAAAGACAGAAATAAAGGGAGAGAGAGAGAGGGGATGAAAGAGAAAGAAAAAAGAGAGTGAGAGAGAAAATGAATGAAAGGAAGAAAGGCAGACGGAGATAAAGAGAGAGAGAAAGGGAGAGAGTAAACAAAAAAGGTAGGGAGATGAGAGGAAGAGAAAACAAACAAAAAAGCAATCAAATTGATCAAAGTGGTAGAATCTATTCTATTACATGTATATATATATATATGCCTTTGAATTTTTACAAAATGTAGAACTCGAATGATACAATTGTTTTTTGACGTTTTTTGTTTCAGTTTCCTAGCATGTCAGTCATAGAACCAATCGAGAAAAAGTATGCTGGCATCATCAATGGGGTCATGCTTGATTTCTTATCGGTAAGTACATGTAGCTTTGCTATGTTAGATTGTGAATTTTTTTAGATTCAATTCAGGAATTATTTCATGCTATTTGTAAAGTGCATAGCAATTGCCTCAATTCATGAAATAAAAACCTTAATTCATTTCTGGGATGAGGTTTCCAATTATTTTAATTTGGACCTCCCACAATAAATTAGATGTGATGTTTTTAAGATGGTGGTTCTTTTTATTGTAGAGTTTAGATGATGACGATGATGATGATGAGGTCATTCATGCTCAGTTACTACTCTGTGTACTATGTCCCTTTTTACAAAGATTTGAATCTTCTGAGCATGTAAATTGTGTCACCGTACTGCAAATCCTACTTTTTTTCTTCTTTCTGAATATGGGTAAATAAATTGATAGATGTATTTTCTATCATGTTTGATTTAATTCCTTTACTGAAATTCACACCTTGCCCATTGTTTTATAAATCTTCTGGAAAGTAATGAATTAGAAATCTTTTCAACCCTCCTCTATAAGCCATACATACCTTGTATATCAGGACAATTCACACCAGTCCTCTGTGCTGAAGTTCTGATTAAACCCTTTTCCCCCTTCACAGCACATGTTGAGGTTAGACCCGTCTGAACGCTACACCGTAGACCAATGCCTGGACCACAGGGCCTTTCACACCGAGAGGTTACTCCGGAACGAGATCAGGCCTAAGTCTGCATTCACAACCCGGCGGCAGGAAGAGGACAGCGATGGTACAGATGAGCTGTCACCTAGGTACGTAACCGGGGATACAAGATACAAGAGAAACAGGTGTTTTCAGGCCTGATGCGCTTTACAGAGGTGTCTAAATGGGGGAAAGGTGTAATCAAGTTGTTTTCATTCAGTCTTGTGTAGCCTGTGATTTTATTGATCTGGCCAGGACAGTTTACTGACAGGAAATTCAGAGTGGCCATTTCCATGATTAATTAACAATCGATGATAAAGAATCAATAGCGATGCAAGATTTCTAGTTATAATGAGAAAATGCTTGTCCATGATTTTCATTCAGATATTCATCCTTGAATCTTTTTGAGATGCAGCCAGTCAATGTGAAATATTGAAACATTTTCACTCACTACGGTTCGCTCCATCTGTTTATTCCAAAATGAATTAAAATATTTTCATTTATGAAAAAAGAAAAAAGAAGGATTGAATTCACAACACTAGAAGAAGAAGAAAAATGAAGTTTGAATGATAATTTGGAATAAAATGATTTGGAATAAAACATTTTGATTGAATAGAAATTCATTAATCAGAAATCTTATTTGCTTTGAATAAGAATGATTTACCACAGGAATTAACTACAGAAATGCCTACATGTATCAGGTCAATTTTAAAACATAAGTTTAAGAATATTCTATGACAACTAAATAACTACATGTACCTGCAACAAAGGGCTTGTGTGTATTCACTGAGCTCTGTGTTATAGATATAGAAATGTGAAGGATATTAGACTTTACGTCATCACAAAAACTGCTGCAATTTTGAGCATCTTTTTTTTAACAAGGCTTTATAAGGGGTACGCAGTATAAACCAAGGGGCTATCACTGCAGGGAAAAGATTTTGTGGAAATGAAGGGGATGTTGTGGGGGGAGGGGAGGGGAGTAGTGTTCCAAGATAGTAAGAGGAAGTATTAGGTGTGGAGGTTCGCGGTTAGAGTCCCGCCTCGGCACTAATGTTCTTTGGCAAGACATTAATTTCAATTTGCCACACTCCAACCAGGTGAGGAAAATGGGTACCTGGCATGAATCAATTCCTTGATATTCTATAGCGCTTTAAGGCAGTCAGGCTAAAGCCGGGGTAATAATTATGGAGTGCCAGGGGCCCCTATCACAAAGCCTTTTATCAATGACAAATGACAAAAATCAGTGACAAATCTGCTAATAACCAATCAGAAGCAAGGATTTCAGTAGCTTATAACAAAGACTTTCATTTGCCGGTGATCTCAAGTTTTGTGAAATGCCCCTGAGGAGTGAATGACATGAATGCTGTATACAAGAACTCACTCTTATTATTATTGGTAGTAGTAGTAATAATCCAACCAACTTTGAAAATGAGACAAAATGATATTAGTATTATTCAAAGTGAAGGATGATGGTACAGGTGTGCATCTATATCTAGGGTTGAAAGTACCCTTTTTACACTATTTTTGTAATTTTGATATAAATTTTGATTTGTGTCATTGCAGGGAGAGTAAGAGGAAACCAAAGATAGTCTTCATGGAAAACCATGAATCCTCACAGTCCAGGAATGACGCCCCGGGACGATACCAGCAGCAGCTCCAGTCCAGGCTCCACATCTCTGAGACCAGGTCCGAAGCAGACATGGACATGAGTCCCTCAAACAGACCAGACATCATGTCCCAGATCCAAACACCGCAACTCAAGTTTCTCAAGTCCAAGTCCAAGAAGGCGTCCAAGGAGAACCAAGGAGAGGTAGAGCCACGCAACGATCCCTCTGGACATGCTCCGCTGCAGCCGTCGGGGAAGAACGTAGCAGGGTTCTTGAAGAGTTACACCCTCGGGGAGCGCAAGGAACAGATGATTGATATGTCAGGGTCAACCAGACAGACCAAGTACTCTCAATATCACAAAGGATCCATCCTTGCTCTGTCGGAACGGAATCAAGGAGAGGAAACGAGCCACCACGGAACATCTCAGAAACATGAACAACACAAGAAACAGTACTCTATGGATGAAGAGTCGTTACCATACCATGAGCCGGCAAATAATAGGGTAGAACATGTTAAAAGCTCAAAGAATACGCTGAACAGGAAAAAGTCAGACACAGAGGAGAGTGATAACGATCAGAGTAAGGTCATATCCCACTGGAGCATGGATGGCAGCCATGTTGGGTCACATAACCAGACCCCTGCAGGACAGCAGGACAACGAGGGGGGAAACCCCTTTGGCAAATACCTCAAAAGTGCCTACAAGAAACAAAGTAAGGACGCGGAAAGATCGCAGAGAGAGGCTCACAATCAAGATGTCTCGCACAGTAAACGCGATTCAAACAAAGCTAATCAAAAAGACACCAGAAATCCTGGGAATGAAAATTCTGGTGATAGGGTCTCTGAATCAAATCAGGGTGTGGACACCAGGACAATCAATCATGATCACGGTAGACTTCCTTTACCTCACAGGACAGAAAAGAAAGGTAGGGGTAGTGAAATCCATGAAAATGTAAATCCATACGGTGCTAGAGACACTCCTGATCCGCAGGGTTATGGGGGTAGGGTATCCAACTATGACGGCAGTAAGCATCCACTCTCGATAACGGCTGAAACCCCTCGGACAGTGCTTCCTAACCAGACCAAACAGTTCGGTACCTTAGAGGGCCACATGGACGAAGATCGGGGTATGGACTACCAGACAGTAGGTGACACTGGTGATAGATGTGATGAGAGAGGCGGGATGGAAGAAGAGGAGGACAAGGTCAGTGTTTTCTTTCTTTCTCAAGATCCATTCGTAGCCATAAACAAATTATTCAAGAAAGGGCATATCAAGTTGTATAAGTAATACATGTTTAATTGTTTTTTTTGCATTTTGGAAATTTCTTATCCACAAGATACTCAATGGCTTCTATTATGCGTGAAACTTGTTTAAAAAGAAAGTGAAATCTGAACGGTTTTTAGACATTTTTATGCTGATTGTGTAATGAAGACATGGGCTTGTTGTGCACTTCCCAAGTACTCACTTCTACACCTTATTAAATTTACCTATTTGTACATGGCAGAGAATGTTTGCAAACATTTTCCTGCTAAAGTAGTCTTCATAGTAAAGTTTGATCTAATCTCAATATTTGGTAATCAGAAATTCCCCCCCCCCCCCAATTAAAAAAAAAACATTAAGAAAAAATGCATATTGAGTGACTAGGAACTGAAACATGCATGATATTTTGATGTTGTAAAGAAATTGTTTACAATGATATTGTCTGGTAAGAACTAGAAGGGCCTCATATCATATTCTTAACACAGACCTAGCAACCTCCTGACTCTTAAATGACAATATTTTTTGACAGTTTCTTTGCAAAGAAATGTATACTGCTAGGACCTGTTCACGTTTAGATTTATGTTTATAAGAGAGCATTTTACCCTACAGGGAATGATGTTTGATCCAAAAGCAATTTTGCATTTGACATCTCTTTAAATTATATATTTTGAAAGTTTCTTTCAAAGAAATTATACTCCTAGGACCTGTTCACGATTAGATTTATGTTTATTTAAGAGCATTTTACCCTTCAGGGAATGATGTTAGATCAAAAAGCAATTTTTAATTTGAAATCTCCTTAAATGATATATTTTGAAAGTTTCTTTCAAAGAAATTATACTCCTAGGACCTGTTCACGATTAGATTTATGTTTATATAAGAGCATCTTACCCTGCAGGAGATGACGTTTGATCAGAAAGCAATTTGCATTTGATATCTCTCTAAATGATATATTTTGACAGTTCCTTCCAAAAAAATGTATACTACTAGGACCTGTTCAACCTTGTATTTATGTTAGAAAATATTGTTTTACCCTGCTGGGAATGACATTTGATTAAAAAGCAATTTATAATTTGACATTTCCTTAAATGATATATTTTGAAAGTAAGTTTCTTTCAAAGATATGTATACTCCTAGGACTTATTTAGTCATAGGATTTATGTTTCAAAAGAGCATTTTACCCTGCAGGTAATGACATTTGATTAAAAAACAATTTTGTATTTGACATCTCTTTAAATTCTAAAGTATTCAATTTCTCATAACAGCACACTCATGAGGATGCACCGAGAACCAGTCATAATAGATCTAACCCTCCTCCGCCGTACGGTGATAGAGGGCGACATGCACCTCCTGCTGCTCCAAAGGAACGACGGGGCAAGATCAACCTTCCACAACAGATACAAACGATAGGTAACACTTTAAACACTATTTTTGTCAAATAAATATAAACTGTTCCTATGTAAAAGAAGTTTACATCTTTTACTTTAAAACAAAATTGGTGAAGGATTTAAATCAAATATACCATGCACTCTATCAAAGACACAAGTAAAATCATAGATCTTCCTTGACTAGCTTAGTGTTACGTACTGAGAGGCTATGGTTGAAATTATGGATGCTCTGAGGTGACTTGCTTGGCACTATTTTCTACTTGACTACTGAATTCTTTAAATCCCATAGGCTTAATACAGGAGCCACCCTGTTCCAGGCGTCAATGGGTTGAAAAATAATAGTAATAATTTTAGGGCCTTCATTGAGAGGGAATTAAAAAAAGTAAAGAAACATGAAATACTCCTCTTTTTCTCCAAGGATGAAGTTTTTAGGTGATGCTATGCATACTTATATAGTCAAACCTGCTTTAGTGACCATCTGTCTATGAAGACCAAACTTTGTGTTTCCCTTGAAAATGGTTTCTCATTTAAACATATACTAAATAACCTGTACATAAAGACCACCTGCCTATAAAGACCATTTTATTGTCTCCTTTGAGTGGTCTTTACATACAAGTTTCACTGTATTACCTACTTTGTTTTCAGACCATATATTTTAGTTGCAAACTTTTTCCTCTATTACATGTACCTCTATTTATATCCTCTCGTGCTCCTACTAGAATTTGATGCTGTAATGGAAGCACCGGTACCTGGTCCTGAAGCGGTTCCAGGTTCTACCGGCAAGCAGTCCCAATTCAGGAAGGAGGGTCCCTTTGATCAGAAACCTGTCAGTCTTGTGGAGACACACACATGGTGAGAATAACCAACTGCAGTATATTTCCTTTCCTTCAGTCTTCTCTATAATGTTAAAGGCTGATAGAAGTGGGTTTGATGGGGAATTTGACACAATTCGGGTGTTTACCCAATATAGCAGGTGTTGTCAGTCACCAAGAGTGGACCGACAGGTCTTGTGTAATGCACTGGGCCCTAGCCTACCACCATATGGAATTCTTATCATAATACCGAATTTCCCTCAGATATTTGAGCTAGTAGTTTGAAGCATTTTCTGATGGGACAACGGGTCTGCTGCTTCAGAGACCTAATTTGCACACACAGACAAATTAATTGGTAATTCAACCAAATCTGGTGTCAGAGAATTATGATGCAATAGACATGAAAATTGACTCATATGTGGCTTTAACCCCTGCTGTGTGATTGGTGCAAAACCTGCTTCATAGGTACTGAACATAGTACAGCTACTACCCTTAAAGCCTTATTTTTGTTTACCCTTCAGCAATGTTGGTGCAAATCCCTCACACAAAGTCCTATAATGTGTAATATATATGTTAGGGCTGAGTATACTGTAACACCACAATTTTTTGCAAAACATCTTGGTCTGTTTTCTTATCCTTAAAGGGATCGTTTAACAATGTTAAATCTGAGATACACGGCCCTACGTGTTATCAGTGTCTGTGATATGGTGTAATATTGAAGCCCTAAAAAAATTGCGCTTCAAAATGATCAAGAAGTGCCTCAAAAAAGTAAAAATCTTTGAGTGACCGGTTTTACCATACTCGTTTCCCCCAGTAGACTGTAAGGTTATGAAAACCGTCAGGCGAACGGTTTTCAAAATTTGTAATTCCAATCATAAATATCTTGATAATCAGACATGCGATCGGCTTGTAAAAGTCATGGGGTTCCTGACTGACCTAAAGGTTTATAATTATCATTGCATCATGAGCTAAATCCAGAATTTTGTTTCAGAATCTGAAACAAAGTCACCGGATCCCTTTAATGGGCAATTGCTCTATTAAATGTGCTCCAGTGAAAGATACAGGCCTGATAATTTACATCAGTTTCCCGATTATCATTTTTTTCTTTCTATTTTTTTATCATGATTTTTTTCTTCTCCCAAAGTGGATAGTCCCAGATACCAGTTCAAATCAGGGAGGGGGGGGGGGGGGGGGTAAGGTGCTGTATTTCATGATTGCCGGCTTAAAGTGCCACGCGCAAGAGCTCTGCATTTTTCTAAATTAAGATTTCCAAACTTTTTTTTAAAACTTTCACTAAAACTTATTTTGTTTTAACTCTCACTAATACCCCTGAAGATATTCTATGTCAAAGTCGACAATGGAACAATGAATTAAATTGAAAAATTTGACTCTTGAAACTCTAATTTTGACATGTGTTCATAACATAGTTCACCAGGGTTAGAGAGTCAGTGCTAAGTATCTCAGAAGTTTTACCATTTTATTGAATGTCTGCCCGCTTTGTTACTGTTTATTGGCTAGAATGCAACTCTTTAATTGTTTTAACAAAAAGAACCCCCCCCCCAAAAAAAAAAAAAAAAAAAAAAAAAGAAGAAAAAAAGAAGGAAAATAAAATATTTTCAAGAATTTGAATCACTTCAAATTCTTATTGA
This sequence comes from Strongylocentrotus droebachiensis, assembly GCA_035222895.1. Classification (NCBI taxonomy): domain Eukaryota; kingdom Metazoa; phylum Echinodermata; class Echinoidea; order Camarodonta; family Strongylocentrotidae; genus Strongylocentrotus; species Strongylocentrotus droebachiensis. Next base: position 138,702 of record JAVYIG010001248.1, on the reverse strand, counting down.
CAGCAATACACTTAATTGAAATCTTAAAATGCTGATCTTTTTCATTGAAAAGGCATTGCAATGTTAGTGGGTACCATTCATTTTCCTCAGAGATTCAACAAAAATTGTGAACATACATGTAGACAATTTACATTTGTTATTGATATAGTAAATTTACCTTTATTGTACCACCATATGTTAAGCAGACCCAATCCTCTTATTTATTGTTATCTTTTGTAATTGAATAATTGACTGAATGACTGATTGATTGATTGACAATTTTGTATTTCTTTCTTGTGCTTTATTGCAGGAAAACAAAGGACAATACCTTCCCAACAGACCAGCAATGGAAAGAAGTGCAGAAGAGGAAGAAGAAGAAAAAGTCTTCGGTGAGTTTCATCTCATTGTAGATTTAAACTTTGAATGAAATTTCATGTCACTGTTGCTGTCTGAGCATGGCTGCATGATAGTCTTTTCAAAACCACTAACAGAATATCAATAATGTCAATCACACATTAAATGTAATCCAGGGGAAAGAACATTAATCATAATTGATTTTGTTTTCCTATTTATTCTAACCTGACTTTATTTGATCATGGAAAAATCATGAGTGTGATTTGAGTGGTGCAGTGATTTCAAAACAAATGAATAAAACTATATGTTAAACGATGAAAAGAAAACTGAAAGACAATTATGACTAAATTGGTCATAAAAGTACTTTTGTTTGATGGCATCATATTTCTAATGTGCGAAAAGTGAATGCATAATTGTACTACCATTTGTTTAGTTGTGGCATATTTGTACCATTTATGCTTGAAGTAAAACGTACAATCCCTGGGACGACTTCTTACTGGATTAATATCCCTCAATTTTAATACCTGTCTAGGTACCTTAGCCCTGTTAAATAGATCTACCAATGCTGCAGCTGTGTCACTTGATAGTCGTTAGCTTCTTCAAATGTCTGATCATATTTCTCCTTTTTCTCCTTAGTCCATTGCCTGTAGGCATTATGCAGTGCATGTCACATCTGTTAATCAAAAATTTCCAATATTTAACCTATAAATCTAGATAATATGAAATTGTTGGCATATGAGAGGTAGCTCTACAAAGTGATTTATGATGTAGGTATTGTAAATGCTTCAGGGGGATAATGATTGCCCCAGATATTCTTTGTTGGTCATAAGGAAATGAACAAAATCAGATATGTGTTAATGTTCATACTTCTATCGGTAATCTGTTTCTGTAGAAAAAAGGGAGAACAAAATATGTGTTCACTGAAGTATTGGCAAAAGAGATAAAGTGTGAATTTATTGCAAAGTCTGTCACCATAGGCCTGTCCTCATCAGCTTGGGTTTGCCAAATAACCCACTATTTTTCCGATCGCAAAGTAGTCAGCCTGCAGTTGCAATTCTCGCTACCCCAAATAGCGATTCTGCCGAGATCCAGGGAAAATCCTGAAATCCGCATTGCATTATGGGATAGCTTTTCGACATTACAGCTTCCTGTGCAGGCGTTCGTGATCACAACCCTCTCTTTCACGGTAGAGTTTAACGGCCTTTTGTGCTAAAGTCACTAATTCTGCCCGAAGCTTTCCATTGCATATTATAATCTGTACCAATTACACTGATTGGCATCGATTTTAGCGTGCGTGAAAACTCTGCACAGCGAACACAGGCGCTAGCGCCAGCGGGATGGGACTCTATACCGGAAGTTGTAGTGACGACCCGAGAGAGTGAAAATTACCTCGTCTCGCGAATTTCGAGATTTTCGTACCTATTTAGGGTAGCGAGAATTAGCGGGATATTTGGTCTAGAAAATATCTTGAGAATTCTTTATCTTGTTTCCAAAATATCCCGCTATTTTGGATATAGCGGGCTAATTTGCGCCTGTCAGAGCTAGTTTGGTATGAGTTTGATTTGGTGAAGACGCAATTTGGAGCTTCGGGATAATACCCGAGCCTGAAAATAGCGGGTTATTTGGCAAACTTGAGCTGATGAAGACAGGTCTCCTGTCAAGTGTACTACATGTACAAGGAAAACAATTACAAGTTTTTCATTTTGGAGAGAATTTTCCCTACCGGCGCAGCCTAATGAGAATGTTTATCTTTTGATTATGACCACGTCAGTCAGTGAGGCCGAGTTCTTGATGATCAGACTATTCTTATAGTATGCCTTGTATATATTTTGTTTGAGCACCCACCTTTTGAAACATAGTCATCTAGTCAAGAGTTTGAACTTGCCACATGTTTATACAGCTGTGTACACAATGTTGTCAGTTTATCCATTATTGCTTTCATCATATATCCATCTCACGTTCATTAATGTGGTGTCTTTAATTGATTGTACTTCAATCAGATTGGATGAGACTCATCATTCAAGTACATCATTAGATTATCAGTCATAATTGGTATTGATTAGTGTCTTTTTCAACCCTAATGATTGAACTTTAGTAACCCACACCCAATTATACTGCATTCAGTGTTTTGTGCATACAAATAGTACCTGCATATCTCAGTGAGGGTACAGGAAAGAGGGATCAGGGGATGAGAATAAAGAAGGTTGCTTTTCCCCCTCCGAGACGGACATTGCTTATTTGTTAATATAAATGATAATAATGATTATAACAATAGAAATAGTAATAGTAATAGTAATAGTAACAGTTACAGTAACAGTTATAGTAATAGTAAGAGTAATAATAATAATAATAATGATAATAATAATGATAATGACTATAATATCATAGTATGAACTGTAATAATAATAGTAATAGAAGAAAATTAATAATAATAATAATAATGACCTTTGCATTCCCAGTCAAGTGATAAACCACTTGACTATGACATCTCTTACTAATGGCTGATGGTGGCTGCATTAACAATCATTTCAATTTCCATATGTGTCTTAGCAGTCCTTTCTGAGTACCGACACCCAGGATCGGATAGGGGTGCAGCGAGCCATCTACGGTGCCAGGGAGTGGGACAGAGATCGCGCCCCTCCAGATTACGTCAAGCCCCAGAAGTCACTCAGGAAAATTTCACAGACACCAAGTTCTGATAAGGTGAGGGACTTGAGATTTTCAACTCACAGAATAAAGAGCACTGTAGTTTTATTATAATTACCAGTGATGATGACATCTTCCTTTTACGTTGTTATTACTCTGTTAGTGGGATTGAATTATTCTGCTTTTTTAAAGCAGATGATGCACAAGTCTCCAATTCCTTTCATCCCAGTCCCTGTGTATCATGTGTAAATGTACATTCTACTCATTTATGTAAATTGAAATATAAAATATAAAATAGAAAGAAAAGCTGTGTCACACATCAGTCTTTAATCTAATGCCATCTCACTAAAAATAATTCAAAGCATTAGTCAGAGCTACAATAATCCTGATAGTAATCATAATCAATTCCTTTTTTTTTGTTTTTTTGTTTGTATTACAGATGTCTCGCCTCCAGCCTCTTACCAAACAACTGCCTCTACTCTCCCAGCAGAGATTATCTCCTCCCACTCTGCCCTCGCCATCTCGTCTCCATGGAGATGAGACGGACAGTCACCGGCATCATCCCCACGCCCACCACCATCACTCCAAATCAGAGCCGGACCCCAGGACAGACCTCTTCACCACCCACGCTCCCCTCAGGCCCATCACCCCAGGGAATGCCCTGGACACGCCCCGCCCTGCCGGGTCGCCGGAGCTGCCCACCTACAGCCAGGCAATCAGTAGGGGCACCAGACCAAGCACAAGGGGGTCAGAGGTTCGTGTCGTTAAGGAGACGTCAATATGAAATGTCCAGTTCTGGCTTGTGTGTTACCATGTTGCCTTCGTAGACCCATTCACACTCACACTTAAAGAGCGGTGTAAGCCATTGAGTGCCCTTATGTGAGTATGAATCCTCATTGCGTGCTCTACCAGACCACCATCCAACAGTAGCTAGTGGGACTGTGTGCCTCTAAGATGGAATCGTTACAAGGTCTTAACATTGAAATGTGACACTGAACAGGGTCACTGCCAAGGTGAAACACCCCCTCACCTCCCCCATCCATGGTGTGAGAAGGAATGAGCTGAACCAATTTGTGAAAACCACATGCTTGTATACTTCCACACGGCGGTAAGCCTACCAAAGAGTCTGTTCTAGAGCTGAATCTAACCTCAATATTTCCTTGATTGCCTTCTGCTAGAAAGTGTTGAATCTATCTAGAGCTAGATAACTCTGTCATTTAGAGTCTAGGATGATTCTGTAGATAATACAGCCATATACTTAAACTTGTTCTATGAAAGGTTATCTATTTTAGATTTGAACTGCTATAAATCCTGAAGAAAAATTCTTGTTCATGTTTTAAGACGAATCAACAACTTTATGGTGTCATATGCGTTTCTTATTTTCATTATTTTTATGAATAATTTTAGTACATAATTTAAGAAATTTAATCAATTTTAGGAACAACCTTTACCAAATCTTAGCGCAAAAACTAGTGTGATATGATTCATTAAAAAGATGATACAAAATACATTACATTTGAAATGAAACAACAATAACAACAATGAAATAGAAATTATAAAACAAATTAGTATAGATATTGTGTCTTTTAAATGGTATGTGGCTGACAGGAATATAGTTCTTTCTATAGTTTTCTGGTTTAAACTAGAACAAAGAAACTGAGTGCTAAGAAGATCCAATCAAAATGTTCAAATACTCTCTGAACAACAATTTTCATGATGGTTTAGGAGACAAACACTTGTGGGACAATATTACACTTTGAGAAACAAGTCCAAGCATTTTTTATGTAACTACTCTTTTTTTACACAGGTATTCTTCAACTTGTGTGAATGTATATAATTATGTTATTATTCTACTTGTCTGGTCCAGTGCCTTGCCTGAATCTATCTTGTTTAACTTACACAAGAAATTATGTATATCAAGGCATACTGTGTGTACTTTTTACATTGATATATTATATTTTACCAACTGTGCATTTTTCAGGTTTTCGTAAAAAATATTGTGTGAAATATTGCCCTACTGTGCCTTGTAAAGTTCAACGTGGTGACTGTTCAGTTTGAATGAAAGTCACTGAATTTCTGATTGTTTAATGAATATTTTGTGTTTTAATTAGAACTCTTTAATCAGATTATATCTTAACCCTCTTTCTTGCAAGGTCTGGAGAACCTCTGCATGAGAAAGCAATATGAACTTTTAGTCGACCATTTTTTATTAGCGTATCAAAGCATGAATCTATTATCAATCTGTGAAATAATAGGCCTGTGATAACCCTGGACGGATTCCATTTTGAACGAAAATAGATGAAATCCAATGGGTTAAGACTGATGGAATTTGATGTTAGTTTGCTTAGTCCTTGTTTATTCAAATTAGAATCCAAAGAGGGTTAATATTATGAGGTAAAGAAACAACAACAATAAAAGTGCTTTTTATGTAGTAGAGCCTCTTAAGTTTTTGAAAATAACCAACACCTTTTCTTTATCTGTCTCTGTCACATGACCCAAATTTGTGTAATGGAGAATGGATAAGTGAGAATGTGAAAGTAGATGCATTTATATTCCTTCATTATTTATAGATAATATAGACTATTCATTTAGTAGATAATGATTTATTTTACTTTCATTTTTAGTGGATATTAGTTAAAGACCCTGTCGAAAAGGGAAAAATTAAATAGATGAATTTATAAATCTATGGAGAGCTTATAAGCCATAGATTACATTACCGGTATTTTAGTGTCTGTCAGAAGAGTAACACCTCTCTGAAAATTCAAAATCTAAAGTAAGCAAATATTAATCGACTACGAGGGTAATGGTGCAAACTATCATCGCCGAGATCGCCGAGGCGATGATAGTTTGTATCCATTGCCCAAGTAAAGGAGGTTAATATTTGTTTTATATCCCACATCGGCAATAAGGTCTATTTAAAGTGAATTTTACATAATAATAAGAACTGATTCAGCAGACAGTTTAGCTTCAGCTATATTTTACAAAGCGCAACATGCATACATGTAATACAGTCGATGCGCGCTCATTTGACATTGACATTGACTTTGACATTTCGCGTAACCTACTTTGCTATGCGTATTCAATGGGCAAGGGTGGGCAAGTGAGGTAGCAGCAAAAAATTACTTTACAGTAAGTACTATCTCAGGTAGATAGTACTTGTCTATACCTTTTTCGTGCTCTGTACAATCTCAATGCAAACAACTATACATGAGGGATATAACTTTAAATATCAGAAGTTTTCAACCTAAAAACTAGCTGTCGACTTGACAACACCAGCTTATGTGGAGATTTTGCTAACGAGGAAAAGGTAATGATCTAATTGTGATTGGTGTACAAGGATAGAAAAGTAAAAGTTTGTGAGCAAGTTAGGATTTGTTAGTAATGGTAAAGGGGAAGGGAGTATGACAACCCCCGTCCAACAAAACCTCGATCCGCATCGACTTGAAATGTAATGGTTTTGAGGCATGTTACGCCCCCATGGGAGGTGAATGTCTTCCATTCCAACTCTTTAGGCCTGTCCTCATCAGCTCGAGATTGCCAAATATGCCGCTATTTGGACTATCCCGATCGCAAAATATCCAGTTAATTTGCGTCTTCATCAGTTGCAATTAGCGGGATATTTGGTTGAGATAATCATCCCAAGATATCTTGGGCTAGTTTGCAAACTATCCCGCTATTTGACCGGTGCGTCCTCACCAGCCCGAAGACTTGGACTATGCGCGAACGCTGAGCAAAATATCTCGAGCTAATTTCTCGAGCTAGAGTTTTAAGTTTTGAGGTCAAGCCTCGAGCTGGTGATCGAAGACGCGATTTGTAACTTCGGGATTATTTGCAAAATCAGAAATAGCGGGCTATTTGGCAATCTCAAGCTGATGAAGACTGGCCTTCTTATCTGTCTCATCCTGCAGGAGCATTACACTCCTCGTTTGATCATTCAAGCAGATCTTCTCTTCCTCCAAGGCATCGTATATTGCAAAGAATGGAAAGCGAGCCAGCGTCCTTAGGCACCCTCCATGTTGAATCACTTCGGCAAATGTCAAATTAGTTCACGGCTTTCCATGTCTCTCTTGATCCTTATTTGCAAAGAGGTCACGCTAGCTGGTGTTCGACAACAATGATCACACCCGCAGCCATGAGATGAGAGCTTATGTAAATTCATGTGCTCTTAAGACCCTGGCTAGAGCTTTCTTATGTTCCTTTCTTGAAGCCTGATGTAAGATCCTGCTTTCAACTGTAAGAATATAAATAAATATATACCTCCATAGTGGGTGTGGGGGGAAATTGGGGACAGGGGTTGATAACCTATTTTGATAAGTAATGGTAATGCAGGTAGCCAAATGTATGTAGATGAAATAAGATGATGGGAAGTATCTTGTAGCATGAACAAAGGAAAATGATGATTGTAAGTATTACAGACTAAGTAGATTACGACAATTAACATTTTTGGACATGGTAATTCTGTGAGGTATAAGATATTGAATAAGACATTCTCTTGAACGTCTCAAGATAGGCCTTCTTTCGTAAAGATGTGTGTTATAGAAAATGGTGAATATCAGTCGGAGCCACGCCGCTGTAGACGACAACTTGTTGTATTGAAATTTGACCTTGATGAAATGGTCTGATAAGGGTTTTTCCCTGAAGTGAACAGTGGTTTATTTCGGATGTTATGCTCATTGTGTATGAGCTTCGGTGTGCTAGGCTGTCCCTTCTCAACCCCCCCTGAAATTAGAAAGTCTAATTCTCCATAAAATACATATAATTTGATGTAAGCACCCTCTTTAACAATCCAAATATGCAATCTATAGGCAATCTGAGTTCTAGTTTGAAATGCCTTCACGAAAGATGCAAGGTTGAGATATACCAGTGAGATGTAACACATGTTTGCTTTTTCAACAGCATTATTACCCAAGGTGTTAACCTTTTTATAATTCCAGCTTTTTCACTCTGAGGGTGATCCTACCCGCAATTAATTATGTGGTATATCTCATGGTCGTGATAATAATTTTAGTAAAAATAACAATGATGATGATGATGATGATGGTTATAATTAAATGAAAAGATAGTATTAAAAATATTAGGAAATATCATTTTCATAGTGAACATAGTAATAATGATGGTTAGATTAATGATACATATTGATTATTAATAGTAATTACATATTAATGCAACCCTTTTTGGAGAAAAATACCCTCCACATTGAATACCCTATAGCTTCATTTAGAGCAGGAAGATAATTGTAGGCTATTGATCAGATTGTTGAAAGGAAGAAGATGTTATGAAAGGGGAGGGAAGACATTGGTTTGTTGCTAGATGAATGCATGCGATAAATCACATTGAATAGATCTGGGCCAGAGTCAGGGTCACATTATGACAAGACAAACGATCATGTCACAAAGGAGTAGCACCGGTGACACGGGCCTCATTAAGTTTGCATGTTCTGGGTATGTCATGTATAGGAGAACCTATCTGTCACAAGGTTGTTTCTGTGGACATCATTCATCTCTTGTTCTCCTGTCCAACTTGATCTCTTCATTCTGTCTACCGGTACCCTCTTTTTCTCTCTTTCTATCAATGCAACTGTCTCTCTCTCTCTTTCTCTCTGTCCCTTCTTATTCTCTTTCTCAATGTCTTTCCCCATTTTGTCCTTTTCTGATTTGTCATGATTGTTTCCTTTGTTTCCTCCTTATGTCTATATAATAATGATCTCCACTTTCTTTTCTTTCCCTCTTTCTATCTGGCAATCACTTTTACCCTCTGTCTTCCCGAAGTGCTTTCTTTCACTCTTCTCTCTCTCTCTCTCTCTCTCTCTCTCTCTCTCTCTAACTCTCTTCCCCCTCTCCCTCTCTCTCTCTCTCTCTCTCTCTCTCTCACTCTTTTTCTCTCTCTCTCTCCCTGTCTCTCCTGTCTATTTGTCTACCGTATATTAAACATCAATATCCCCCCATTGTACGATGTGCCTGTTATATTTCCCCTTGTCACTGTCACTATTAACCTTCTCTCTAAGTGATGTTGCTCTGAATTTGTTTGCACAAATCAAAAAGCTTCTGGATTTGTGTCAGTTAGATGTCACAAGTATGAAAACGATTCATTTCAACGCGCTCTACCATCCTTTATATGCAAGAAATGTTCACAAGGCAACATCCATGTTTAAGTATTGTCAAGAAAACATAATGATACTTCATTTGTGAGGTATATTTATAGTAATGAATATGCTCAGATGAAATTCCATCCTCTATTTCCTTTACCAGTATGTCTTGAAAGTTGTAAATGCATTTCCCGTGGATTTTATGTCAATTGAATAAGGCAACACCTCCTTTGAGGGACTTTTCAGTAAACAGTTATCACTTTCTGATAATGAGATTTTGAAAGTGCAAAATTGATATGGTGGGTTTAATAGTAATGAAAAAATATGAAATGTTGCAGGGCGATTCCATGTTAGAACGTGAGAAATTCTAAAAATTCAAATTTGCTTTAAGCATTAACATTTTAGATTAATGTCTCAACCAAATAAATTGAGTGAGTTTTCATTCTATAGGGAATTCAATTGCTCCTTTTTAACGAGGAAATACCGGAAATTTGATATTTTTTCACATATTTTCCCAGTTCTCCAAAATATGTTTTTGCCTATAAATTTACGGAGCAGAGTGTCGTCCAAATGTCCAAATACTATGAATCAATGGTCTTGGTTGTCAACTGGGGCACCACCCATTTAAAAAAAAATAAAACGTTCGCATGCAGACTTCAGGACCAATATTAGCCAAACCATTTCAACCATAATTATTGTCTTGTACACGACATACTGGGGTGAAAAAGTTTTTGCCAGGCTGCTGTTTTAGGGTCTCTAATTTTGTAGCCCTGGATTATTTAACTTTCCTATACAAATAGTAAAATTATATAAACGTTGTGAGATTTACTTCATTCAAATTTTCACTGCTGATTCGTTTTCTTTAAAGGCTAGGTACCGGTAATTTTGTCCCTCACAACATATATGGAATTTCCCTACAACACAATGACAGGAATTTTTGTCCTTCATTTTTTCTGACCTTTTCCCCCACTTCTCGCTCTCCTGATGAGATTTTTTCTTGAACCCAACCTAACTTAAGAGCATTCATCTATGTCGGTGCAAAAAGGCAGACTTTCCTCCGCTCTTGAATATTTCTAAAAGTGTGCACATGGAAGTGCTTTTAATGTTCCCTTTGCCTTGGTATTTGCATGGCAAACAAGGCCGTGTTGCCATCAAATTAAATTAACGGACCTTCGTTCGTTCGGAAAGGGTACTTTGCCTTTGCTTTCCAGCTGAAGAGTAAACTTCTAAAATGGTTCCTACTTGCGATGTCTTGATAACTGATGTGGGTGGGGTGGAGGACAGTTAGGGAGGATGAGGGGAGGGGGGAGGGGGGGGGGGGCAGGGGGGTGCAGGCATGTTAAAAATAATTGTGATAGGAGTGCAGTGGGAGAGGTATCAGGTTTGTTATTTTCGCAACCACCCAGGACTGATGTCAAATAAAGGATTCATTACTGATTGGCATGGTTTAAGATTTCATTCATACATTTTTTTTAAACAAGCATTCTTTTGCCCATCTCCTTTCAACTACACAAGTGTGTATCATCTGTAAAAACTGGTATGATTCTCAGATAAAAACGCATCTCTAATTGGTAATAGCATAGCTCCATGGTAATAATAAGAAGTTGGTTCCTGTGTACTATTTCTGTTTATTTATTAACCGTAAATGTCATTTGCATGTTGCATTGATGTTTGAGGCTGCAATAAGACATACAAATTATAAGGAAGGAAATAAATATCTTGTTTACAAACGGCATCCTCAAAATATGACCTGCCGCATGAAAGAATAAATTGATCTTTCCATTTCTTGTATCTTTCGCTTTGTTGACTATTGAGAGGTCGTTCCGATCCATGTCAGCTGTAATAGACAAAACAGTAGACAAGAGGCCTCGAGTTTCCAACATTGACCAGGTAAAAATAGAAGATGGAATAAACAAGCATTGTTCAAATCAAAGTCGATAGGGTTTCAAAGATGTTATGATAAGTCACATTCTGTGGACAAATTGATGTGCAGTACTCGACATGGCAAGTTGTGTCTCGATATTGCTGAGCATTTCGAGATCTGACAGGTTTTGATGATGCTTCCTTTTGGAGGTAAAGACATTTGAAATTGGAGATGGTGTTTGTTTGGGAGGTCGTCATGCTTGTTTATCTGGAGGAAATGAAGGATTCGGGAAGTTGACAAGAATTGGGAGTTTGCTTAAAGCCCCACTGCACTACTTATAGCTACTTGCACCCTCTATATAGCAAACAATGCCTAATCGGTGACCATTGGTCTCCCATGATCCCTTTTTGCTTATGTTAATTGAAAGCTGATTTGATGAGATAACCAACTGTCAGTGACCATGCATGGAGGTCTAAATAATAGAAGGACAGAAATAAAGAAGGACAGAAATAAAGAAAGAAAGTAATAAGAAAGAAAGAAAGGAAGGAAGGAGAAAGAAATAAGAAATAAGGAAAGAAAGAAAAAGAAAAAAGAAAAGAAGGGAGGGTAGCATATTGTAGAAGATGACACGATGAACTTGACCTTGGCATGAACACGAAACAACAGTAGGTGTTTTTCGCCACTTGCAATTGAGAAAATTAAAAGCCTCTTGGCCCCTGGCTCGTTTACTCAGCTTGCCGATATTGCTTAAGTTTGCGAATGGAAGAAACGAAAGTGACGTCAAACCATTAGTCCCCAATATCAGAAACCAAATATATTCGGCTATTGGACCCCTCGATGAAGTGCCAATGTCAACGCCGACCGGTTGTATCGACTACCTTCCTTCCCGACTCGGCTGGTAAACACTCTCTTTTGAAGATTAAAATGTTGATTATGGTTAGGGGATTGCATTGGCTTGCAAGCTAAGGGAGTAATCTTGTCTTGTTTAAGGTTCTGGTGTACCTACTGTAAAGAGGAAGCATCACTCACCTTTGGAGAAGAAATTGGTAAAACAGACGAAATCTACCGAACTTGCTCGATTCGATCTGTTTGTACTGACAAAATAATGATGTCATTATAATGCTTCATAACATGATGTAATCATTCAATGGAGTAACTATTTATGTCTTATAATTAAATTTTTATATATTTTGGGAAAAAAGTCACATCACATCCATTTTTTGTAAGAAATTCCTTCAAATATTACCTCAAAAGAAAAAAAAAATTTTATTAGATTTATCAGAAATGATTAGTATTTGTTAATATTTTGTACTCAAAGGTTAGTTTTCCTTCGATAGTGGATATTTCTCAATGAATAATGCAATGTCTCCATGTGTTGCTTCTATTTCGTGACATCTCAGCCACTCTGATAAAATTATTATAAATCACAGACACTTCAGTTAATCATATCTTCTCGTTAAGAAAACGTTTTTTCTTGCAGGAATGCATATATGGGAAAGTTTTATGTATGACTTATAACCGCAGACGCATATTCCACTTAAGAGTTGTATCTGGTGTAAAAACAAGATGGTCGATCGTCCACGTCACTATTATTTTGGTGTTAATAGGATATGTATTAACTTTAGTTGGTGACAGTTCAATTAATCTGGAAAAGCTTGAACAAGAGTTTTCAGCTTTCAATGTCAATCTTCTTGAGCGCCAAATAGATGATTGGTGAGGGACAATAATATATATTACCTGCCAATTATCAAACGGGAGGAAGGTTTTGGGTTTGTGGGGGGGGGGGGGGGCAAATCATGGTCTAGGCGTACCGCATCTTTGAATTTTACATCAGGATATAGGGGGATCATGACTGTATGAAATGTGCCTTTCTGTTCTCCTGAGACTTCACAAGACAAGTATCTTATTGACTTATGGAATAAATATGAAAAATGTTTGTATTTTTTCTTTTTTGCGACATTTGCCTTTCAAACTGCCTGTATTATTAAAAAAAGGATACTCACAACAACCAGGAAATTTATTTGACAGTCAAAAGGAAGAACCTCACCAGACATCGGTGTCTCTCTCAATCGGTATCTAACTATCTATTCCATGGATGTACTTTTCGTTATCATTTGAATATCATTATTTCTCTCTGTGTCTCTCTGTCTAGTTGTCTGGGGCATATTCGTCTCGGGGTATTATATGAATTCCATGTAGGAGCATGCTATGTTTTCATTTAGATGTTCTGATTCATGTAATCCGTCATCATTTCTGACCTAAAAATTCTCCAACCAAGTAGTCTAATACTGCATTATACGCAATTGGTTGGTGATGCAAATATACGTGATCATTAAGTATATATATATTGCAAAGGGATCATAATATCCTTCATTTGTATACATGGAATGACTATTTTTGGACAACCTGCCTAGTTTTAGCTCGTCAAAAATAAGGTCATGATTCATGTTTCCAAAAAGAGAACGGAAGTTCATTACAGAACGCAGAATAATCTCTTTATATAGTTCTCTTTCGTTAGTGTGTCATAAAAGAGGCAAATTATTATAGTATAAAGATGGCAATACATCATTCGGTTCCGAAATACATCCCATGATAAAGAATAATTAGAAATAAATAAATGGATAATTATAATTATACTATTAATAGTAATGATAATAATAATACTGATAACAATAATAATAATGTGTCTTGTTTCCCCAGGGTGCCTCATCAGTATTAATTCTGTTCTCCCTAAGGGCCCTGAAATCATAATTTTACCCCATTTAGTCAAATGTGAAATTTCACACCAAAAGACTGAATTCCTTGAAGTTATGAGATTGGATATGAAGTGGGATGCAACTATTTCATGCATACACACTAAGTCGCACATTCTTCCGGACACCCATACGATTTCGAGATATTACTGATGAGGAAAGGAATACATCATGATGTTGAAAGTGTAGCCTACTAGTATTGAAAATGTTCATATTTCATACGTACATCTTGCTAACTCATGCAGGGTGTTTTGTGTCTGTTTATTAAAATATAAATTTCATGTCAATGTTATCATAAAAGTATAATGTTATCTATCCTCATTACAATGTAAAGCCAAATTTGAATATACATGTAGGAATATTAACCACCTTTGGACAAATTTATCTTATGTGATATCATGTAATAGTTTCCTGTATTAAAAATGGTATGGACCTTGTATATATTGGATATTTTATACCTCACCACGTTTCCCACTGACAGCATTTTATAACTGACAATATCCGTCCATTTTTGTATTAAAAAAATGTCTGAATATATATGTATTAATTGTCTACTTGGACAATGACCGTGATGTACTAATTCAAGCAGTTCTGTTTTATTCAGCATTTGTTTTGTACATACCTCTGTAAATTGATATTATCTATATATATTAAACATTTAAGATATTGAGTGAAAACAATATATAAAATCAGTTGTTAATGTGTTTTCATGTTTGTTGCATACTTGCTTTTTGATTCGTTGTAAAGGTACAGAAAAAAGTGAAGTGGATTAATATACAAATAATACACACTCGGTACCTTCAAAACAATCCAAACACCCTCGGCTGTCGCCTCGGGCGTATTAGACTGTTCCAAGGGTTCCTTGTGTGGGTAATTCTTACTAATGCCCAAACAAAATGATGTGTATTATTTCTTTAATAAAATGATGTTTAATTTGTTTAATAAAATAATGTTTTATAACATGATATTACTAATGACCGGTCATAAATATTTACTAATGACCGGTCATTAGTAAAATGTCGTGTTAGGCAAAATAAATGTCTTGTCATGTGTACGCTCTCAACCAATCATTTGATTAGGATCGACTTGCGCAAAGGTAATGTCTATGTGATGTTTGAATAAAACAATTGGGATTTGGGTATTAATTCGGTCTTTGCAGATCCAAATGACATCCTTAACAAAATATATCATGCCACACATATCACAACACACACACAGTCACACTCAGTCAGTCACACGCACACGCACGCACACACAAGCAAACTTCCGCGCACTTGCACACTCAGATAAATGAAAAATACACGCAGCCTAGTCATTATTATGTAATGAACATTTCATGTAAAAATCCCAATTAATATCAAAATGGAATTTAAATTCAATTCATAATTCCATAAAAAAAAGTTTGGTGCATTAACATCACAATGAATTGTTTCTCCCAAAGGAGTCTGCATCTAAATGTGCAATGTGAGTGTGTTTGCGTGTGTGTGTGTGGTGTTACTTATGTGTGTTGCGTGACTTTGCACCTGAAAAAAGCATACGCAATGCATCTCATTTGATACATCCAATTAATTCTCTCACTTTAAATACTTTTGCGCAAGTCGATTTTTGCACTCTCGCAAACAATGCCTCCTGTTCATATGACACTTTTTCGAAACATGTATGATAACCTTGCGGTCATATCTGACTTTTAAAATAAATTACAATTTTGTGAGTGTAAACTTTTTTTGGACTCTCACGGTATATGAACAAAATTCTTATTTACTGTTACATAAAACAAAGTCTTAAATCAAAATTACAGTCGTATTTAAAAAAAGGAAAAGTACAATTCCAACACTCGGAAACAACAAATACCACACACCAATAACTACGCACTTGAATGTCTCCAGCTGTACCTGAACCTGGCAAGATTTAAAGAATAAAATATAATATTTCAGCTAAGATTGAAGGAGCAACCTTTCTAACATACTGAACTGGGTGAACAAGATTACAACAAATAAAGCAGAGAGGTGGTGAAGTGTGAACAAAATTAGACAAGCCTATGATTATGTTCCCATTTTATTTGTCACATAAGCTCTCAGACCCTTGAGCGTCGGAGAAGCTAACA
Source organism: Strongylocentrotus droebachiensis (assembly GCA_035222895.1). NCBI lineage: Eukaryota > Metazoa > Echinodermata > Echinoidea > Camarodonta > Strongylocentrotidae > Strongylocentrotus > Strongylocentrotus droebachiensis. Next base: position 122,917 of record JAVYIG010001248.1, on the reverse strand, counting down.
AGGATTTCAAGAAAGATCCACCTTTCTGATCAAAATATAAATGACATTTCGTTACTTAGTATTTTAGACAAGAACTCTGATTCTTCACAATTATCCTTTTTTTTCCTTCAAAATAATCATATCTTGAGAATATTTTTACAATAAAAATCGAAAAATTACATAAAATTGTTTCTGATTTAGAACAAAAAGTACCCAATAGAGTAAAACAAATGCTGATCAGTACATTTTTTTAAACTGTTAAATGTATTTAGGTAGGCTACGTCTACATAACAGTAGTTGTCTACGGCTTGCATTCAAACTCGCATCACAATGCCAGTTGTGGAATGCCCTTTACAACTGTATGTGAATATACATATTATTCAAATGCTTTAGTTCTGTTGAATCAATGCCTTCTCTGATCGGATGAGGAGACTGTTATTCTGTTTACAGTTCCCATGAGCTGTCAGTCTTAATGCTGTTTTCTGTCCCTTCTATTCGTAACGTATTAGACGATTGGACAATTCCGTACTCCATACCCTGTAGCTCACACACTGTTCTGACAAATCCAGACGTATCTCGGTGAGGATTAACTCGTAGGCAGTGTGTACCTCTGAATACCAGGCTTGGGACCCTCTTTCAACTTTATTTGGATAATCCTGCTGATATTCACTTTGCAAACTCATATTTATGATAAAAATGCAAGACCCTTAGAATTGGGGAGTGGGCGAAATGTTGGCAATCATGGAAGTACACCATCCCTGGCGTTGATAAGTTGACTAACGTTTTTTTCCTCACGGGGGGGGGGGGGGGGGGGGGGGGGGGCAGATTTCGCAAATAGATGCATTATATTGACATCATTAGTATTAAATCCTTATGTTCAGATCTACTTAATTATTACAGTCTTGGCCTACTTTAATAGTTCAATTCTTCCAAGATAAGATTAATGGGGAATGTTCCTGAAAAAGCAAGAGTACGCCAAGAAATATCACGATTGTGGGTTAAAACGTAACCACGTTTTTATTTTTAACATTTTAATGTTTGTATTACCGTTTTTAATGTTCTAACGTAATTTATATAGGCCTATAGATACTTGTTCAATTATTTACGCATAATTATATTGTTTCCCTTTATCTTTCAATTTTTGACCTACATATTTGTAAAACAAAATATTCATTTACCAAAACTATGAATACAAATTTTCAATAATTACAAATGCAAATACACATGATTTGCGGTTCGAGCCACGCCTGCGGCACTAATGTTCTTTGCAAAACATTGATCTACTATTTTGCCACTCTTCACCCAGGTGAATTAAGTAATTATGTACCAGGGGAGTGTTTCACAAAGATCCTAAGTTGAACTTATCTCTAAGTTTGACTTAAAAATTATGGAAAGCCATTAGCATCTTTGAAAATATTGTGTAAAAGTTATTTTAAAAGGCATAAAATGCTGATTCAAATCATTAATATGTTCTATTATCATGGGAGATTTCATGTTCTTGATGTGGAATTTATGAAAAGTCTAAAATACTTGAATTCTGCTTTTTAATATATTTCATTTTAAGGCTCCAATGGCTGTCCATAATTTGTAAGTCCAACTTAGAGTTAAGTTCTACTTAGGATCTTTGTGAAACACCCCCCTGGTAAACTCTGTGAATGCTTGTATAGGCGGTTCAGCTATAGCAGGGACACGGGGGTCTCAGTCATGTAGAAATACTAATACGTGTGTATTTGGCCGTTTCAGATGAAATGGGAAAAGGTATGGCGCATAATAAAATCTATAATAGATCCGTGCCCATATAATTAAACGGCATCCCAGATTATGGCAACACTATAATTTAATACTGCAAAGAAAAACATTTCTTGGAACAACCATTTACTCACTATCTGCTAAATCCTGATGAAATATGCATATGATTTCTTTGCTATAAACGTCTATAAGTGAAATCACGCAACGCACTGTATGAAAACTGATTGGCTAATTGTTTTATCAATCTTTAGATCTAACCACATTCTACTTTCTCACTTCATTCTATATTCATATCAAGGCTTCTTCATTACATCATACTCCCTGTATGATAACTTTACAATCTATTAGAATGTTGGATGATTTCATGCTTAGGTTAGGTAATAAATCAGTAATAGTTCCGGCTGGACACTTGCTTTTATAGCTACCACCAGATTGAAGATTATATAATTATTTTGTTGCTTTTCCTGCAAAAAAGAATTCCGGAAATGAATGAACAACAGAGTAAACAGGATTCGTCAATAACAAATCAAAATATGTTACAAACAATAACTGAAACCCGTTAAGATACCACAATAAACATTACAAAAAATAACCTGCTTCTTAGAACAACTAGATCCCTTAATCCGCGTGACGTCTTCATGCATCGAAGAGTAATCGAAAATGGCAGAGAATTTTTTTTTTAAAGAGGCAAAGACAGTGCCGTCACAATAAATCAAAGAGAATGATTACGGTATGGATATTTCATGGAACGTAACAACCCCCTCGAGACTGTCAGCTTGCAGATGAATTATTAGGCAGGTTCACACGACATTGTGTAGACTGTAAAATTCAGCTAGTGGTTTTAATGACGTATAGTATTGGGCTCTCATGGGGAATTCGACACCATTCGTGTGTTTACCCAATACCAGGTGCTGTCAATCAACAGAATTAGCATTCAGTTTTATGACTAATTATGTATGTCATAACGTAACTGGTTGGTCATCTAGGGTAAACATAGCTGGAGTACTATCTGACCCGTGGGTTGCTGGCTTTGGAGTACCTCAAGGGTCAATTCTCGGACCGATCCTTTTCAGTCTGTATATCACCCCATATCTGACATCATAAATAATGAACATGGTTTACAGTATATTTTGCTATGCTGATGATATTCAGTTGTATACTTCCTTTCATCAACGCTCTCTGGAAAACATTAACGAAACACTTGACCAAATCTCACTGTGTATAATTGCACTTGGATGTCGTCTAACTGTCTCCGATTGAATAATACCAAAACTGAGTTCTTGGCCTTTTGTCCTTCTGCAAAACATATCAGATGTACGGCTTAATGTAAATGGTCAATTCATTCTTCATTCTACTGTCTTCTCATGTAAACCACGTAGTGCGTAATTGTAATTATCATCTCTGCAAATCATGGAGGATTCGTAGTGAGCACTAATTTTTTTCCCCTCGAAATTTAAAAATCGCACCCCCCCCCCCCCCCCTCTTGAGCACCAGGGGAGGGGGCCGGTCTGCAATAAAGGTAACATTAACGTATTTGTACCTGTTTTTTCCCACGGGGAGGGGGCCCCCTGGATCCGCCACTGCATGCGGACGCACCCGTCGTTCCTGAAATTTAAGTTACTCAAAGTTATAAATCATCTGCAATCTTATTTTGGTTAATGCGAAAACTACGAGCCGGAGCTCGGGTAGAGGGTGTCCTCACTTGAAGCAACGTTCCGCGCAGATGCAATTAATTTCGAGTTCGGACAGTTTGTAGTTTAAAACATCGAGCACTCGTTGTTTGGAGCCGTGTGAACCTGTTTAAAACTTCTAGGTTTTGCACACTCAAAGTTGATTGTGCCGTGTGAACATATCTTTTGACAACGTGGAGAGCCCTAAACGTGACTAAATATTGGTGACCGAAAGCATATTTTTTCTATTCGACTGAATTTATTATTATTCGTCAGGGCCTGTCTTCTTGCTCGTGTTGATTTATTGGGGGAGGGGGGGGGGGGGCGCATTCGATGGGGAAAAGAGGTAGATTGAAGAGACTGATGTATCTAATATCACTGCTATTTTTAAGAATTTATAATTGAGGTCATCTGGGAATAGCAGCTAATGGAAGAGATTCAAGTATTTGATATCTTGTCTATTTAAAAAAAATCATAATTGATGTCAAGTGGGAATCGAAGGAGAAATTAAAGTATCTAATATCATCACCATCTTAAAGATGAAGTTTAATTATCAAATGCGCAATTTGCTGCTTTTCCGTTTTATATTAGCATTTGTCAGGGGTGTCACAGACCACTTTATAGGAGGGGTTCGATAACTAAGATTTGGAGACTCACCCCCTCAGTTTTGTTGTTATTTATTATCATTGATTACCATGACTTATTATTATTGAAGGCACATTATTATGATTGTGTTTGAGTATGCGTTGGTGTGATTCGTTGTAGGTGGTGTTAATCGCGCGAGGGAGACTGAGGGTTTGTGTTATGTTTTTCACTACCATTTTCTAAAAGTAACGGCTTTAGACCTGTTAGAGTCATGGTGTGCTTGACGCATTTTTCTCCTTCGCGTGTATTTAAGGATTTAAAGATGATACAAATGTTTATTCTTGTGATGTTCTCTTGGGGCTGTTACTATATTTATCATTATCCTTTTAATGACCATGGATTGTGAGAGGCTTTGTGTTCTTGATATCGTATTTCATAATGCGTGTTTACCACAAGTTTCTCTAGTAATCTCCGAAAGCCGTTTGTGTTAGAATATCGTAAACAAAACAATATCTCATTATATTTTTTCCTCTAAAATTCTGTCAAAAAGCAAATCCATTTCATAGTAACATGTTCACTTACTGTTATGAACTCCCATAGGATCAAGAAATTTCATCTTTATGAACCACAAAATGAACCACAATATGAAGATCTGGGCCCTGTCTTTATAAATTTGCGATTACTTTCTTTGCGACTGATATCAATCACAACGATGTACATAATAAATGTGGGACTGCAAACTTGCGAATGATTAGAAGACTTGCGATTGGTTCAGTTCAATTGCGACTTTTTAAAGACGGGGCTCAGTGCTACATGTATTTGACTTTTTCATCATGGCACATTAATCCTGACCTATTTTTTTTTTTAATCCAGTGGCTTAACCCCATAAAGGCACAGTTATTTCGGTCTCTCTCACCCGAGGCGGATCCCACGCCCCTTAGAATCTTGGCCATGGAATAAGGGGAAATTCTTTAAAAATCTTGGCATCCAAATAAATTACCATGAAGTATTACAGCTATATCTCAAATACGTTTATTGAATTATTGCTAATTAACTATTTTAAAGCTATTTTTGACACTGCTCAGACCCTTTGGTCGAAGCTTTATAAATGTTGTATCAACAGATGCGTAAGGGGAGGGGTTGCTTTGGTCCTTTTAGGATTAAAAGGGGATGTCAGTGGAATTCATTATGTTTGTTTTTATAGGGGGCTCATCCGAAGGAATAACCGACCGTTTGAAAAATAAAAGAAAAAAACATCCAGTATTCAGATTTATTCAACTTCCAGTCATGACTCAAAAATACAATTGAATTTGCGGGGGGAAATTAAATGAAAGGGAAAGGGGATCACATGTCCATTACTCTCTTTCGATACGCACTAACCAGAGTTCATCAACCATATTATGAGTACATCTCAACAGATAATCCCTTCTAAAAAAACAGCATATTGAAGTATTGATGCCAGAAGAACCACATAATTGGCTGATTACTTCTGTCTTGGACCTAATTCTGTCTACATTTTTAAATCTTAATTTCTCAATTACGTCTTCATCTGGTAAAACACTTCGAGATATAGCCTATCCATTTTAATTAGGCACACGAATACTTGTGATAACAGTTGGCATTTCATGAAGCTCGACATAACCGGTACGCGTTATTTTTTTTCGGCGGCACAGATTGGAGTTAGGTGCGTGTTGAGCCTATGGGAAAGTTTAGGGTTAGGGTTAGGGTTAGGGTTAAATCAAGACCTCTTTTTTTTTAAAGCCCCAATTTGTGCCGCAAAAAAAAAATGACGCCACCGGTACAGTGAAATAGTCTTTTACAGTTGGCACTTTGCATTCATTAGCAAGCGTGTAGATGAAAATGATTTGATGGATATGGTTGCAATCCTTTAATAATGTGATGGTTACGTAATTCCTTATTTGGGAAAGGCATCAAGATCGAAATGATATCAGTAACGAAATGAAAGAAAAGTTTCTTCTGCAACTCTAACAAATTGCCCAACGTTGTTGTAGGATTGTTGGCCTGTAATTATTCCTTGTTATAGACATCTGTTGCACCATATACTTATCTGGTAAAGATGTGAACACATTTTCAAAATGGTGATTTTTTTTTCTTCTCCCAGTAACCACGATAAATGTTGAGTGCCCGACCAGGCATGTTTTAAAGAAGGATGTTTTGATAAAAAAAGCTCTGAACCAAAAGTTGCACTTGTTATAATTTCTTATAACCATTGGAAATTATTTTTAGCGCCAATGTTTCTTATTTTATTACAGCTATCTGCTAAAAAAAATTAGCCTTGTAATTTGCAGCATACTTTGTTTCAATTTATCCAAATTTGAAACACCAGAAACCCTATTCAACGATGTGTAAAACTGATCTTCCCAAATAGCATCTTATAAGCTTAAACAAGTTATACAATAAAACAAACAAAACTGAACCAACAACAACGACGAAAAAACACCGAACTCCCCCAAGAAAAAAGAAAAAACAAACAAACAAACATACCAACTAACTATCCATTTCCTTGCTCTTTATTTTTTGTCTGTATATCAACAAAGTGGTTCATCAATTTGCAACTGAATACAGAAGTAGATGAATCGAAATTTGATGAAAAGAATAATAGAATTTGATAATTGAGACTCGGAGATGTTTAGTAATGATGCCTTTCTTTCAATAGAGATTTTGTTGATATTCACATTAAATTCACTGTTCTTTTCAGGACACCCTTTCTGGTAAACAAATGACATGGGTACAACATGTAAACCAATATCAGAAAGAAAAGAGAGAGAGAGAGAAAGAGAGAGAGAGAGAGAGAGAGAGAAAGAGAGATGAAGTACCCAATAAGGTAAAGGGCCTTAATCAGAATTTTGATGGGGAAGGTTTGAATAGCGTATCCGGGGTTAACAATTTTGCGTTGATTCCGAAAATATCAGACTTATTGACGTCATACTGACGTTTTGGTTATTTTGGTCGAAAAGTAGCATTTGCATCATCTTTCGGGGATCCAACGTCAGGGAGAAAAATTACTCAGTACTAATATATATAGATGAGTTGACAGCAAAATTCTATGTAGAAACATGCACTGATTCGAGAAAAATATCATACCGTTTTGACCACTCTTGTCATTTTGGCCACTTTGGCCTAAATTGACCATCAATTTGATTATTAGAACTAATCTGTAATTTTGATGTCCAGCGAGGATTTTATTTGGATTTAACTCAGTCATAATACATCATGGGGAAGATTTAGTATAGATGATATTTTTGGAATCAGCATAAAACTCTCCCTATAGATCAGTCTATTAAATCGTCCCCATCATGATTTTCTTCAATTTAAAACCAATTGAACTCCTCCCTCCTCAATTAAATTCATAGTTTGTTACAGAAATCGCGTAAATTGTCAATATGGGTCGAAGTGCCAAAATGACCAAATCGGTCCGAACTGAAATGACATTTATTGTTCTGATATCAGCGCACATTTTAATATCAAATTAGGATGTTAAAATCCACCATCAGTTTATTCTGAATGAACATTTGGGCTGGTTTTGGACTGAAATCAATACAAAAGAGTGTCCAAAATGGCATCATAGTTCTTGATTGGGGTCAATTTAACCACTTCGTTTAGCATCGGGGCATATTTTTACATATAATATGCCTATCAAATCTTCTTTTTTAAGAATAACGTTTGGGAAAATTACTACTGCCCAAAAGTTACCACAATGGTCGGTTTTGGCTAAAGAGGTTGCCAAAATTACCAAAAAAATCATGAATAGGGTTAATAATACTGACATGTTCGGATTCAGCGCAAAATTTTACACCAGATAAGCTATTCAAAATATTCCCCACCTAAAATTCTCTTAGGGTAAAGGTTTCATATGATATGCTTATTAAATGTCCTCCAAGAATACATGCCTTTCGTGAATCGGGTGTTTCTAAGAATTTCCACAACTGAAGTGTCATTTTGTTTAAATCCGATTGTTTAACACTGATATGTGTTATAGATTATTTTAGTTTTGCTATAGTATTATGGTACAATTCATAATCGGATCAAGGAGGGTTCGGCCCGGAAACTAGAAGGCGGACACCGGGGACGATCGACTCTCAGACGAAGAATACTTGACACAGATTTGTCAAATTTGATCACGTCGGAAAGTGGGCCGTTCGAGTAGGAGCTGTTGAATAATCGGAGTATCATTTACTTCACGGTCGTATCAGGCCCATGTATCAAAGTGAAAACAAAAATCGCCGTCGGTGGCTTTATAAATTGCTTAATACCGTCATAAACATAATGTTATCTTACCCAAGGATAGGTTAACAGTGTGGGCGGCTAAAATTTTCCCCGCCCCTCGCCCTCCTGTACCTTTGTTTCTTCTGTTGTTCAACTTTAATCTATCTGGTTACTTCCCGCCTTAATTTCTTATTAGGGACTTTTAGATTGAGTGGACGAGAACATGACGAACGCCGACTGATCATGCGTGTCAACGTACTCACCTGCCCATGTTGACTACAATTAGGAATCTTTTAGATTGCACTCGACGATATACATGCATGCAGGAAGTAACACTATGAACATGACGGACAAAGAAAGAGGACAAAATATACAGTTCCTCATTCTACCCTCAACAATTGCTGTGACAAAAGAACATCCCTTCACTGCTATATAGTATTATGTAAAAATGTGTAGAACAGGTGAATATGCATGTGACACCTGTTCTACACATTTTTACATAATAGCAGGAAGGGATGTTCCTTTTTCTACCTGAGGAACTGTTTATTTTATGCGCACGCGGCATACTAGTACCGTACTAGATTTAGGAAAATCAAGGTTGCTGCATTCTCGATCGCCGACTGAGACGACGTGACGCTTGCGCAGTGCCTTAAAATGACGCCACACGTTGCAGTCAAAGCTGTCGACGTGCAAATCTAAAAGTCCCTATTATATCTCCTTGTCTGAATCTGCTTTTAATTACAGATCTTTCCATGTCCTCATTTTCCTTGTCTCCCAATCTCTTTCCGTTTCTATCTTTCCACCTCCTCTTCCACCTTCTCTCGATCCCTCTCATATTCCTCATCTTTATCCTTACCCTACATCTCGTCTATCCAATCTATGAGCTTTCTTTCCACATTGTCTATTAGCTTTTTCTACCTCATTCTTCTTGTTATGTTGGTAACTGCGCTTTCACCCATTTCATCCTATTTCACCTATCTTCTATCTTTTTTTTCTCCATTTAAAAATTCTTCTTGTCTTCTTCTTCTCTTTCAACAAAGTACAACAGTTTTATCTCTTTTTCATCCTACTCTTTAGAGAACGTACGCCATAGTATTTAGTCCGTTGACGAATAGCATCGAAATGTTCTCGTAAAAATATACAATTTGTTTTAATAGTTCTAGTAAGTGATTGCACTTTACTCTCCTCTGGATGCCTGGCCCAATAAATTCATACAAATACGCTTCCAGCTCACATCATGGGGCTACCCATGACACAGTGAAAGATCAGGTGCCTATGAAGTCAAGTTCATTTCGCGACGCCCAAATCCCCTAGAATATCCAATTTGTTTTATCGGAAAATCTGTGGCTCTGCTTGGTGTTGTGGGGAGAGTCTTCGGCGTATATAGCCAGGACGGAGGCGGAGCTGGCGCACCCCCCCCCCCCCCCCCATTTGAGGGCCCGCAAAAGATCCATATAGCGTGCACTGTATCTACGGCATGCGGAGCTGCCCAGAGACAAATACAACCCCACACCCGTCAGGGGAGAAGGAAACTACCTAAATTGTATATCATTTTGTTCTTATACACCACCGAAAGGAGAACTAAATAAAACATCTGCATTATTTTCTTTTTCAAGATAGACACGATGGTTTTCGTTTAAATATGCTGTCAGTAAAAGGAGCATTATTGACAGGGAACTCCCTTCTAATGAAAAGAGAGAGAGAGAGAGAAAGAGAGAGAGAGTGAGGGAGAGGGGAGAGTGAACGAGAGAAACAAAGAAAGACAAAAAAGGAATAACCTTATTTAAAAAGTGGCATTACCTTTTCGTGGTCTTTTTCCTCAACACAAGGGTGGAGGCATAGTACCCTTTCACGCCTTTGCTTCTCGTATATAGCTTCGCTTATGCAAGAAATATTCTAGAGGTCGTCTATAATGACAATGCATGACACATTGGTGCACTTATCGCGTTTGACAGAGAGGAATCGTCGCGGCAGACTCTCATATCACGTTCATTTCATTGGAATCCGAAAGTGCCAAAATTGCTTGTTATTAAGTTATGCGCTCGGAATGTAGTGAATTCTAAAGTTCCTCCTAAATTTCATTTTTCTCAAGGCCGTTGCTCGGGTAGGATCATGTTTAATATGATTCATGAAAAGACTAGTGTGCTGTTATAAAAAGACGAATGTGCAAAAAGTAAAAAAATACTCAGAAATTGTATTCGCCGACGGATAAGAAGTCCCCAATCATTACGATCGTAATTTTGTCAAGCGAATTTACAAATTCGTCGATAACTCGTTCGAAGAAAAGATCTTTTTCAAGACCGATTTTTCCCTCTGCCGCTTTTGAACTCACATTTCTGCTTTGATTCGAAGGACATTTCTATTTTTAGGTTTCATCAAATAATCTAAATTAAAGTCAGTATAACCAGTACATTTTTTTGAGGGGGTAAGCACTGACAAATAGAAGGAAAAATAGTGTAATATTACGCAATCAATACGTTGTTGTCCGACATCTTGTGGCAAATACAATGACATCTTCTGATGAAAGAAATGATTAATAAACACCGAACAATAATGTCTTCTTTCAAATGTCCACGTCCACAGTAAGATGGTGTGTATCTACATTTCAACCAAGACTTACCATTTTGTTCACAGTAAATTTACGCTCGATTTCACGCCTCTAGCCTCTAGGATATGTATTGCATCATGCGGTTATGGCGGTATCAGACAAAATGTAAAAGAGACAAGATAATGGTGCAATCTCCATATCGTTTATTGGTCGAAAAATTTCAATAATTACTGAAAATAATATCTTCATTTATCGGTGGTTATGTGTATCGATTTCAATTTCAATTATGTTATTGTCCACTGGAAACTCGCTTTCCTCACAGTTTACAATACAACTTTACATAAATTACACAACGACTCAGCCAGCCGCTGAATAAGCGGGCGGGCGGGCGGGGGGGGGGGGGGGGGGGGGGGGGGGGGGGGGGGGGTAAGAGGACACTTTTTTTTTTGGTCTCGAAATTTGAAAATTTGACATTTTGTCCAGTTGGGGGGGGGGGTAAGGTCACCTTTATGAGGTCAGCCATTTGCATTTTTTTTTTAAAATTTATTTATTTTTATTTTTTAATCTCAAAAGGAGGGGGGGGGGGTTTCCAAAATAACATACATAAAACTTACACATTAAAAAAACTCGAGGGGGGGTTTAACCCCAAAACCACCCCCTGCGTACGCGCCTGCGTAGCAGACTTATTATATGAACGGATAGAGAGAGAAACAAAGGAATTTAGGAAACGTTGCGTACGGTTTGATTAGAAACTCTGAATCCATACAATCAAAGAAGATCTGGCATTCATTTGTTTCAACTTATCGACCAACACATGATTTTAGATTGTATCAAACGTGGATTGAAAGTCTACGAAGGGAATGCGTGCATAACAACCCTCTTTATCAACATGTTGTAAGACCATAGTGTAGGTATGTCATCATTTACAAATTTTGGGGGTTAGTACGCATTGCATAACATCGAGATCCTCGAACACACTGAGAAACGCAATATGATTCTCTTAAAACTTTTCATAACCAGGGAAGTGAGAGCTATATTTGGCTGAAATTGTTAGGCTGAGAAGAATGTGGTGTTTTTCTATCTTGGATAACAACTGATGACTTCCAGCATTTGGTCACATAGTTCTGATCGACAGATTACTGAAAAAGAGTGCACAGATGTAAATAATGGAAATATAAAAATGCTAAGCGCATCCTGATATTAAGTTTGTGTTGATAGAAGCAGAAGATCTATACAAAAAACCGGATCAGTGAAAGTTTGAGCAAAACTTCGACTCGTTGGCGAATTATACAAGGTCTTCTGCTTTATACTGAAAAATCGTGAATTTCTATTTTCTCTACAAATGTATTTAATTGTAGATCCAAATTAGATATAATGCTTTCAAATATGATTTGTACACACACCTTATATGGAACAAATCAATTCCGTCATTATCTATTAAGAAAATTGATTGAAAAAAAAATCTTTTCTGTCCAAGTGGGAGAGGACCCCGAAAGATGCGTCGAGGTGTTGCCTATTTGAGCTTGATTACAAGTTAAAATTCATAACTCTCTCATTTTTCAATTCACTTCAATTCAAATAATGTTATTTTCATAACTAAATCAAGACATGAATATCAAATGACATTTGCTATACAACATAGAAAAAGAAACTTATACAATTTTGAATTTCGATAAGTAGTCAAAACATTTTGGGAAACGAAAATATATGAGCATAAAAAAGGAGAAAAGGGGGAGGATAAGCCATACATATTAGATTAATAATTACATTTACAAAGTAAGAAAATACACAACTCATGCACTGCTTGAAAATATGACCATTCACAGTTATAAGAAAACTAAAGTAGAGCAGTACATGTTGAGATAGAGGACTGCTCTAGTTCTAACACCAACGAGCCGTCGAAGACTCCATCATTTTATAAATGTAGTTGTTGCATATTTGTATTGGCTGATAAGAAGAAAATTGAAACATAATGATGTTAGACCGAACGACGGAAAATCAAGGCAGCAACAAGGACAAGCTAGGACATGGACAAGGACAAGGAAAAGCTCAAGGATATGTCCAACAAAGGAGACTGGGACAAGGGCAAGGACAGAACGAAGACTAGAACAGGTGCAAGATATAAAGAAGAACTTTGGCAGAGACAATAATGGGAGAAAGACGTAGGGAGAGAGCGACAGGTGAGGAGAGGGAGAGAACAAAAGAACACGAGAGATGAAAGGTCCACGATAAGAACCTACGATTTAATTAGCATGATGTAAATAAGAGTTAATAGCAACTGGGGTTTATTTCATATACATTAGGGAAATGTGATAAGGCTATATGACGCTAGCAGTAACCGTTTGAGTTTTGATTTTCAGGAAGGGGGGCTTGGGGAATTGATGATGGTATCATGGTATCATTAGGTGTATTCCAAAATTTCGGACCGGTGAAAACAACAGAATTTGGGGCCAGAATAATTCTCATTTACGGGCAATGAAATCAATATGGAAAGGGCCGAGTGGGGGTAGATACGACCTTTTTTTTTAAATATGATATATCTGATCAAATAATATAGGTAGATTTTTTTTATTGTAGCGGAACAACTATTAGCCATCCTGAAAAAGGAATAAGTCTTTAACTTTTAGCAATTTGTCGGTAAAAGGTCATTAGTGTGGGCGCGCGGATTGAGATAGATAATGATTTCTTTTGAAGCAATAATATTTTGTCTAAAAGCGACTGATGAGTGCTACCCCCAAACTAGGATTACATAGTTTAGATAAGGTAAAATGAGACTGGAGTACAGCATGTAAAAAGGGCGATAGGGGGAATTTATCGGATTTTCTAAGACTTTCACTAATCTGTTACTCTTATCTTTCTGATTATATATATATATATATATATATACCCATATATATATATATATAAACAACTTACAAATAGGGGTGGACTTCCCATTTAACTTATGTATTTCAAAGTTGTAAGAAAGAACATTCGACAGCGTTATCAAAAATTATATCCTTTTTTATGTAGTAGAATACACAATAAGAAAGATAAGATTATTATTGAACCACACTTTAAGATGTATATGGATGTTGAGATATAAACTATAAGCCACTTTCGGCGCGAAACATAATTTAGGGAATAAATTCTTCTAGCTGCACCCGGGGTGACAAAGACATCAAATCTTGATCAAAGAACATTTTCATGTATTTCTAAAAGATTGCATTTTTCATTTGTTCATTTGCTGGCATTTATCAGAGAGGCGCCGAGGGCTTAGCGAGGAATAAATTCGACCCGGGTACACATTAAATACATCCGGGGTGATGGAAATATGAGTGTCGAAAATAAAAACAATGTCTCGTTTTAGGACGTAGTGAACAAGGATTCGAACCCTCACCCTTTCAATTGATAGTCAGTTCAAGTGAATGAACTAATGCTTCCACGATGCTCCCATATTATCACTACGCCTATTCAGTCCACTCTAGTCGTAGAATGGCGAATCACAGGTTAACGAGACCGAAGGCTGACGAGACGAACGGTTTCGTGGACCCTTTTACAACCGCTTAGCAGGCACATGTAACTATAAGTCCGCGAGATCGGAAATTAGTCAAACGACCAAGGCATTTCGGTATATCTACCTTGCGAATCCTCTTATTACTTCAGGCTCAAGATGGGCATTCGGTATCGCGTACACTTGGCCAACTAGGGTGTCTCACAAGGTTAGATTCGCTATTGGTGTTACTGAATGTGATAAAAAAGTTGTGAGGGATAACTGGAACAAATGGCGTACGCAAAGAATATGTCGCTGAGGGAAAAGATGGCGCCCTACTAAGTCAAACCGTATTTTTTTCTCATCGTGGAAAATTCCTGTAAGATAATTTAAAAATGAGTGGAAAGAAAAGACAGATGGACAAAATGGACGTTTCACCAAGGATTTCCCAATACTTCACCCCTTCTGGCTCAATTTCAGACAGAACAGAGATGGATATCGATGAAAACTCGGACATTCAACTTGAAAATCTCACTCAGCAGTCAGTGCTTACTGGAATCAGCGAAGCAGGCCAGGACTCGCAGGAGTCGCACCCCCAAGCTGTCGGGGGAAAGGAGAGGGAAAAAGACGAAGACGAACCGCGGGCAGAGAAGAAGCGAAACACCAATGGAGATCAAAAGGTGCAGGCAAGTACTACCACTGAAGATTTACTAGCAAAGCTTCTTGACAGAATGGATCAAATGAACTCAAAATTCAATGACATAGTGACCAGATTAGACTTATCCCTTACTCAGATTGATAACAATAAGAGAGAGATAGAAGAAGTGAAGGAAAAGCAAGAAGGGATTGAGTTTGACATTGGTTCAATCAAAGAGAAATTGCACGCACAAGAAAAGGAGAATGAGAAGTTGCGCGAACGTCTGACAGACCTATCCGCCAGGGGAATGAGAAACACACTTGTGTTCCAAGGCTTTCCAGAGGGTGCTGAGAACAAGAATTGTGAAAATTTGATCCAGTCATTTGCCAAGTCGCATTTGCAGATTGAAGCTGAAGTAATCATCGAAAGGGCACATCGCAGCGGAAGCACCTCATCACCTCGACCAAGGCCGATTATTGCAGCCTTTAATCGGTACTCGACCAAAAGTATGATCCTGGTAAATGCACGTCGCTTCTTGAAGGAGAAACCCTTTGAGCACAAGGGAAAGCATCCTATTTACGTGGATGAAATGTTGCCCAAGGAAATTCGTGAACAACGGAAGAAGCTGATTCACATCAAGAAGAAGCTGAAAGAGGAAAATACAAGGAGAGCAGTGTACTTCAAGTATCCTGCTCGCCTCTTCTACAAAGAAGGAAAAGACGGGAAGGAGATAGAATACAAGAAGAAATAACTCAAAACGTCAAAGGAAAGAAAATATTATCATTCCACATCGAAATGCCGGAAACATTAAAAAAACAAAAACATGAATAATGTTATAGAGCTGGACTTACCTTGCCTACTTAGAAACAAGAAGAAAAGTGAAAAAGGAATACTTAGATTAGGATAATGACAAGAACTTAAACTTTTATTTGTTTAATTATTTTTCATGAACTAATTCTGAGAGTGAACTTTTATAGGTGAATATGTGGAAAAAGCACTCAAAGGAAAAAAGGAAAGACCACGATGTAGAGCGCCACCTTGATCTCCCTAAGGCATACAGAAGAACTAGCCTTTGTTATGATTTGTTTTTTGTGTTGTTTGGTTGTTGAACCTGAATGTCTAATATATGTTAAACCTGATTTTATAATGGTGGTATTTTTAAGAAATTCATATCTCAACTATGGATTTGAAGCTGATGACACATAATGTTAACGGATTGGGGGACTTTAAAGCAAGGAAACGTTATTTTAATTATATGCTTAAACAGAACAAAGATATTATCCTTTTACAGGAAACTCATTCTGTAGAAAAGGAAGAATCATTATGGAGAAATCAAGTTAGATCTGATATTATTTTCAGTCATGGAACTTCTAAGAGCAGAGGAGTATGCATTATATTAAGAAAGACACCCAATTTTAAATTGTTAGACTCCATTAAAGATATAATGGGACGATTTTTATTGGTAAAAGTTGAAATTCAGAAGAAAGTTTATGTGATATGTAACATATACGCACCAAATAA
Organism: Strongylocentrotus droebachiensis; assembly: GCA_035222895.1. NCBI lineage: Eukaryota > Metazoa > Echinodermata > Echinoidea > Camarodonta > Strongylocentrotidae > Strongylocentrotus > Strongylocentrotus droebachiensis. The sequence goes on along the minus strand of JAVYIG010001248.1, from coordinate 106,529 downwards.
TGAGAAGGATCAGGTTGAGTTTTTTAAGAAGGTAGAATTGACCATACAAGATAACGTTGAAAATGGTGAAATTCTAATAATTGGTGGGGACTTTAATTTAATTCAAAACCTTGATCTGGACAGGGCAGGTGGCTCAATGAAAAGCATTTGGAAGCACTCTGTGAATCTTATAGAAAATCTGAAAATATATTTTGGTTTGGTTGATGTTTGGAGAATCAGAAACCCCTGCAAAAAAGGATTTACATGGAGAAGGTATAACCCACTGGTGCAATCTAGATTGGATTTTTGGTTGATCCATGATTCCTTACAGAATACAATTAGTGAAAATGATATCATACCGTGTGTTTTGTCTGATCATGATCATGTTAGTTTGCACATGAAAATTAAGACAAAAAATTCTGGTCCGTCCTACTGGAAATTTAACAATAGTCTATTGAATGATGTGGAGTATGTTAATGCTTTAGCTAATAAATACTCAGAATGGATTGGTGAGTTTACAGATAGTAATGATAAAGGAGGGATATGGGATTGGTTAAAGTTTAAAATTAGAGAATTTACTGTACCATTCTCTAAGAAGAAGAAATGTGAAAGGGAAGAGAAAAGAAAGGCTCTTGAAAAAGAATTGAAAAAATTAGATGTCAGGATGGCAGCAGAAGATATAGATGAAGAATTAATGAAAAAGAAAAGGGAAATAGAACAGGAGTTGTTTAAAATATATGACTATTTTGCAGATGGGGCAATCTTGAGGTCAAGGTGTACATGGTATGAGAAAGGGGAAAAGAGTACTAAATATTTTTTGTCATTGGAAAAAGGTCAAGCAGCAAATTCCAATATTGATGTTTTGACTTCAGATGTAGGACGTATTGATAAACAGTCTGAAATACAGGATTTCATTAAGAAATCATATAAAACTTTGTTTGAGAACAAAGATAAGGTGGAAGATGAGGTGAGCAAAGATTACATAAGTCAGAGTAACATCAAGCAACTCACAGACGAAGAAAGAAATTCATGTGAAGGAAATATCACTTGCTCTGAAGCTAGGGCAGAATTGTTAAAAATGGCTAGAAATAAAACACCTGGGAACGATGGGTTAACTGTGGAGTTTTATGAGATGTTTTGGCCTTTGATATCAGAAGAAGTTATTGATTCTTTCAATTTTGCATATGAAAATAGTGTAATGTCTGTGTCACAAAGACAAGGTACAATTAAACTCATCCCTAAGCCTGATAGAGATAAACACACACTGAGCAATTGGCGTCCCATAACTCTTTTAAATGTAGATGTTAAAATACTTTCTAAATGCTTGGCGAAGAGAGCTGCTAAGGTGATAGGAAAGTTAGTAGATAGTCAACAAACTGCCTTTATTAAAGGCAGATACATAGGGGAAGGAATAAGATTAATATCAGACCTTTTACAATATACTAAGGAGGAGAATTTGAGAGGTATTATGCTAGCCCTTGATCTAACAAAAGCATTTGATTCAATAAGCCACAGGTACATGCTAAATTGTTTAGAAGCGTTCAATTTTGGACCATCTTTCATACAATGGGTTAGAATATTGCACACTAATATAAGTAGTTGTGTATTGGTGAATGGATTTACCACTGGATATTTTCCAGTGTCTAGAGGAGTCAGACAAGGTGATCCTCTGGCTCCTTTACTGTTTATACTGAGCTTGGAAGTTGTTCTTACAAGACTTAATAATAATGATAATATTCAGGCTTTTGAATTTAGTGGAAAACAAATAAAGTATACAGCATATGCTGATGACATAACTTGCTTTTGTAGGAATATACAATCAATGAAGATGGTTTTCAAAGTTTTTGAAGAATTCTCAATCATATCAGGTCTTTATTTGAATAAAACAAAAACGGAAGGTATATGGGTAGGGAAAGATAGGCACAATGGAGAAAAAACAAATGATATACATTGGGCAGACATAAGCATAAGAATTTTAGGCATTCATTTCTCATATGATCAGGAAGTAGTCAGGAAACTGAACTTTGATAAGAGACTGGATGAAATAAAATGTACTTTTTTAAGATGGAAGAATCGGGGGTTAACTTTAATAGGAAAAATTCAACTGTTGAAAACATTTGTTATGTCTAAGATTATGTATATAGTTTCCAATATTGAAATACCCGATGATTTTGTTAAGGAGGTTGAAAAGTTGATGTTTCAGTTTATATGGAAAGGTCCAGATAAGATATCACGGGCAACAATGATTGCAGATTATACTGAAGGTGGTCTTAAATTCCCGAAACTAAAATGCATGATAGAGACACAGCTGGTTAAGTGGATTCAGAGATATTATACAGAATCAGATCATCGTTGGAAGTTGTTTTTTGACCACTATAGTAAACGATTTGGTGGAAAATTGATTTTTATGAGTAATTATTCTATGAGCCAGTTGAATTCTCTTGGAATTCCCATATTTTATCATAACTTGTTGTTAGCATGGTCCAAGACAAAGGAGTATAATCAATTGGTTGATGATCAAGGAGCCCAAGCAAGTGTACTTAGTCAAATTGTTTGGAACAATCAATATATTCTTATTGATAATAAATCAGTTTACTGTAAGGCCTTTCATGAGGCAGGTCTATGTTATGTATATCAACTTTTTGATCTACATGGAAACATTGTGCAATTTAATCTTTGGAAAGCAAGAGGAGTACCAGGTAAATACTACATGATATATTTGGCAATAGTATCGCTAGTCAGGAAGAAATGGGGAAGTTCATTTAATCAATTATTGATACAAATGTTCTTGGAGAAAATAGATTATGAACATGATCAGTCTGACCTTTTGACAGTAGAAATTCAAAAACTAAAAACTAGAAATATTTATGTTGATTTAGTTAGTAAATTGACATGTAGACCTGTCTGTGAACCCCTATTTTCCACTAAATATGGGATAGAAAAGGAGGAATGGCCACAAATGTATCTACTCCCATTTAAATGCACAATAGAAGTTAAGATGAGAGTCTTCCAGTTTAAGATTTTGCATAATATTTTATACACCAATGAGAGACTATTTAAAATGAAGCAAGTTCAGACAGAACTTTGCACAATGTGCGAGACCTCTGTTGAAACTCCTCTACACCTTTTTTATGAGTGTAAGGTTGCTGAAGATTTAAGACGAGCTTTTGTTGATAAAATTGGTCTAAAGCTATCTATCAGATATGAGGATCTATCTAGGAAAAGAATGATGTTTGGATTCATAAAGGATTGGAAGGGACCACATAAAATATTATTAAATCACTTAATTATCTTATTGAAGAGATACATCTATATTCAGAAATGCAGGAATTTAGTAGTAAGTTTCATAGGTTTTGAAACGTTTATTTGCAAAATCAGACATATAGAATTGGTAATTGCTAAACAAAAGCACAAAGAAAACATGCACTATAGAAAATGGTCCCCTATTGAGAATTTATTTTAATTATCCATAATTATATTTTGATAATGATATAGTTCAAACCACCCGAGACTGATTTTTTAGTTTTTACATCAGGTCTGTTTGTTTGTTTGTTTGATTGTTGTTAGTTTTTTTGGGGGGTAATTGTTATGGTGATTCGTATTTGATTATTGTTCTTTTAATGTTATACAATTATTTAATTCTTGTATGATTTTTGTTTTTGTAATGTTACAAAAAATGTTTTTGAAAATCAATAAAAATTTGAAAAAAAAAAAAAAAAAAAAAAAGAATATGTCGCTAAATTTCACCTGAAATCTCTGGCGGTATAGGCCTACTATACAAATCGTCGCCCAATCTTGATGAAGACCGCGGCGACCTAAGACGTCAGTATCAGGTTCTGTATCGGACAGACAGTGAAGAACTTTCCGAAGTAAAGTAGGCATCCTGAAGAGCCCTTGTATGTTGATGTAGGGTCAAATTCGCCAGTTGGTAAGTTCGATAGGCACAACGCAGTTTCGTTGTAATGTTGATGTACACCTCCCGGCGTATCCGTGGCTCTACCAGCGTTTCATATATTGGATTACGTCACATGCGTGTGGTGTAATATATAGTTACGGCCGGAGGGGAAGGGAATCGTGGCGCCGCGCTGTGCATGGTGTTGAAGACCGGAAAGGGTGCTCGACAAGGGGCTATCATATCAAACACGTAACCCTTGCTATGAATTATAATATTAAACCAGGTATATCAGATCTGAAGAAGGGGAAGAAAACTTAAATATAGATGTATGCCTATCACCGAATATGCATATTGCTCAAAACAGGTTATTCTTTATGTATCAATTCCTTCGGTCTCAAACTGGACACTTTAAAGGTACTATGTCCCATTTGCAGGCCAACAAAATGAAAAGGTTAAATTCCAACGGCATTTGAAAGATAATACTCATTTAGAACTTACCTAAAAAGGGGGCTTGAAAATGTCTTTAACTGGGAAAATAACGACTATTAGTTGTCGAATCGACTTAAGAGCTATAAAGCCAGTAAGTAATAGTCTGATTTTCAGACCATTGTACCGAATGGTCGTACGTTTTATTCTGCGCAAAGATTCAATCAGTTTGATTTTGGCCATTACAAGAAGTGAGTTATTGGTAGAAGACAAATGCTCATGTACCCTTTACAGCTAATTTTATGTATGTTATTACCAAAGAAGAAAAAAAGCCAGTCAGTCACTCAATAGTATCTGACAGTGAAGTCTAGCAAGTTAACGGGTTTCCTTGCATAATTTGAATATTAGGACACCGCTAACGTTTAAATTTTACAGATTGGACATACATGACATATTCATAATTCCTGCAAAGTTCTACAGAATTCGATGTTGGCTGCACAAGGGACATAGTATCTTTAAAGAAAGGGTTAACGTCTAACAAAAAATAAGGGGGCTGATTTTGGTGTCACGACCTTTCAGGATAAACCCGTGAGATCCTTAAGAAAGCAATAAGTGCATACAACCATAGAATTGTAATTAAAGACTTTCAGTTCATTCACAACCACCGCCATTTTACATTAATATGTCACCAATCAAAAGTAGAAATAGTGAGTCAGTGATATATCCCCAGTCATACCTTGCTGGCGCATTGATTCAGATATTCTGATCCATAATATACAAACGTATACACTAGGCAGATGATGCGATGAAACGGTTGTAAGTATAGCGTATTAAAGTTGATACTCTAAGCAAATAAATGTCCCTTAATTTGTTACCTACGGCAAGTATATGTTATTTTTAAGTTTTTCAATTACTTAGTATATCACAAAAAAATTCTGTCTACTCGAAATCCTCAATTGAAATGTCTAAAATATCCGCCTCTCTTTGCATAGAAAATCAGTCACGACGCTGGTCTACTATTTATGACCTCACGTCCGGGAGAGAGTATATTCACGTACCCGGATGTTCCATAGCAAACATGTGCAGAGTGATACGATTTTCTGCATATTTTTGTTTCAAAGGCTGAAAAGTCTAATAAATCATAATTCTATGTACAATTCTTTACCTTCCCCTAGTACTTCATAGTATTAATATCAATTCCCCTTTTAAAAATTATGACATATACATGCCAACGATGTGCTATTAGTCGATATTTTCACCATGTAATTTTTGTTTTGGTGTTGAAATCGGCCCAGGCACGGAGTGAACAGTAGCTACCCATGCACAGTTCATTACCATACACTACAGCGATCTCCCGATGGTTTCTTCTTCCTTTTTCCCATGTCTCTTTCGCCTTCCTTGGCCCTGAAAATCCTTCATCTACCAATTCTGACACCGGTAGTCAGGAGCAAGTCTTTGTTAGTTGTTTTTTCTTAGCTGGCAACGTCGCTTTCATTCTCTTGCAATTGCCGATAAACATATAACTAGCGCACGTACGTTCCATCACAAGCAAGCAGCGCCTAGAGCAGCGGCTTGGTCTTACCTCCCGATTCTGCTCGCTCCACGTACGTTCATGCAAGAGCCGCATCACTCGCCAAAATATTATAGAGGAAGCGCGCTTGCATGATCTCGTTCAAGTTTGATATTTTACAACATAAAATGTTTAACTGGTACTGTATCCTTTTTTGAGGCAGTCACACACATCTATGATAAGTACTATCATAGTTCTAGACCTATTCTTTTTTACAAAACTGCTCATGTTCATCTGATGACAATATAATGCATCCGCCTATTCATAAGTGCACGATTTAACTTTAATTCCTAAGCAGTAAACTCGTCTTAAATCTCTACCAAATAGGTGAATATGAGGATATAAAAAGAAATCAGCGACTGGAAAATGTTGCTTCGTTATTCTTCATTCAAATGAAAACAGAAAATCCATCAAATATACTCCTTAACAACAACAAATCTAAGCTCTGACAGGATAGCATTTACGTAGGGATATCACTGCCATTCACTCTCACTGAGCCCATGACTCCCGTTCGTGACGTCACGGATAGAGGCCCGACTCTACGTGCACTTCCGGGTTTCAGACTTAGATATTTTGGTAGAGTTTACTCGAATAAATTCATTATTCTAAACTTGTTTTGTCGGGTGGACACCATTTGGTGTTATTATGGGGGTTAAAAGCTTTCTATTTATGTAATTATCTCAGTATTTGGGATTGTCTTAGAGTATCAACTTTAAGAAAAAAAGTTTTCAGAAAGCTATTCGCAGAGTCCTTAGCTCATGTATTCGTGAAGTAGATCCGTTCATTCCATCACACACATTCTGTTATAAGAATCACTTTGTAATAAAAGATAAAAACTAAATATGGTCAGTAGATCCAGCTGTAGAATATAGCGACAAAAACAAAAGATTCGATGTACTTATTCATATCAAAATCTCCAAGTATTTTGTAAAGCATCTTTCCCTTTGAGTCTCAGAGCAGTTTTGGAAGAACTGATTCATAAGAAGGAGGACAAGTGGTTTGAGCACTTGACTGGGAACACGACGGTCGGGGTTCGATCCCCGGCACGACATGAGGTCATTCAGCATTTAAAAAAGTAGGTACCCGTTACCCCGAACAATATTACGTTTTCGAACAGCACATACACGGCTTATGCACGTCCGTATGTAAATTGAATGGCTTGCCTCAGAATGGGAATTTAAGCTGCACTTTGCACGTACAGGATCCATTGTCCGGCTTAATAGGTATTATAATATATTAAGTATTAACCCCTAGACAAATCCAAAATACCATCAATATTACCACCAGATTACCAAAATATTGCAATGATTCGAAAATTCTTCCTGACTTCATTCGTGTCACTGGTGATAACACTTACAGTTCTAGGTCAGGTATAGGTCATTATACCAGGGTTGTTCAACTCTCTATAAATCTGATCACAGATTGTTCTAGAAATGCATGTGAAGTATATTCACAAGTAAACAATTTTGATATCCAGTACAGGAGCTTATGTGTTAACGAGAGAATAAGACGACACCCCTTTCGTGTTTTCAAGTTCATGTTTCAAAGTTAACTTTACTCCAGTGATAACTGTGAAAGGTGATATGCAACACGTTGACAGGGTTCGTTTCAGCTATTGCATTGCAAGTCGTAGCTTCGTGGCAAATCATTTTGCCGGCAGCGATTTCTTTTCTGGAGAAAATGGAGCTGGCGTCACCGCAGAACATATGCATTTCACCTGTTAAACTGCAAATAGAAATATGGCTTTTAAAAATACATGTGTGATCGATCATCTGATGTCGGGCTTGAGCAGGAAATTGAGCAATTCGAGAATCATGAACAGTTTCGATTTTCCTAAAATATGTATGAAAAACACTTTAAAGGTACTATGTCCCTTTTGCAGCCAACCTCAAATTCTGTAGAACTTTGCAGGAATTATGAATATGTCATGTATGTCCTATCTGTGAAATTTAAACGTTAGCAGTGCCCTCATATTCAAATTATGCAAGGAAACCCGTTTACTTGCTAGACTTCACTGTCAGACACTATTGAGTGACTGACTGGCTTTTTTCTTCTTTGGTAATAACATACATGAAAAGAGTTGTAAAGGGAACATGAGCATTTGTCTACATCAATAACCCACTTCTTGTGATGGCCAAGATTAAACTGATTGAATCTTTGCGCAGCATAAAACGTATGACCATTCGGTACAATTGTCTGAAAATCAAGACTATTACTTTTGGGCTCTATAGCCCTAAAGTCGATATGACAACTAATAGTCGTTATTTTCCCACTTGAAGACATCTTTAAGCCCCACTTTTTTTAGGGAAGTTCTAAATTAGTATTATCTTTCAAATGCAGTTGGAATTTAACTTTTTCATTTTTTTGGCCTGCAAATGGGACATAGTACCTTTAATAAGGGAATGTATTTTGAAGGATACTAGTGCTCCTATATAACTTCCATGGACATTCACAATATAGAATATGGAAGATAGAAAGAGAGGGAGATAAAGAGTGAGAGAGCGAATGAGAGAGAGAGAGAAAGAGTGGGAGAGAGAGAGAGAGAGAGCGAGAGAGGGTATTGAAAGTCTTAATTCAAAGACGTCAATGATCTGTCTCTCCGTTTGAACTGTTATATACATACAAATTATATGATCCATATTAGGTCGTCTGTTTCCATTATTTCGTTCATCTAAAAATCAAATCATGTTGCATTTTACTCCGAAATGTACTAGTCAACCCACCACAGCACTCAAATACAAATTATTCTACATTTTTAACGGCAGACGTAACATAAAGTATAACATTGAATGATACATCGTTCGGCAAATGGATCGATAGTGTGTCGATCAATAGTAAACTACGAAACACATAGATGCCCTTAACATTTTTTGTGTGCAAATAGCAAACTCATGCCCCATTCTCGGTTCGTGAAGTTAAGGTGAATACCCGGCGAGGAACTCGAGCTTAAAGGCATTTCCAGCCACACGATTCGGTGATTAAAAATCAAAATTATCTTTCATTTAATGATCTCTTTTCAAGTGACAACATTTTGAATTCGGCCTTTTAAATCTAGAGGAACCAGTAAAGATGTTATATTCCTTTTTGTCCAGCTTCAGCTGTTTCACCTTTAATTGCTTAACGGAGTCACACCAAGAAGCAAAAGTGTATTGAATTGATGCAAAATTCATATCATTGCGAAAGGGAAGCCTTAATGATCAAATACAACAAATGTCCTCTTCAAAATATGTTTGGGGCCCGCAGAAATCAACTTTAAAAAATGTTAGTTTTAAGATCCAGATTTACTGCTTTCAGCAGTCCTTCGTATGACGTCACTATTGTGACGTCACACCCTGGACACGGCCGGTACCGAGCTGTCTGTCCAGGGTGTGACGTCACTATTTAGACCTCGCTACGCTCGTGTGTTTGGCTTACGTTCGGGGGCGCTTGGGGGTCTAAGAAGGGTCTTGAAAAATTGCATTATACGCCTTTCCATGATATCTATATGATTTCTCAGCAAATTATTCGTGTTTTTCAAGAGAAAATCTTTCCATCCATATGTAATTTGTTCTAATTATCAGTTGTTAGTAAATTTTCTTTGTGTAGCTCCTTTAAACGAATGGCCTGTTTCGCCATTCACAGTAACGAAATATAAACGCAGACTTTTTATGAACATGGGTGTATCGTTATTGAGATCTCTGTCGAGCTATGCGATTGATGACAAATATAGTTTTGTGTTTTCCACTGTGTTCATCGAAAAAAGGCGATCGTACTGGCATCTAATTGTCACCAAGTTGGTGAAAATGTAAAAATTAGATCACACCATTAATCCTAGAAATCATCCAATTACGGACACCCTGGTGTAAAATGATATTACACATGCTTGGAAATTATATTTCGGATTCTCGTTAAGTTCCAAAATATATCATGGGAAATCTCTGAGGCATCGAGTACATTAATCTTATTTCATGTATATAACTTGATAACAAAAAAAACAAAATGATGGGTTTCTTATTCTAATGGGGTTCTGAACGCATGAAAAATAACTCTTACCATGCTAAACTTATTTTTTAAAAGTATTTGGTTTCTCTAATATAGGGGCGTAAAAGTACTTCGCAACGGATTGGGCTTTGTGGATAAAATTTTAAACCAGTGGGAACATGCTTCAGAATCAGTCACGCATTAAATGCATGATGAGTGCGTGATAGTATAATGAAGGTTCATTAATGTTCTGCCAACGCATAACAAAAAAACCTTGCAACACTTCCCCCCGAGGCCTAGGTTTACTCGGAATCTGTCTTTCTTTGCTGACGGCTGTTAATCAAAATGTACCTTCAATATGCGCTGTTACTCCGGGCAATAACGAAGATGCGACGTAGATCCATGAAGAGAGGTGTGAAGAAAGAAGAGACAGACAGACACAATAGAAACAGAATTGGTCTGTTTTTATTCTCCCCTTTCCATAAATAACACTGAGGAGGGGTAAACACTTATATAGTAGAGAAAGGGATAGAGAAAGAGAAAAAGTAAAATCAATGAATCACATTTAGGAAAATGCACTAAAAATGAACAGGGAAATAAGTGAATATTATAGTCGGTGAAAAGAAGGGAAGAGAGAGAGAGAGTAAGAACGTAACAAAGGCGGCAGTTTGATAGATAGGGAGAGAGAGAGAGAGAGAGAGAGGGGTGGGGTGGATACAAGAGAAAAGAGGGAAAGGTCTAGTCAGCTCGCTTCTTTACGGGGAAATCCCGCAGTCATTTCATATAGTGACTTCTCCGGGTAACAAGAAATCACTTCTGGAATGTGATCAGCAGAGGAAAATCAATCAATATGCAATAGTGGCTTTCGGCAAAGCTAAACTTTTAAAAACGTTTACACTCGATCTCTACGTTGATGTATCTTCTACGGGTAGATAAATCCCCGAATGCAACGTCTCTACACTCTAATTACCACCAAAATATGCATTGCCATGGTCATTCACCCGCTGTCAATTTGGAAATATCTTAGAGGGCGTGTGCGTGGGCAGGGTACAGGGTGTGACCGTGCCAGGTGTGTGTGTGCGCGTGCGTGCGTGTGTGTGCGTGTGTGTGTGTGTGTGTGAACGGATGTGGGTGTGAGCGTGAAAGGTAGTGTGTGTGCGTGAGTATATGAGCCTCGAAGGTATCTGTGAGTGTGTGTGTGCGTGTGTGTGAGTGGGTCGGAGCGTGGAAGGTATCTTTGTGTGCGTGCGTGCGTGCTTAGTCCTCGATCTTTTCAGCTCCCAAATGAGCCCTCTACGTATATTTACAGTTCTGTGATTCACGGCCCACTGGCTTTACCGGGCATGTATGTAGTTCCATTATGTTAATGAGTACATTCCGACAAAAATATACAACCAACCACAACGAATTTAAAACCAAAAGAAAGTTACGATTAGTATATTCCACAATAGGACGAGCGAGGACTTGCGAGAGCGGCCGAAGTTCAATTGAAACTCGCTATTTTGCTCTTCTCCAATGTAAAAAGAGACGACATTGTGCTGGATTACTATGTTTTTGCCGACAAAAGTACAGAGAAAATTAATGCATTAACAAAAATATATATTATACTTTTTGAAAGGTTACCCAAGAAACTCCCGGGCACCCCAATGTCACGGTTGAAAAGAAACGCACTGTTTCGAAAAAGTCACTTTTTCAAGCAAAAATGCTTATTTGTTCTATGCACGCAAGTTAGATTGAGCGGATGATAGGCCTACAACGTTACCATATGGGGCACGGGGGCACGTTCTAAATAATAAGATCTAATCGCTTGCAATGCGACCTCTAAAATATTGAAATTGTCTTCGCTTGCTTCGCTCGCTCACAAATGAATCAATCACCAACAACTGCAACATATGGTACAGAAGTAGAATCTTCGACCACGTAAAAAGAAAAATGTCGATGATCATGTGAAATAATTATAATGCAGGGGTATACACCAATGTCTGCTTTCTAGGCTTTCAGGTTACCCTTTTGACATGTTGTGCAGTTGTCCCCTTTTCCCCAGGAATCGCCCATTTTGTGTTGGTGCATCCCTACTCTGACCAACGCTCCACGTCCCCTGCTTTAGGGTGATCTGATCTACGTCCTTGTTGTAAAGTACAGCAGAAAAGAAAAGAAATGGAGATAGGAGTTAAAGATAAAAGACATATGGGGAAGAGACGCAGAGACAGAGATAGAGAGAATATGTATATAATGTATATGTGCCCGTTTTACTTTAAAATGCAAAATTGTTCTAATCTAAATTGAGCCCACGCTTCGCCGCTGCTGTTAAAACGAACCCTAACGATAAACATAACATATTATGCTATGAGAACGTACGTCACTAGCTTTAAATTTCATGATATAAAACCAAGATACAAATGTTGGCAGACACGCCAGAATAAATGTTGCAATATTAAATAACGGTATACATGCATATAACGGTTCTTGACGTTCGTTTGAGAAGGGAGGCATCCTGAATAAGGAACATAATAAACTCATTTACGTGAGTATGACGGTTTTTAGATGGAGGATACAATATCAAACGTCTCGTTCTCCGAGCAGCCAGACTTTTGGATGACGTTTTCTTTCAGACGTTCAGATGGTAGTTCAACGATAGGGCAACGAACTTTATCTGCACGATGAGGATTATAATATCGATGGAGATGATAATGTCAACATGTATGTAAAGATCCTTATTTAAAAGTGTGACTTATGTAATAGAAACCATGTGAATTTATAAACATAACAAATCTCCCGCCCTTGAAACAATATTGCAATGCCACTCTATTTGTCGGAATCCTCTTTGGACGAATTACATCAATGATCAATGCATTATATCAATGCATGAGTGGTGGAGAAAAGTATGTATGATGCGTTCACATATTACCGGTGTCCGGTAATACATTCACGCATCATACTTCATTGTAAGTAGCCCTTGTTAATATATACTTCTTTCTACAAAAAGTTGACTGTCGTGCATATTAAAGAGGTATAACAATTTGAACCCAGGTCCATGACACAATGTAATACACAATTCACACTTATGTTACTGGCAGGGTATACGCGACATATATGAAAATGTATAATATAGGAAACATATGACCTGTGATGAAGTTTATAACCACTTTTATTTAAGAATGTTTTGTGGGTAAAGTTTAGAAGTTTAATTCTATGCCTACATATCAGTTGTATCACAATAAAATATGGAGGGTTAAGCTTTTTTTGGTTCAGCAGAAAGACACTATAATATGCTGTGCATATTAAACTCTATGGGCTTGATCTACATTCCTAGTTCCTAATGAAAGTACCTCTGGATTAAGAAAAATCTGTCATCTTATCTTCCTAAATTTGAATGTGTTACGAACACCCACTTGGACTTATGATACCAATTCTCACTGATTCAATGCCATCCCACTCCTCCTACATAATTATCAATATTCGGTATGGTGAATAAATTACTAGCCTTATTTTGCCAATCGATATTATACATTTTCCTAAACGAAAACATTCTCTCCTAACTTGGCAGGAAACAATGAAAGAAATGACAAGATATTACGAACTTGGGGATGAAAATACTAGAGATTCGTCGAAAAGGCAACAACTCTCATGTTGCAGACTTTTAAATTTTCTTTATTCACTCACAATTTGCCATCGCAACAACAAATTTTCAAGTAAGATGTTTTTTACTTGCTAAATAAAAATATCAAAGTTTAAGAAAGCTCACCCCAAGGAATAATTGTTCATATTCTGAGAAAATTATTATATTCTTGCTCATTGTTTCTACAACATTCCCCATCAAAGTCTATGAGAGAGGCATAAAGCAAGAATAATGTACAATTTCTCATCACAACATGGGCATTGCCATTTCCTTGATAACGTGACGTACTATGTGAAGTCGTTTATCAAATTAAGTTTTCAAATTTATCGATTCTTCCTTCCCAGGTTTGTGTGGTGATGAAGCATTTGATTCAAATACTATTACCTATTGTACTGTAATTGCCAGAATGCACATTGCATAAATAGGTTGAGTGCTCTTCTAGAGTGAAGGTTTCTCAAAAATGATATAGATAGAAACTGCCATATTTTAGTATTTTTAAATGAATTAGTTACAATTGTTCCCCTTGTTATATATTTTTCACCAAATATTATTTCTATCTTCTCAGCTAACATTTGTCCTACTTGAAGAGTAAAGGTTTTGTCATTGATTCAAATGGTACATGTACAACTTAAACTGATACGTCACATTTTCAAGAAAATGTCATGGATATCTTCTTTTATAATCTCTCGTACATGTTCGTAAGGAATAGTGTACATCAAAGGGCAAGAATACATCTCATTTTCAGAATACCTACAATTATTCTTTAGGGTAAGGTTTCCTTCAAATATATACGTCATACCTGTACACACACGTACAAAAATAACGGTATTTTCCTTAGGCACTTCGCGAACTGACACACAATCCAACGTTAATTAGACATGACGTAGGATTTTGGAACAATCGAAAAACGTGTTTCCTAGCAAAAGTAATTTTCCTTTTCAAATCAATAAAACCTAAATGTAGAAAGATAGTAAAAACAATTCGAAAACAACGACCTTTGAAACAAACACCCCGCGGCCGCGTATATACACTTTCTCAACAATATCTGAAACTGCGAAGCACCTTTTATCCCGGTGAAGGTAGATACACTGATTAGAATTTAAGTGGGTAGTATTGGTACATATAATAACCCACGATCAGTATATCAACCGCGGTATAGGGCTGCCTCTCAGGGTCAGCGACTGACAGATGCGCAGAACTACTCGTGAGCACTTGAAAATCTGTATAAATCAGCGCGCGAAAACACCGGACGCATCAGTTAGGCGAGGCAGCGCTGGTAGGTGAAAGCTAAAAAGTGGGAGAGCGTTGTATCCGGTTCAGAAGAGTGAGTTTAAACGATAAACGCTACAATTGCTGACAGCAAACGGAGAGGAGATAAACAAATTGGCTTTTAGTTGAAGCACTGATTTGCAGACGACAGGGAAAGAACTTCTTACTTCGAGGTAAAAGGAGCTGGCTTTAAGACAATCACAAGCTTGTGCATTCGTCGACTTTGTTAATTACAACTGGAGGAAACAAAGATCGATTTCAATGAAATATTCATATTTGATAGATGAAATAATGGATGACGATCGCAAGTAGATGAAAGCATCGATGACGAAGTCAAGGACAGCACAAGAAAGGCAACAGAAATTGATATTGAATCTCAGCTGTGCGGAAAATACAGTTCGGTATTCATAAGAACCCAGTTTGTCACTGATTAAGCTTAGATTGGGTAGCGGTTACCATCACACGGTCTTCGTATGCGGCTTGTTTTGCCGAGGATATTGCAATTGCGCGCCACTTTTGATAGCGATGTCAATGTGATTGATATTCCATGAAGGATTTAGACGCTCAACACTGTACTGGGGCTACTCTACATTGAGGACACGAAAGGTCATGTTTTTCTGTCTGACCCTTGAATTTAGTTAATTAACTATTGCGGCAACGTTTATATTTCCTGCATCAAGGCCAAACCCACACTTATATGTTTTAGTGGCAAGAAGACTTTGTTACCCGTTAAAAGTTGTCCGTGAGAGAAAATAACTTATGTTGAACGGACAATTATGAAAGCGGTATGGTTAAAGCGGACAATAGATTAAATTCAACCAAACTTGCAATACTTCAAAAGCCAATGGACATGTATGAGTGTAAAACTTCCGCCGGCTACTAGAATTTCATAGTGAGATTCGTGAGAATTCGTGAGATAGTGAGAAACATATTTTACTGATACGAATTCATTACCTCGTTCATTCCTTTATCAACTTTGGTAGCTTCTTGTTCGATAATGTCACCATCATTCTAAGTTGGACTTTCGCTTGATACAATAAAGAGGCGATCAAATGCCGAGGCAGCAAAGAAAAAACAACCACGAGTTCGATTGTTGAGTACCTTTAATGCATTTCAGCACTGTTGTATAGGTGCAGTGGATGTTATTTTAAGCGTTAGTCAGATCACACTTGCAGTGACTTTCTGAATTTTTTTAGTGTGCATTTAGTCTGGATTCAAATAGTGAAATCAAGATGAGTTTTCCACCCATTGAGCTTAGTTTAGCAACCGACAATCTTTCGAATGGCGAAGTCCAGTGCACGGAGGTGCTCAATATAACCAACGAAGACGACGCGGAGTCGTACGGCTACAGTCGGGGTGAGACGTTCTATGTAACTGCATTTCTCCCACTCGTCCTGACGTTGGGTGTTCTTGATAACTCGGCCTTTATCTATGTCGTGTTCCGCGTCCCTCGAATGCAGACGTCCATCAACTGTTACCTTCTTAACTTAGCAGTAGCGGATATCGTCTTTCTGCTGTCGGGTATCGGGGAGAAAATCTGGCGGTTTCGTGGCTCCCCGATCCATGGGGATGACAACCCGCTGGGACAAGGAGGTTGCGTGTGGGTTTATCTCGTAATGGATACTGCATACTTCGCATCACTTTGTTTCGTGAGTTTGGTATCAATCGATCGATACTGCGCCGTCTGCAGACCGCGTCAGCGATACGTGCAGTGTAAGCCAAAGACTACTATGTTGACAGTTGGGTCGTGGCTTACATCGATGTGCCTTTCCTCAGCACTTATCCCATCGAATACGAATTTAACGCAAGTATGTTTGGTGTATTCTGACAGTGGTTACTTTATGGATTGGCCAACACGATGGGGCATATGCACTCCGACACAGCCATGGATGAAGGCGTATGCAAACGGAATGCAGACCATTCCGTTTTTCTCCACGCTCTTTGTCAACGTCACCATGTTCGTATTGATTGTTCGAGGTCTAAATCAATCTATAGAGCGCTTGCAGTCACACTGCGAGGGCGAGGCAGAGGTCGATACACATATGCGTGATCGAATAGCACGCATGCTCGTCATCAATGGCGTCGCATTCTTCGTTTGTCTCGCACCTTTTGAAATCATCTCTTTTTCGGATATGATATCGAGTGTCCGAGGAGAGGCGTATCAACTGTCTAGCGATGCTCAGGCTGGACTCCTGTACTTCAGTCGTTCTCTAGCTTACATCAATTGTGTGATCAACCCCATTATCTACACAGTAATGAGCCATCGATACAGACTCGCCTTCAAGCAAGCCTTTCACCTTGGCGGAGCTGCCGGTCCGGTATGCACTTCTACAGCAACCAAATTCGTTGGAAGTACAACCAACGAATACCTTCGGGTATCACTCGATACCAGAGTCTAGCTTTAAGTGAATAACCATACCGGATTTGCCACATAATCGCTCGAGGTTTCTTGTATATGTCACTCAAATAGTCAACGCCAAAGAAAATTAAATACATATACGCGTGCTAACAATCAACGATGATGCCGGGGGACTTTGAACGCTTCATTTATACCAAGCGCTACTTAAAGGAACGTTTTATTTTGTGAACGCCTTGACAGGAATCCCAGACTATTGCATCACGAAAAATGAGGATTTGCCCGTTATTTTCGTTCATGATTGCTCGAAACTGACGAAAATAATGCGAACAAATATTGCATGGACGTCATTATACATATATATATATATTTCTTTATCAAAATCAACACAATGAACAAACAACCGCCCCGAAATGCTGGACATTTTTACGGTGTATTTAACTTTGCTACATAAAGAGCGCATGATTCTGTGAGATGTATCGAATTAAGGTTTAGCTGCAACATGAAGTAACAAAATATGTTATTATTCTTATTAAGAAGTGCTCATATGAAAAAATGCATTGCGCCGTTCTATCTTGATGTTATTTTTGGAATACTCGAAATGCCACCTACGTAAAATATCCTCGTGTTATCCCAATATAATCGACCCGTTTCCATCTCGAATATAATAGTTTTGCGTGCAAAGCGGTCGTGATTAGTATCAATTTTAGTGAGAATCGTTTTCATGTTATCCTGTAATGTTTAATAAACATTTGTGCAGGTAATCCTGTAGCCTGGATTGTGTAAGTGTGAAGAAAGTAATGACATTATATGTAACGGTACAGTACGCTAAGACTGAAACGTAATATTTTTTTGGACTAAGAGCGCACTTATAGTCCAACATTTTAACGTATTTCTTGGGAAACATTATGAAAGGGACGAATTATTTATTGATGATATTCTCCGAAACATGTGAATGAGATTTTGTCGGAAGTCTCGCTCGCTTTTGGAGTTCCATTTCACATGGATATAACTACAATCTGTTACAATGGAACTTGATATAGGCTTAATCGAAATTTACATAATTCCAAACCCAACCACCATCCCACCTTAATCACCAATATTGTATCCATAAACATAACGTTGGATGTTCACCCTGTAAAAAGGGTTCATCTCATTTGTTCAGGCAATTTAATCATATTTTGTAGAAAAGGAGTAAATTTTACAAAATTAGCCCGCAAATTTGAAATAGAGAAATCTAGACGATTAACCTAAATCTCTTACAAATTGGAATCACATTAATTATCAATGTTATCAACGAGGAGAATGCTTCAGCAACTCAGTTTTCATTATTTTCGTGGGATTCATCTTAAGTTATATGGCAAGATGAAAAGTAATTTGGATTTGGAATATCCCCTAATGGTTCCAATGTGTAATATCCTAGTCAAGATACAAGTCGACAAAAGTGTAACGTTTATCTCTTCATTATATTTAACTTGAGATAACTGGCTACAAATGGGATCGTTGAACGGAAATGACAAAATATTGCCATCATGCCATTAACATAATAACAGTATTTAAGGAGGTAATTTGGATATGGAATATCCCTTAATTGTTCCAATGTGTGATATCCCAGTTAAGATACAAGTCGAAAAAAGTGCAACGTTTATCTCTTCATTATATTTAACTTGAGATAACTGGTTACAAATGGGATCGTTGAACGGAAATGAAAAACTCTTGTCATTATTCCATTAAATGACAGTATTTATAGAGAAAAATATAATATACTCGGTATTTTGATAAATATACTGACTATAAAAACCAAAAAAGATGAAATGTAGCGTGAAAATCGTAAGTTTCATTATTAGATTGACTAGCCTATATATATTTGGGTTTTTCATTCATTTTTGTAATTTCTCTTTTTTTCTCCAAGATGGAACAAAAAAATTAACGTTATTTTGATGTTGAATTATCCAAGAAAAATACATGAAAGTCGGCTAATACAACGGAAATGGGATATGAGTGGCTGAATGCACTTATACGATGACGTTTGGTGTAATACTCATGAATGAGAAGACTTTTTTTGTAACGAGTGAACCTAGTTTATCTTGATCCTTCCTATTACAATATTTGTGATAGTTTTATTAAGTTCTTGGGGGTCAATGTAAAGGAAATATCTAATTTATTAGGAAGTCGCCATCTTTAACAATGCTAACTGTTAAAATTAGTATTAAGGATGTTTAAGAAGAAATAAAAAGATCTTGTTATCAACTGTGCTTGAATTATTAAAGGAAAAATACACAATAATTTGGGTGTATCAAATTGAGCACTTTCTTTAAATTGTGAAAATCATACTAGGAAATTGAACTTGATGATATATTATACCCGACTTTCATGTTTACGTCCGTTTTGTAAATCTTGCCAAAATGAAACTGAAAAAAGGAAAGTAAACAACGAAAGACATGTAAAAGAAGTTGGCTTCTATAATTAACGTGTCAAACATTTTCTTTGTCTACCTCCTCGCCCAAAAGTTAATGAGGACTTGCGGTTCATTGGAAATGTAATACTTTTCGGGATTGATGACTTCTTCTATATTGTAATACAGTAAATAATTATGTTTCCAGTCAAATTTGTTATCATGAATACACTTTGTTATCATGAAAATAAAAGAAAGGGGGGAACGAAATGTTACTTTGAAATTAAATGAAAATGGTAAAATTATTCGATATTTTCTCAAGAAATAAACAACAACTTTGGATTAGGAAATCAGTACGGGGAGCACTAATTAAAAGGGGGTCAACTTCATCAAGCAGTTTCTTTCAGAATGGTAATATCCCCAGTCAAGATTGATTTGATGCCAAGTAATACGTCATGCATGATTCATTGAAGACATGATTCATGTGAAAATATTCCGTTTGTGCTGTTGAATTGTCTCAATTGTCATATCGCTACCTAAAAACTGTGTGCAAATTACCGATTCACATGTATTGACAAAACAAAAGATGGCCATTCATTTCAAGTGTCATTAACAATAAATGATATAAAATGTAATGAAAATGTGTTCCATTGATTTTATTTAACCTACCTTGATTTTCTGTGTGTTTTAAAAGTGGAATCATTACAAGCCTATATCAACACTTAAAAATATTATACAAATGTACGATTTGTCCTCCTATCTCAAATTGTCACCAGACCGCAAAGGGCAGTCTCATAATGCGAGGTCCAGTAGACTTTTTTCTTTTAAAATCTCAAATGAAGTGAAATGAAATGTTATGGGAGTAAATGTGCGTTAACAACAAATTCATGATAACATGACGCACAAGTTGCTTAATCGTGATGTCAATTTCGATGCGCGTTCCATATAAACACTTTTCTCAAAAATAATTTTGAACGAGGATTAGTGTACACCAAGTTGTATTTCTAGATCGAGCTAAAGCTTTAATATGAATCAATATCGCAACATATGACAAAATACAGTATTATTCATTTGTATTACTACAAACACCGAAGCTATCCGATTGTTCTGCTTTTGCCAGATTCTTTATATTACCATAATGAAAAAGGCTCTTTGTACTGATCATGCTAACTTGCCAAAGATTTTTTTTTAATTAAAGATGATTATGCGCATCGGTCTGCTACTGGTAACATGTTAACCAGGACTACCTGTTCCATGGTCGGGCAACCCGCGACTTAACCGGCTACCCTACCAGGCAGCTAGTGAAGGGGGTGCACACTAAGGGGGAAGACAAATAAGACCCATCAACGGGTGGAGAAACTAATTCGAGTCAAAAGGACAGTTATGAAAATAATCCTCTCTTAAACAGAAAGAATACCAAAGTATTGGTAATAGACAGTATTAAATAAATATTAATGACTTTCTTTTGTATGGAGATTTGTGTGTGCCTTGAAGTCCAGGATATTATGATTATACCTGGGATCCCTGTTAGTGCTGAAGGATCAAGCGAGACAGAAATCAAAAGAAGATTAGCAATGAAAAGGAGATGGTAAATATCTGGAGAAACCAGTGATTAATCAAGAGTCTAAAGTTCAAGATTAGATGGGCATCTGTATTTCCCATTTCGACATATGTGAGGCGTGGGCCATGACTAGAAGGGATAAAAATAGAGTAGACGCGTTTGATATAAAACAAAATACAACTATAAAGTTATCAATACCCCTCGTAAAATTGATATCTACTGTGTTTTTCGTAACACAAAAATGAAAGATGGACTGGTTGAATTAAGGCCTTCGTGAATACTTTTAGATTTAAATATTTAATATGTCATTTTCTCAAGAAACATAAAGCGAGACAAATCAATTTATCACATATTCGTTGTCATATTCAAAAAAAATTAGTACGACATAGTTTCACCACTTTTTCCCTCATCCATTTAACATGTTTAACAAACTATGTGCAAAAGTTCAATACTGAAAATAAAACCTCTCGTTCAGCTGTACATACTCGTAACATTCATTAGGTTAGAAGTTAGAATCAAATTTGTCGGTCAATTCCGAGAATAAACGCCCCTTATCAGACATATGGTTTTTGCTACTTGTTATTTTTTTAACCTCTGTTCGCAAATTCTGAAAATATTGGAGATTTTTACACAGTAGGCTTGCGGGTGCACCATGTGAAAGAGAGAGAGGGGGTTGAGGAGTCCTGAAAAGGACTCTGACTCGGTAATCTTTCGTGGGGGTGTGTAGTCCTGAAAAGGACTGTTTGTTATCTTCCTTAGCTTATGGTTCTAAGGAGAACTATAGCGCTTGGAGAGGATGAGAAGCCTACTGTATATCTACATCACCATGCACGACGACACTTACAAGCAGCATCTCGGAGATTTTTGTTTTCCTTTGTCACGTTTTGTTGTTGTCGTGAAGTTAAAGATGTGAGGACTCCTACCTTATGGGAAGAGTTAGCGGCTAATTTTCAGACCAGTTTGATCTGCCCAGCCCATGTAGTAAAATCGTTTAGCAACGCCCCTATGTACTTTCATCATCTATTCCCATGGCAAATGTCAATGTCAATATCAATCCTCTCTTCAGTGTAATGCCAATATTCTTGAAATGACACCTTATTACTTTCAACTGTCACATGCTTTAAACCACGAGAGATTTGTCTCTACTGCAAACATAATTACTGGAGAGATCTATTCATCGAGTTATAATGCACATAATAGAAAATCCAAGGTCTTCAAATTACTGTGTCTATGGATATTGGACGCAGTCATTATTAACCAATTTAGAGTACAAACACATGATGCAACTAATTAAGTCTAATTTTCGGTTAAAAGGCGATGTTATTAATACAAAAATACAGAATTCTTGATTACCTTTCATGTGAAGGAAAAATATGATTATCATAAAGTGGCACAGTTAGGGTTTAGCCATTGAGGAGTACTGGTGTGATTACGCATGAAGACGGAGTGGGTGCGTTTGCTGATGACCCAGAGTTAGGGGAAGGGTCAGAGTGGGTAGTATATCAGCTCCTTTTTTCAACCCCCTCCCCCTTTTTAAAAAATATTTTTTTAGTTCCCTTCTCTCTTTTTTTTCCTCCTTGTTTTTGGCTCTCGATTAGTAAACTCGTAACAACATTATCATTTTATTACTATTTCTACGTAATTTATGCCTCTTCATCATGGATACGAGTCTATGACGTAACTAAGTAATTATGAATAATTTTATGAGGCGCCGGTATTGATGAAAGCCTGAAGACTCATTTGTTTGCCCGCCATCCACACGAAGAAATTATATTCATGTGTATTCAGCATTCAAGAGGCCATCTGCGCTCTTTCAACCATGATAAATTGATCACTCTGCAATTATGGATCTCTTTGTTCACATTTTTGTTTGTATCTAACTATCCATCATCTTGGTGTAATTAAAATGTGAAATGCAAATAACCACGTCCTTGACAATTTCATTGTAACTCTTTATGAAAAAACATATTCCTTTATCACTGTCATTTCTACCGTACTCTAGAATAGGTGATTAACATAATTATGGAAAATAAATAAAAGCTAAATTATAACCTTGATTAATCTTGTTCAATACATCCTTTCACGGTTACAAGAGTGCGTATGCGCCGACATGGGCGCCAATTTAAATTGCGAGTAAACATTGCGAGTAACTTGTATTTTATGCAGCATGCAAAGTGCATAAGTATGTGCATATTTAATGTGAGCGCGCAGCTACCGCAGGCAGTGACGCAACAATAAATGCGCGTCTGAAAACATTGACGACGCATGCAATACTCGCAAATTAAGATGGCGGCTTTAACCGTAGGGGTGTAGACACTTAAGTCAAATACCCTTCCAGTTCAGTCCAAGTCAACCCACAGGTCGATTTAATCTCTTGATGTGTTTGCTTTAAGCTCTTCGTTGTAAGTTCACCTTAAATGACGAAAATACAATCAAACAACTTTACTTTACAACTTTACATCAAGGCATTTCACCCGCTACACCTAATATTAGTCTTGCTAAATTTATTTTCCCTACGGGTTTGTCCCCTTTCCCCCTCTTCGTTTCCCATCGATTCATGGAAATATACAACACCATGGCAACAGACACAACTTTCAGGCCAATTTAGCAGAGTATATTAAAATCACTCCGATATCGAATGCCTGCAAGAGCCATCGACCCACGGGATGACTTTAGTCAATTGAGGTTCTTTTTATCAAAAGAGTCCAATTCATTAGGAATTTTCCGTTCGCCTTTGCGTTGAAAGTGCTGATTGGTTTAATTTAATGTCGAGTTCTTTCATCCACTTTCGTCCTTGAATCCCTGGGGGAAACGGAACAAGGATAGAAAACCTTGGGGGTTGTAGAGCACAGGTCTTGAAAATAATAAATTGTATGGTTGAATAGGGAAAGGATGGTGAAAGGAGAGAGAGAGAGAGAGAGAGAGAGAGAGAGAAGGAAAGAGAGAGAGAGAGAGAGAGAGACAGACAGAATTAGAGAGCTCGAGAAAGAATATTCAGGAAACTGTAACAAGGATGGGGTAGTGCAAAAAGGGAGAGACATTTAAAGACTAAGAGATAGAGAGAGGGAGAGAAAGAGGGAGAAGGAGAGAGAGAAAGAGAGAGAGAGAGAGAGAGAGAGAGGGGGGGGGGTAGAGATATAATTATGTAGATATATGGAGAGATATAGATTTTAGATTCAAGATTGAAAAATGTTATTGTTTATATATATATATATATATATATATATATATATATATATATCTAATAACTCAGAATTGGCCATTGGTGATACATACAAACATATAAACATAGGCATAAACATGATATTGTATGCTGAGATCCAGAAGGGTGTTAAGTTAAAGCTGAACAAGACTCCACCAGCACCCTTTCATCTATCAGCAGATAGTACAAAAATTAACTTCATTCCGAGTCACACCATGAATACATTCATACATAAATAGCAAACTGACATAAAGAACAATAACAATCACGAATATTTCCAAGACTTACTGATTATTAGCTATTTGTAAAAAAAAGAAAAGTTTCGAATTCAGAGAATCAATTTGTATACATGAACTTCGATTCCGATCACGTTATGTGTTAGAAGATGTCGAATTATGGTTCAAAATCAGTCGACAAGTCAATAAAGGTAGATTTCACAATTTCCTTCGTATCAAACCTAAAGGGTGCGGGGGGGGGGGGGGGGAGGGGGACGCAGAGATAGAGGTATAAATAGATAACTGATCAGAGAACGAGAATGAAAGAGAGAGAGCCAACAAAAACACATAGCAAAAAGAGGCAAATAAAAAGACGGATGGAGATAGAGAGAGAGAGAGAGAAAGAGAGAGAGAGAAAAAAAGGAGGAAATAGAGAGAGAGGGAGAGGGCGCGAATGTGTGACTGATCATGTCTGAACAACGATGATTCAGGCATGGTCAAACAATAATGACTTTCATGCTTGATGCTATACCAGAATTAATCAGAAACACTGACAGACTGAAATATTCACCCAACTATTCCAACTTGTTGATGATCATGTCCCCTTTTCAACGTTTGCCATATACATTTATTAAAAACAGGAAAACAAAAGACAGACGACAAATTATTTACCATTGCTTCTTTGCTCGGGGATTGTGATAGAGTTTAAACCATTTCAAGAAAAAAAGCAAATGCTTATACTCAATTAAAGCGCTCTCGTTTCACTTGTCAATGTTTAACCGGACCTTTAAGCAGGAGTTGAACAGTCGGAGTCCATCGCACTCTTTCCTCCAAGCCCGAGGTAAACACTCACGATGGCGATGATGCCTTAATAAGTTGGAGGCAGTCTTAGTGGGGTGCCACATCTTCCCGGTAGTCGCCCTATTGACTCGGATAACAAGTAACCCATCTGCCCTCTGGGTGCAACAGGAAAAGTTCTCCTGTCTCTTCTCTAACTGGCGGAGATGGCTCATGTTGCAACGCATTCAAAATGTCTGTCTTCCAGGACGTTTTTTTTAGAGACCAAACTAGAATTGGTAACTATCACTGTTTAGGCCCTTTGTTTCTTCATACACAGAGAGAGAGAGAGAGAGAGAGAGAGAGAGATAAAGATATATATAAATATGAATATAAACAGAGAATATATATATATATATATATACATGTGCATTTATATAAAAGTGTATTTGTATAAATGTGTATTTGTAAGTATGTGTATTTGTTTAAATGTGTATTTGTAAGTATGTGTATTTGTTTAAATGTGTATTTATATATGTGTATTTGTATAAATGTGTATTTTTATAAATGTGTATTTGTATAAATGTGTATTTGTATAAATGTGTATTTATATAAATATACCGTGTGTCTCAAAAAAAACGTAACACTTTTGAAATGGTTGCCAAATTGAGCATATATAATTTTATGAAAAAATGTCTATATGTATGGAAAGCTAAAGGACCAACCTTTCATATGATATGAAAAAATTAAAAAAAAAATCATGCTTCGATGGACAGTGTTCACTTAAGTTAGAGGTATGAAAATGGGCCTGCGCAGGATTTTTCCTTCCAATTTTGGACAGGTAAATTACTTGTAACTTACAAAATAAGGTCGATATGAGATATTCATGATCGATGGATCAAAAGGATATTTTGAATCAAAAGGATATTTTGAATACCTCGAATACCATTCCTTTTTCAGTGTTATTTATCAATCCCGAAACACCACCGCCCACCCCCCCCCCCCCACACACACACACACACACATACACACACGTGCACACACACACACACACACATTAGGGCAGACATGACAAAAAACAAGTTAAATCTTTTTTTAAAAGATTTTCATGTTTCTTTTATTTCTTTCTTATTTAAAACTGCTTTGTTCATCTTAAAATGAAAGATCTGACAAAAGTAATCAGTTCAGTAGTCCACATGGCTATCTTTTCTTCTTGATTGAATATCAAGGCTTTCAAAGTACCGACTGAGTAAGGGTACCGGTAAAGATAAAAGTCTTTCACATTAATGATTCAAAATATCCTTTTGATCCATCGATCATGAATATCTCATATCGACCTTATTTTGTAAGTTACAAGTAATTTACCTGTCCAAAATTGGAAGGAAAAATCCTGCGCAGGCCCATTTTCATACCTCTAACTTAAGTGAACACTGTCCATCGAAGCATGATTTTTTTTAATTTTTTCATATCATATGAAAGGTTGGTCCTTTAGCTTTCCATACATATAGACATTTTTTCATAAAATTATATATGCTCAATTTGGCAACCATTTCAAAAGTGTTACGTTTTTTTTGAGACACACGGTATATGCAGAGAGAGAGAGAGAGATACTACTACTGATAATAATAATATACATTTATACAAACACTGCAAATATAATTCTATTGCGCTGTAAGAGCTCCTGATGTTGTCACATAAAACAACATAAATTGGGAGCTCGATTATATGCACGAGCAGGCCCCAAACTATGTAATAACTCAGCATTAGAAACAAACACTGAAATATAATTCCACTGCGCTGTAAGAGCTCCTGATGTTGTCACATAAAACAACATAAATTGGGAGCTCGATTATTTGCATGAGCAGGCCCCAAACTATGTAATAACTCAGCATTAGAAACAGGGAAATCAGTATTGTTTAGTACCTCTAAATAAAATCTAAAAGCACTTCCTTTTATGTATCTGTAAGCTGTTGATTTAAGAACATCAGGAGCTCTTACAGAAACGATTTTTATACTATATGGAATCCTCACAAAGGGATGACAGCCACGAGAATGCATGACAGCACATATCTTATTATTCATTTTCAAAGTATATCTCATATTTCAAATATCACAATACATTTCAGTGTAAATCTGTCTTATGAATTTCTCACTCTATCTCCATGGCAATATCATAGCAACGTCAAGATTAAAGGTAAAGACCAGTATTGGAAACGCCCCAATTTCAAAAAATGAAATGGAAGCTCTCATTCCCAATCATGTGAAAGAATATGTTTTGACTAATACATGATGATAACAAATTTGCCGGGAAATCGCCTACTAATTGATATATTTGGTAAATTAGTATATCTATTTGACTGTGAGAGATATAGGGTAGTCCCATATACATCTTTCTGTGTATAGTGCTTGTAACTTTACGAAGAATGGGCCAAGTTTCTTATCATTTTGATGATTCCAGAACCTTGCAGTACACACCAATACTTATATGCTAGATGATCAACCTTTTCTGATCGATTCCACAACGTTTCTTTCACAATGCAATCGCATGACCATAACTGGTCTTTAACTTTAAGTCATATGTATTTCAGGAAACTCGTTCATGGTGCCAAGAAGGGTTAAAAAGTACAGTCAAGGATTTGATCCCATGAACAATACATATGGAACAAATTAGATTTTGGCCTGTTTCTTGATTGCCAACCGACGTGCGTCCAGGACTTTATCACGATTTTTTGTTTGACGCACTTTTCATGCTATTGATTGGTTCAAGCTACGATATATGGGTGTCTGTCCACTTGCCCCGGGGGACGGGGCAGGGCTTTGCGTAAAGTGTAACTCCGAACCCATGGCATCAGGGGCGTACGCAGGGGGGGGGGGGGTTTTGGGGGTTCAAACCCCCCCCTTTGGTATTTTAATGTATGTAAACCCCCCCCTAAAAAAACCTAAAAACCCCCCCCCCCCTTTGGCTTTTTTTTTTTTTTTTTTTTTTTTTTTTTTTACCCACGGCTAACCTAAATAAGGTTACCTTACCCCCCCCCCCCCCCCCACTGAGCGACTTTTCGGCCGGCGCGATTTTCAAATTTTCGGGAGCAAAATATTTTAAAACCCCCCCTTGAAAAAATCCTGCGTACGCCCCTGCATGGCATTATCCGTAGAGATAAATAACTTTAAATTCATGTCGGATAACCTAGTCACCTGGTTTTCTGAATACCAGTTGTCTCTGGCAGTTTGGAGAGCTTGGAAAAAAGCTTGAAGTAAATGGGGAGACGTACTCGGCAGTTTCAAAAGTCATTCCCATCTAATCGAAGTGAAATTTGTTGCAGACGATCTCCTTTTCTACGAACTGTATTGACAATGCTCTTTGCAGTGAGCAGGTCTTTTGATCAGGGGCGACGCTGAAGAGGAGGAGGGTATGTGTTGGCCGGATGGGATAAATATGTGTGTGGTGTGTGTATTGAGATGTGGTGTAAGGCGTCAGTTTCAAAATTACTTTCGCTGAATGTCTATTTCTTTATTTTCATAGCTTTTATTCCTCTTGTCAGTATTTTTGCGAGGACTTTGTTTTATCGTGAGTCTTCTTTGCTTTTTGCAATTTGTAGTTATTTTTATAAGCCCCTCCCTGTTGGCCGATTTTTAATTTAAAGACTAATATGCAGGCAAAGGCGATGCGAAATGCTCATCAGCATCAATACTTTTCATGGCCCTGCAATAATTAATAGAAAGCTTTGTACGTATCGCTTGGATGAAACAGATGTTCAAACATTCACAATCTTTGTTGTTTCAATTAGAACGGTGCACGCGACATGCAAATTTTGGTCGGTCATTGACCACTTGCTTTTCTTATACACCATCAAATTTAAAATGGAAACCAGTGAAGTTTAGAAATCAGAGAAAATCACACTTCAAGTTTCAAGTTTCAAGTTTATTTTCTTTTAAAACGTTCCTGTCTATATTCAATTGTGTTTAGTCTACATGGTATCATTTTCGTCAATACTTCTTTTGACAGGTTGTCAGAGATGTTCGATGCATGAGCACTTCGTGGTGGAAAGTGCATAGTTTTCTTTTTTTCTCCAAATAACAACTACTACCTGGGAAATGTAAAAGACCTGTAGTAACCTTCCCAAAGGCGAAACACGATATTACAGTAATTGAATATATGGAATCTGTTTCCCTTGCGTCCAAAACCATTAGTGTTTCATCTTTTAGCAATGAAACGTTAGTCACGTCTTGATGTCGTTACGTACGGACTTACACACAGGGGAAAGTGATCGGCCAATCCAGATCACTGGGATAATTGGAAAAGGAATGCTATGATAACGAGAATGCACTCGATGGAATGCTTGCTTAGTTTGAAATATATTAGTGTCATCATTGTTGGGTCAACCACATCAGGGTCTGTCTTGTCTGACAAATGTTATATTCAATTCGTACTTTTTTAAAGAAACGTTCGAAAAGTGACAAATTGAATAACATTTCTCATTCGGGGATGAAATGAAGCGAAGTTTGTCTGTTGGTACAATATATAAGAGATTAATTCCTTTAAGCTAGGGGCACTGTCAAAACTATATACTATACTTTTTAAAGTGAGCTAAAGAAACAGGAGGGGTTAAGGAGGAGGAGGAGAAGGAGGAGGAGGAGGAGGAGGAGAAAAAGAAAATGAGGAAGACGAAGAAGACATGATCTGCTGAAGGATTCACTGTGAAAGTCAAACAACACATGAGAATAACCTAGAGCCAAACCAAATATTGAACCATGGCGAATGATATCAACGGGGAAAAATAAAACGAATTTCTTTTCTGTTCTTTTTCTCCCTTGCTCGGGTGGTATATGAGGTGTTTCATGGAAATATTATCAAGACTTTTGAAATGTAATGGTTGCATGTGGTCTTTACTTGTCTGGACCATTTTCCTTGAATTAAACTACTCTTGACATAGTTATCTTAAGATAGAATATCTAATGCATCACGTAAGTCTTGTTTACCAATCAGTTCCAAGAGGTAAGATTTTTTTATTTACTATAAGCAGGCGCTTACACATGGGGGGGGGGGGGGGGGGGGGGGGGGTTGGGGGGGGGGGGGGGGTTAAACCCCCCTTTGGTATTTTTGTGTGTGTAACCCCCCCCCCATAACCCCCCTAAACCCCCCTCCCCCCTGGTCTGGAAGAAAAACTACGCTCTAAACCCATGCTTTATTACCGGGTCTTAGTTTGGAAGATGGAGGGGTCTTAGTTTAAAAGTTTTTTTTTTTTTTTTTTACTTTTGAATAACCGGGTCTGGAGGAAAGCTACGCTCGATTCTCATGTTATTCCACAGGAAAAGGATTATGGGGTCTTAGTTTTGAAGATTTTTAATTTTTTTGAAATAACCGGGTCTGGAGTAAAGACTGCGCGCTATACCCATGCTTTATTACAGGGTTTTAGTTTTGAACAAATTCGACAAAATATCCCTTCAAATTTATTACATTTGTGGGTAAAGTCATTATTACATTTGTGGGTGATTCAAAATTATTACATTTGTGGGTAAAGTGGTTATTACATTTGTGGGTGAAATTATTACATTTGTGGGTAAAGTGTTATTACATTTGTGGGTGTTATCACATTTGTGGGTAAAGTGTTATTACTTTTGTGGGCGTCATTACATTTGTGGGTGTAACATACCCCCCCCCCCCCCAACGGAGCCAAATGTCAAATTTCCAAATTTCGAGAAAAAAAAAAACGGCTGGCTGAGTCGTTGCGATTTTCGGCCCGTTTTATAAATGTTAACCCCCCCCCCTTGAAAAAATCCTGCGTACGCGCCTGTAAGTTTGTCTAATAATAATGTTTATTTGCGCTTTCTTTACGACATCCACTCATCTACTTAATCTTCAGACGTCGAACGAAGGATATAAAGAAATGTACACCACTCGATGAGATTGATATCTGACGCTGGGACGGCTGGATATGTATTAGGAACATCCTCTAGTAGACCGTCTCGGATTATCTCAATCGACAAAAAAGAAGAAGAAGGAGAAACAGAAGGAGAAGGTGAACGAGAAAAGAAGAAGAAGGAAAAGAAGAAGAAGAAGGGGGAAGAAGAAGAAACCTTAACTCCAAAGAGGCTTGAAACATATCAATTGGCCACGTTGGCTTGAAATTGGAAGTAACGCTTGAATTGTAGTCGGTTTAATCTTCTAGAGAATAATTGATAGCGAAATAAATCTACAGAGTTGGGCGGGCATGGCCAATCGTTTGGAAGTCAAAATGCAGGACTGTAATAGAGTGTGGGTCCGGACTAAGCAGAGGTATCGCCATGATCGTGGGAAATGCTCGTCACTACCATCCTTAAGCAACAATATCGTCTCATGAAAGGAAATATTTTGATTCCATATTTTTAGCCTGGACGTTACATTTTAGGTGGGTGTATAGTGTAGGTCATTATTATCCAATGAGGGTGGCCCTTCAATGGGATCACTGTGATATACTCTCTTACAGGTAATAAGAGAGTTCCCGGCTTCGTTTAGCATTCCTTTCAGCAACTTTTTGTTGTTGTTGTTATTTTTTTCTTCTTCTAAATGTAAGATTAACGACCCTTGCGGCAAAGCAAGAGAAAGTTCAATCAGTTGTGAAACTGAGTACAATTTGACTCTCGAGACCCTGAAGAGTACAACAAAATCCATTTCCAATGGTTTCTGGCTGAGATAGTGATTGGTACGGAGCTCGAATGCTATTTGGCATTCATGCGTCTTGCGAGCTCATTAAAGTTTTACCCTTGCGTTTCCCCGTCTTGTTTTTCTTTAAAAGAAAGAAAGAGAGAGAAGGAATTTAAAATGGAGAGGGAGAGAGAGAGAGAGAGAGAGAGAGAGAAAGAGGGAGAGAGAGAGGGGGGGACTGAGCGTGAGACAGACGGATTTAAAAAAGACGGTTAAAAAGAAAATGAGACTGAGAGTGAGTGAGTGAGTGTGGGAGAGATTGAGAGGGAAAGGGGATAGGGAGGTGGTTATCAGAAGAAACAAAGAGTAACACAAATATGTATCTTACGCGGATGTGTGAAAATTCTTACATTTTGGAGGAATCCTTCTCTTGCCGATGGGGAACTAGACACGAAAACTATCCCAAGCGTCACCAAAGACAGTTTCCGTGATGCCCGTGTCGTATAACTCCGAAGGAAGGTGAACTGCCTTAAAACATCAACATCATAATTAATTCAAGTCGATAACGCTTTCGAATCACTGACATGTCCTGTCAAACTTTACAGACTTTAGTCGTAGCCGGGAAAAGAAACGTCTCAAGTATGTAGATTTGTGAACATTACACAGAAAGGGAACCCGACCACTGTTACAGTTGGAGGGGCGCTTTCTATTTTTCGATTCACTGGCAAAAACAAAACACGATGCCTTAAGTAGATTCCTATTTCGCTAGCATAAATAAATAGGGATGAAAGTGATAATGTTACGTCATCGGCGGAAGATAAGGCCACGTACAATTGATTTCTTGTTTCTCGTCCGGATTCTTCTAAAGTAAGGATGATATTCCATGATATTTGATATTTGATATTTTATTGGTACATGTTGTATTCAAGAGGCTCTAATGGGTATGGAGGCAATTTCAAAACAAATATGATTTTGATTTTATGTGTACACGAATTTTAGAGGTTAAAAACAAAGTTTTAGGAAATATCTTTTCTTACAATTTTTCATTACCTCATCGTCTAAATGACTTCAGATCAGCATTCATTTTAGTTTAGAACAAAAACAAGAAATATCAAAGTTAGTTAGGCAGGACGAAAAAAAGAAGAAGAATGGCGTGAAGGAATACATTTTATTTGGCCTGACATCCATTTTCTGGCGTCAAATGATAGTAGATATTTTAAAGGGTAGTTTTGAGTGATCGTATCAGTTTCACTCCAAATATTATCCAATGCGCTGATCACCTGTTTACAATACAATACCAACAGGAGTTGTCTAGTTAGACGTGCTGTAGCATCACCAGGAAAAGAAAGGTAATGTGGAGGTATTGTATGAAAGAATGCAATTCTTTTGTGAGCATGTGCTGAACTGGGGTTAGTTACATACCACTGTCTCTTGTTAGCCCAAAAACCATTGACAGATGATGTCACAAGATAAATGAGATTTGGAGCATTCTTTTTAGGATGGAGCTTTGCAGGTCTGAGAAAAATATTTTTAAAAATGTTTAAAAATCTATGAAATATATTTAGATGTTTGAATAACAAAATATGAATTGTTTCTTTGTACATAAAATTGTAAAATTCATAAAATATATTTTATTGATCGTAGGATATACCAAAAGCATTTCCCCCTAAAATGAACGTTCACAGTATGAATCATTCTAAGATTTCACGCACAAAAGAAATGATGATTTATATTTTTCATGCGGCATGATACAGTCACAGAACCGAGTAGCCACTTTGATCCGTATACTTTCATACATCCACACCTTAACTTGCCACGCATCAGAATGTCATTCAAAACCGGGTTCATATTGCTCCGATTGTCTCATTTTCGCTCGCTCGATCACTGCAGCACAAACATAGCTCGTTCGACGTCACTACCAAACTAGCCAATCAGCTGTCAATGACGTCATATTGAATGCGGCGGCAAATATATTTTGTGAAATTATCGAGAAATTGACTATTTCTAATTGCAAACTAGTTTTATTTTTGGATGGAAAAGCAGCCATTGATATCTTGACATTCATTGAAGTCATCAGAATAGGGTAAGTTTCTTCTCAGATGATTCAAGAGGTCCATTTTGTAGATAATTTTTTAATTTCTTAGAATGTTCCACTGTGTTGCAGGGTACCGGGTGTATGCCATTGGGTGTGATG
Source organism: Strongylocentrotus droebachiensis (assembly GCA_035222895.1). Classification (NCBI taxonomy): domain Eukaryota; kingdom Metazoa; phylum Echinodermata; class Echinoidea; order Camarodonta; family Strongylocentrotidae; genus Strongylocentrotus; species Strongylocentrotus droebachiensis. The sequence continues at coordinate 72,489 of JAVYIG010001248.1, read as the reverse complement.
TGTTCGCGCGCTATAAGTACAGGCCACCGCGCCGTGTGGTGTATTCTCGTACTGATGTAGGTGCACAGCTAGAATGGCTACCACGCCCACTTCCCTCTCTATGCCTTTCTGAACATTCCTTTTCTTCTCAATACAATTACCTTCACCTGCCTAAGTTATTCAAACCATACCGCCTCGCCACTTCCATTACGTAATCATTAAAAGGATCCGCATATACAAATCTCCCTGGTATACATTACAGTCCAAACGATAAATATGTGCCTTTAACGAAGCAGGCGCCAATCGGCGTACCAGACGACACTTGATAGTAATTTTGTATGTGAGATTTCTTTGCTAAATATAAATTACTTAAATATCAACTAAAATTTCTTTTACATTTCTTTAAACCATCATTGATATTTAATAATTCATGAGTTAGTAAAAGAAACATACCAAACTATATAATTATATGAAATACTTGGTGGCAATTAGGGGAGTTTGACGTGATGACCGATTGCACCCCTCTGTTAATAACCGAATAGTCCATGGTGTGTCATGAATATTCATGTTTTTGCTTACCTCGGCTAAATGTTTGCTTTTACTAAATAAAAAAATTACGGTGGGGGGTTGGATGAAATGGACATAATGAAATAGGCAGAAGTGATCTATGATAATTCATGCTTTTTATATTTCGTGTGCTCGACCTATAATCTTCAAATCGCTTGGCAAACTGAGTCCAAAGTTAGACTTGTTTCACATGTGTATTATAGGCAATGACGAGCTTGCAACCTATTTTGAAAAATTACGGTGGGTGAACTTTCAAAAGTCAATGAGACATGAGGGCTCCAATGAAAGAGCTAGTGATAACGTACGTCGGGGTGGATGTGCTTTTCGTTTAAACAAAAAATGAATTTTAAACGATTAAAAAAAAAACGTCCATAGGCTAACATGTTAGGCCGCTGACACTGACCATCTCTGACGATAGGGGGCGTTGTGAAATGAGACTAAACGGAGCAATATGCGAAAGATGGGATTTTCCCCTTATTTTAACTGACAGCTGGTTGAAATGTCAAAAAGCGCAACAAAGTAGAACCCCGCAGCGGACAGCTAAATGCGAATATATCAAACAAACTCTATCAACAGGCAGAAAATCCACGCGAAAATCGATATGTATACGTGCGAAACTGTGCTATCCTGAAGCAACGTCTATTTGAATAGAACATTTTCGTAATTAAATTATTTTAAAGCACAAATCTTTGTTAAGTGTCATGTAAAAAATTATTTTTTAATCTGCTACGAATGATTACATTGCAATAGTCATAATGCGATTGAATAAATTCATTTTTGCTAGGTAGGATACACATTATGGCTTGTCTTCCCTAACAACACGGAATGTATGAAATTCGCATTCAGAATGTTAAAGTATAATTATTCGTAAACAAGTGAATGGAATAATCTGTAAAGAAGTACTTACATTACGAAACTAGTATATTGTGTTGACTGTAATAGATGATGATTCAGGACTTATTGGAGATGTGGCAAGGATCGAAGTGCACGGGGGCGACAGGAGATTCGCCCCCGCGAGGTACAAAATCGCCGTCAGATTGCTCACGGAGGCGATTGAAAAATAAAAAACCGCCCCTAGGAATTATGAAATAAGGATTATTTTTTCTGTTATAACTTTCAGACAATATTGAGATTCAAACCCTAAATCAATAAAATTGGACTATGGTATTCAAATTAGCGCGTGAGATTTCTCGCTCGAATCTATCGGTGTTTGGAGGACGCCATATTGTTTTTTAAAAAATGTACGCTTATTCGCAGCATCTCTATGAGTATTACCGATGCAAACAACGGAAGCTCGCAGTGCAATGCCGCCATCAGTAGCGGCTACCCACCCCCCCCCGTCTTAAATAAGTGATGATGAAATAGCACATAATTAAGGAATATCATGGGTACTTGAAATCTGTATTTAAAAAAGAGCCCCCGTCATTACTAAAAAAGCTCCCGTGAGAAGGCTCCCAGGGGCTCTTTTTTGTTGGAAGAGCCCCCATGGGAAAAAATTATTTCAGGCTTGAGGTGTGGGCGGTGAGATGGGGAATCCCCTTAACAGTGTCACCAGTGTGTCCAGCTATCTGATGGACGCTACAAACCTAGTCTGCGATCACAGACGTGACCCAAACTTGATACAAACATAACACCCGCTGCTATATCGGTCAAGCCTGCTTGGTTGAGCTGTTACTACCTCACTCATACTGCCAGGCCGACTCCAGACCGACTCAATACCGACCAATCGTGGTCATTCGTCGTAATGTCATTCTTGGTTCGGTCTGTTGTCAGTGTGATGTCGGTTTCGTTGGTGTGACTGCTATAATAATACCCTTTCCCCCCTTCAAAATGTAGAGGGAAAAACAATAGTTTACTCCCACATCCTGAATATAACAAGGGTTTTGCAGTAACTTTGAATGTTAACCTACTCTGTTTTATCTCACCTCAGATTAGTAAGAGTAGAGATTTTAATTGCGAAAACATTAATTTACGACTATTCAAGAGAGTCCAAGTTGAATAAATTGCCCATAGAATACAAAGTTCATTTAGGATTGGGATGGGGCAATTGTCTCCCACCCCGTCCCCACGGAATCGACACCTCTGACATTTAAGCTTAAAATAGATCGTTCAATAATGTTTAAGAACAGTAATTTCTAGAAGAATAAAGGGGGAAAAGGGATTTAGAAGTGAGAAAGAACACTCCATCACATATACATCCAACGCTTGAAATATCGCTTCCGACTTCGTAATGTTCATTTCTGACTGCTACGAGCTGGAAGATTGATCACTCTGGGGAACATTTCTTCAACAAAATATACGACTCTCTATCAATCTTCAAGACAGAGAAAAAAGAGTTCCCATTTTCTATAAAAGAGGTAATCAACAAACATTACCGATCAACTTGGCATTTAAGCAGCCTGAGCTGACTCAAACTAGTTGCAAAGTCACATACTCAAAGGTCACTGAATTAAAATTCTCTTTATCAAAATGTGAATATTACATTGCGCTGAATATATATATGTAAGTATAATATTTCGTTTGTAAGGAAATGAATGGTTGAGCACGCATCATTGCATCGAGCATGCCTAAGAATACTTTGATAAAGATCGCATGTCAGACCCGATCGATTTCCAAAATTGATTTGATTTTTTTTAATGGAAAAGCAAGTGTAAACCTTTTATACAAAAAGACATCGATTGAGCAAGTTTCTTTATTTAACCGGAGAATGGAATGAAATACGGAATGAAATACGATATGTTTAATATTCGCACAGCATTCATTTTACCCGACTGCCGAGAAAACATATGGAAGCTCGTAAGTTACCGTTGTTGTTGGTTAGTGTTTTTATGGCAATCAGTCAATATTATGAATATTATCACATTTTTTTTTTTTTTTTTTTTTTTTGGGGGGGGGGGGACCGACGGCTACGAGACGCTTTTTCACTAAGCGGGACAAAGAAAAGCAGGGCCCCTTACACAACAATTACAACGGTGTGAAAACAACTGCAAATTCAAAACAACGATGCTGATTGGTTAATATTCAGCCTTTTGAACACTATGTGCATGCAACATTGATCTTGATTGGCCATTGCCATTTTGCGATAAACCCCCGCAAAGCCACATATCAACATCATATACATGCTATGAATTTTGTTCTTGTCATTGTTTATTTAAAGAATATGTAAAAATTTCTCTTAATTTGTATCATAATGTGAAAGAGGTTGTCATTTAAGAAACATTTCTGCAAAGATTTTCAAAACAAATGTGTTTGAAGTCGAATATTGATGAAAGAATACACATTTTAGGTTTTCTGCGTACAACAGAAAACCCAGATTTTTCTAGAGCTCATTCTTGGCTTCCTGTTGATATCTCACTGGCTATAATATGTTACTGTTTGTGTGAGTAGAGGCATAAACAAAATATTACCCAGAATTGTTATTTCTTTCATTAAAAGAAAAAGAAAAGTATTTTTATTTATATAACTCTCTTTAGTATGTTGAATAAATCTAGTCATCCGATTGGTCGAAATTGGAGTCTTGGTTTTAGCCAATGCCCGCAAAGAAACGAACTATGCCCGTTGCCCGTCTTTGCCCGTTGCCAATAGTTAATGACAAAGATGCCCGTTGCCCTGGGTACCGGGCCGCATGGTTAAATTTTGCTGAGATGCCCATTGGTTTACTTGTAAAAAGTTTCATTGTGCTGGCGTGATAAAATGATCATGTTTATCCTGGATTTAAATACGTGTAAGTGCAATAGAATCATGGTTATCCCGGGTTCACCTACCTTATTGTGTTAAGATTTAAAAAGGCAAAACAAGATCTTTCCCAGAATTGTTATTACTTTCTGCAGCAATCTAGCAAATAGAAAGAAAGAGCTAGGGACATTTTGGGATTGAGATTGTGATGATCCTTCACTCCTACGTAGGTGGGCAAGTGATATTTTCACCCTGGATTTAAATAATGGAGTGTGATAATATTATCATGTTTATCCTGGATTGAAATACGTATGTGTGATAGAATCATGGTCATCTCGGGTTCACCTCCTTATTTGGTTCAGAATATATCAGGCAAAAAGAAATGAGTTCTTAGATTCATGTCCCATTATTCTTATTTGTTGGCCTGCATCACTTTTTGGGGGTCATTTTATATATATATATATTTTTTTAATGGAATTGATAGAAATCTGTGGCCCATATGGTTATCAAGAAAGCAATTTCACCCCAGTTAGATCCTCTGCAGGGCACATTGATAACATTGAATAAACAAATTAACCAGTGGCTTTTGTATGAAAACACACACACACAATTATAAAACATTAAATAAAACGGTAGAGATAATTTAAAGCTTAGAGAGAAAGTGATCACTGGAAAACTCTTGGACGATTAAAGGTTTCTCCATTTTTCTCAAGAAGTTATTTGCAAGGACTTTGCAATCTGTGGTTCTTTGACTAAATTTGTATGCGCTGGAATCAAATCTTTTCTTGATCGTTGAAACTCAAATCAAATCGAGTTCCAGCTCCAGACTCCATGATGATGATGTTGGTGATAATAATGGTGATGATAATGATGATGATTATAATAATGATTATAATGATGATGATTATGATGATGATGATGATGATTATGATGATTCTTACAAGGGTCGAATGCAGTCAACAGCACACAATCATGATAGTTACGTGATGTGTTCACATCTAAGTGAGATACCAAATGTGAACTGCCGTAATTAAACTGCGATTTTTGATCACGAATTTTTAGTACTGTCAAAGCAACATCACCGGATCAGTAAAGTAAAGGTATTAAAGTACTAAAAAACTTAATCTGGCCCCGTCTTACAAAAATAGCAGACGCACAGAACAAGAGACCGACAGCAAAGGAGACACACGATATCGGCCTTGTGAGGCTCCAAAAACGTTATCAACTTCTTAGAAGTTTCGCTTAAAACCAAAATTATCGATCTCGAGATCCATCGTACTCATTCCCTGGCGGTCTCAGAGGCTGCAACCCGTATATAGATATAAATGATGGTATTGTAAGACGTACGACTGATTTGAATAAATCGCAAGACACGGTGTAGACCCCTTCACGCCCTTGAGTATGTTGGCGTTACAACATAGCAGATAAAGCGCATACTTCTCCGATCAGTATGTTCACATCTTCATAAGATAACAGTTATAATAAGATGATGATGTGGATCCTAATCAAATGATTGGTTGAGAGCGTACACGTGACCGGGCATTATCTTATGTTAATGAACGGTCATTATCAAAATCATGTTATAAAACATTATTTTATAAATCGAATAAAACATAGGCCTAACCTTATAAAACAAATAACACATCATTTTGTTCGGGCATTAGTAAAATTACACACACTTGGTACCTTCAAAATATTCAAAACACCCTCGGCGATGCCCTCACTGCTGTGTAATATTTGTATATAAATGCCCTTTTCCCATTCTAATCCATGCTGGTGCAGTGTTAACAAAATATCGACTATGAAATTTCTTTTATTGATTGCATGGATTTTTGCAAGATAACATACTAGCTATTTCAGCCATACATAGTTTGTACACGTATAGAATGGAAGTGATATTGTTAGCGTTTCGAACCCGATATTCGACGTATAGCCACTTCCCTAACCACTGGGCCTTAGCCAGTTAAAATTTTCATAAAATATAGGAACCAGAGAAAGAGAAATATAAATCTTGTATCGACCAGTAAGTAAATTAATACAGAAAATCTAAATTGTACATATACATGTATAAGTTAATTGTTCTTATTTTGCAACAGAATATTTAAACAGAATTTAGAAGGGGAACAAAATAAAATCATTTTCAAAATGACCATAATCACGTTCGCATAATTTGTACGTGTTACACTGTCAATAGGTTCACACAGTCACGACCTTCAACGAAAACCTTTTCTAACCTTTTTCAAAAGCGATGAACCTTTTCGACATGATCTCCCTAATCACGAAAAAACTTGACAAATCTACGAACAAAGAAGGTGCTGTTTTCCAATGCTTTCTCTCCCCCTAGGGTTGGCCTTGCCTGCCTTCCATTCCGTCTCATGATTTGTTTAAGATAATGTAGAAGTTCTCATTTAACAAACGAAAAGCACGTAGCACAATGCCGGAGGGTAGTCATCCCAATGTCTTGAGTTATCAACTTATCTGTTTTTACTTATTTATTTCAAATATAAAGAAAGGTTTGTTGACCTCTGTTTGAAGTTCTTTGAGCAAGCGAATATTTGAGCGGCCCTTTAGAGAAAATGGGACGAATTCAGCACGCAATGAGTCGGGTAGATAGATACGTGATTAGGTATAGTAATGAAGAGGGAAAAACATGCTTTTAATAATGAAATATATATGTTAAGCCTGCAGTTTCTTCGTTATAATTCCTGTTTGGGAGAAGACTATCTGTAAATCTCAAAATCTCTTAATATTCAAACAACCTTCGCTTTATAGGTCGCGGAACCGGGTTGGGGTGGGGGGCTGAGGAGCCTGGGGACTGCAGCCCCCACTTTTTTTATTTTATTCCATACCTCATTTTGTACACACAAATCTTGATAAAGGATGGTCTAAACTTGATCGCAACTACTTTTGAAAAATCAACTTTAAAAGGTAATTTCAATACCCTTGTGCGTCACCTAGGACACCTATTGAAATGTGCGAACATTGCAATGATGTATAAGGTAATCTGAGTTTGTTTTCTTTGGATTATACAATAGAGTATTGAAACTGCCCTAGAGTTAAGATTTCAGAAATATAATGCGTGCGATCGTGTTTCAAAACTGAACAATCTTCTACTCCGGTCCCTCCGCCCGGCCTCTCCCCCCACTCCGGGGTCGGAATGACCGCATGCGTGTTGCCAAAATGTCCGGTAAAGGGGTACTTTTCACGCACCAAAGTCAGGCTCGTACATACACAAAATTGACTTTACACACCGGACTTAGGGGGTGTTTTCAAAAGGAGGGAACACGCATATGCGTACCCTAAATAACACTGAGTGGGGGGGGGGGGGGGGGTCCTGCGATCTCTCGCACAATACAGCAACATGTGAACTTGTGAAGCACTGCATTATTGGTCTCGTGACGTCTTATGAATAATCAATACCCAGGCTTGATTGTGTGATTTCCAAATTTGCCTCATGGAGGGTCGGTGAACGAAGGATGTCTCTCCCTGAAAAATATGTAAAAGTAGTCGTCTCCATTCTCTCCGACATAAAGAAATCGTCATTAGGGATCTAAATTAACTATCTAAAGCTGCTAGGCCACATTGACAGAGTGTAGAAAGGGATTTAGACTCAAGCGCGTCGATATACTTTAAAGTCTGATCTTCCTTATTTAGGCGCTATGTTCCCTTCAATATGCCACCCCCACCCCCCCCCCCCCAACGTCAGAGAAGTAAAGAGCTGGCCCATCCACACACTTTTAGCTCTTCTACATATGTTTTCATTATCGTGTTAAAAGTAAAAGGTCAACCCCTACCTTATAATCCCCAGCTTGTATGCCTATGCAGGAGAGATCCCCCTTGCCATGACTTGTCGCAAATGATTGAATGAATATTGAACTCCCAGGGTAATCTAAAATAATAAGAATCTATTGATTTCTCTAGGCACGGCAGGGAGTTCATTATGACCTATACGCAGTCAGCATGGTCATGAATAGGAATAATGCAATCTGATGTTACGTTTGGCTGCCAGTGTCCTGACATCCATTTTGCTTTATAGTGATAGTAAACAATACGCCATGACTGAATGGTGTATTTATTGATTCTGTTTGGAAATTGGCGAATTATTGATGCTGAAAGATTTTGCGTAAATAATACTGGATTGATCAGTGCCCCTTTCCCTCATTTCAAATGCAAATTCAGCCCGTGATGGAACTTAACCCTTACCACAACAATGAAATAAATGTGAGAACATAGCCATTGCCACAATTTAATTTTTCTCTAGTTATAAATTGAGATTGGCAAGAACCAGAAGGCATTTACTCTTGGTTTATAATTATGCGAGCTACAGCCCTTTTAGCTCTCAGCAGGCAATCAGTTTATTAACCAATTCAAATCCTATGCAAGATCATACATTCCTGATAGTGCGTGGCTGATGCAGCCTCGTGACCTTGTCCAGGAGATATACCAACTTATTCCGAGGTCAGCAAGGGTGCATCAAGGCACCCTGGGAAGATCGATAAGCAAGGACAACAAGGGCCGCGCGAAGAAAAATACGTCTTACACCAGCACACAGCGTGGGGAATATGGGGAGGGGGTAATGCGCCGCACGCGCTTGTAGCATCAATTATCTTTACCTCTCGTAAACTTTGCTCATAGGATTACCACGGTCTACTTTGGGGGTAACTGAGGAGATTCTTTCACGAAGTAAATGATCATGGGCTTGATAAATAACATTTGAAAATTGCAGTTAAAGCCCAATGCTTCAACGAAAGATTTAAACAACTATGGGTGTGCAATGACCGAGGGATTTGTGCGCCGGTTTAGATGTATGCATGGGTGGTTACGCCTGAAGGGGAAAAAGAAAAAAAAAGGTCTACTCCCAAAGTTCCCCACATCCAACCCTTCTTAACTGGCCTCTGGTTCTAATCGGCGTCTCTTGATATCTCATCAGGGTTTCCAGAGCAAAACAACGTCCCTAAAATCTCCATTGGGCCTTGGATTGGATTTAACAATGACAAAAAAGGATGTACTGGCTTTCCCTGAACCCTCACCCCTATTACGGTTGACTTTGCTTTGCCATCCGTGTATCAGAGAAAAACAACATTTTCACAATCTCCAGGATCTCTAGGATCAGATGACTGCAAGCTCAACCCCGTCGAGGTTTGGCCCGTTAAAGTGATTTGGGGGATAACAGTATGTTTTGAATTTTTCAATAAAATACTAATTTGCTCCTAGCTTTTTTCCCGTTTAAATGTTTTTGTCCTGATTTATGATATTTCTATTTGAATAGCATTAGGGGTATTTCAGTGCAGCCGTCTTCCGTCGTGTCAATATATCATTTCTAAACCCTTTTTAATTGAGGTTTGTTCTTTGGATCTATAAATAAAACAAATATATAGGTTTCATTTCCTCTCTATCTTTACTTATTTGATGAACCTAAGCTGTAGCTAAATGAAGATAACGTACACCTTCAGGCCGTTAGAGAGTTTGGTTAAATGGAATTGCATTTCCTGAAAAATTGGCCAAAAGTAATTCTGCATTCTTTTGCAAGCAGTATATAGGAAATTTAGAGCAATAACAAGTTAGATACAGACTAACAATACCTTGTTGGAAATCACCGGAAGCGCACATCCAACTTTTGTAATTAATACAAAACCGCATTACAACTTCTCATGTTAGATCAGTATCTCGATTTCCTCATCATTTTACTTTGTTAATTACTCAGTTGTAGTGACCTGCACTTGAGTAAAAAATAAAAAAAGTTTCACGGACATCATTTCTTGTTTAAATAGTTTACTTTCAGTTTCGTTACATTTCATAGACATTGATTTTCGTCATTATGAAAGCTCAGTTCAGCTTAGTGCTCGAAAACCTATATACACTTTCAAAATAATCCTTCTGTAGTAAATATGGTTTAAAGTGGCCCGAAAATTCATTGCAATCATCTCCTTTTCCAAATTCCTGTCCCCCCAAAAAAAATAACAGATAAACTTTTTCGGTTGATCTGAAGCGGGTAATTCCTCCATCTACATTTTGTTTTTAATATTTTATTTTTCTAGAAAAGTCCTTGTGAAATATATCAGTGTTTTGTTTCCTTTATGTGTTATGATGTTTGTACCGTGTGAGTCAAAAAAAAGTTTACACCTAGAAAATTGCCAACTATTTTAAACATCATCTATGAACAGTAAATTAGTATACATTTGGTATCATTTTTGTGTGGTATGTGGTCACGCTTGGATGAACAGTAGGCATTGTTTGCGAGAATACAAAAATCGACTTGGGCCAAAGTGATGCCTGCAGCATGTGTTATGTTGGGATTAGCGGAGTGAGTGAATGAATTGAATGTATCAAATGAAATGCATTGCATATGCTTTTTGCAGAAGCAAAAGTCACATACGCACACACACACACACACACACACACGCACAAATGTTTGTTGATATTTGATATTCGATATTTGATATGTGTGGCATGATTAATTTTGTTAGGTATGTTATTTGGATCTGCAAAAAACGATTTAATACCCAAATCGCAATTGTTTAATTTAAACATCACATCAGCAACTTTGGCGCAAGTCGATTTCTGCACCCTCGCAAACAATGCCTCCTGTTCATCCAAGCGTGAACACATACCACACAAAAATGATACCCAATGATTTGGGATAAAACACTCTTTCATAAGATGTATAATAATGTACTGTTCATAGATGATTTTAAAATAATGAACAATTTTTGAGGTGTAAACTTTTTTGACCCACACTGTATTTCATATTTTATGATCGAAAATAAAACTAAATCAAACCAAACCAAACTTCGAAGACAGACGTGAGAATTTATGAGCTGACGAGCAATCAATCACATTGACACAAATACGGACTAAAATATACAAACATGAATGATTTAAGCTGGGCTTGCGTCATACAGTAGACAACCGAGATTCTGGGATTTCGTAATGTTACCAATGGCCCAGTTAGGCTGAAGTTACAGAAAATCGGATGGGGGGGGGGAGGCAGAACTTCAACCGCGTTTATATACCTTATGATTACTAGCTGCCCTAATTAGTTTTTCTCTTTCTTCCGCTTATTATCTATTAAATCTCTTTATCCCTGCTCGGTTTTTTGTCTTACTAAATTCTATTCTTCTTTGTTCATTCCCCTTAAAAAATAGGCAAAGGCTGATGACGTTAATTGTATTTCTACAGAAGGGAACGTTTCTGTGAATGGCTAGGGAAGGCAGATACAATAAACATGAACGAGGACGGTGACTTGCTTTTTCCAATCCGTGTTCTAATTGGACTTGCAAGAATGCCGACATGGGAGATACTGGAGATAGATAAAGAAAGGAGAGGGTAAAATACCTAGCTCTACATCTATCAGAAATCCGCAAGACTATTATGCACGACTATTTACAGACCAAGAGCCGTAGTTGGACAAATTTGCATTTGCTGTCTACAAGTAAAGGCTTTCTTGAGATATGTTGTCCTCAAACCGTTGGGAGAATACAAATCATCTACATGTATATGCAATTGTTTCAAGCAGATGAGTGCTACTGAATATAACATGTGTGTTTATTGACATATCGACCGACATGCTTCATCGAAAATGATGCAACTAGATTGAGAAAACTGTATAGGTAAATGACTATGTATTGTCTTTGAAAAACACAATTGTTTTAGAATATCGACCCGTCTAGAGTTCCCATGATAAACATACCTTTCAACTGGTCAACAGCCAATTTAACTTGATGAATTATTACGTACAAAGCCTTGAAAAGGGTGAGGATAGCAACCCAAATTATCCGTGATTTTTTTTCCTATTGAAGAAACTAATGTATTATTACTCTGCATTTTCTCCGCTGAAATCTTAGACCATTTTAATATGCGTCCTTGTACGACATACAATCTGTCTTGTTGATAAACCTCTGGGAGGTATTATTGATCACATATTTTTTTTCTCGAGAAGAAATGCTTGCAGTTGTAAGGTGTTTATTTCTAATTGAGCAACCGATATTATCAGGTTTTTCTAATGAAAAAGTGCCTCTGGACAAATGAAGTTCAAGTTCGAGAATGAGGGAGAAATAAAGAGAAGGACTTGGAGAGGGAATGAGGGGGATGGAGGGGAGAGAGAGAGAGAGAGAGTTGTGTGTATGCGTGTGTGTGTGTGTGTTTGTGGGTGAGTGTATGAGAGAGGGAGAGAGAGAGAGAGAGCATCGGTTTGTTTTGTTAAAATGACAATTGCTAGCATGATGAGTTAATAAACAGTAAAGCATGAGCTCTTTTTACAAATATTATAAAGGCTAAATTTAATTGAGGTATTTAAAATGTTAAAATGCCAATAAAGGGAAATTCTGGGTCAGACGGATTAAAATAATGAAGGATAAGATAGCCGAAACGCGGATCATAGATCTTGAAACTTTGAAGTGAAAGGATTATTATGAAGATACAGACAGTGATTGATGGCTTTTGAAACATCCTATCGTTTCAAATCACTCTGCTAAGTAATGATAAATGGGGCAATCGTTCATGCGCGATCAGAGAGACTATTATTTGCCTTTATGATCTGGTGATCGAGGAGTCTTCGTCTTCTCTCTCCATCAAGGACAGGATTTGGAGACGGACGGCATTGATAATGAAAACCGGCAGACGATCATGAAGATAAACACACCCAGATGTGGCATGAACTTTCTTGTGTGACGTCACAGGAAGTGCAAACATCCAGGCCTTAGAAAGGATGCATGGTCCTCGGATTGCTTCTTTTTTCCCTATTTTGTTAACACTCTAGTCAAGGAAATTTTACGATTAAGTGCAATGAAACCGCTCGCGAAGAGTCTAGACTGGATTCGAGAGCTCCAGTTCGCGCTCTAATCACGCGCGCTCGAGAGAGATATTTTTTAAATTTTATATGCTTTTGGGCTGTGCATGTGCAGAATGTGCATTTTAAGATTTGTAAGATTTTCTGCTTAAGAAGAAAAAGAAATCAGAGGAAATAAAAGATAGTCGACCACGTGCATGGACACGTTTGGAAGAAGAAGAAATATATAATAGAGAAGGCAGTTTGGGTTTTTTAATCAAAGGAAACAATTTCAAGATTAACTCAAACGGAGTGTTGTATTTCGATGTACTTTTATTTAACTTAGCTTTGATTCAAGTCATATACGCCTGGCTTCTACTCAATCATCGAGTCAGAAGACTGAAAGGTCCTGTATATTTAACACCGACAGCAGAATAATCGGAGGCACTGAACGAAACACAAGATTCCGAATAGTTCGGAGAAAATATGAAACAAAAATATTTTGGAATTTATTTTGCTCTTGCAGTTGAATATGAGAACAGAAATCATTACGCGACACCAGCGCAGCGAGCGTGAACATAATCACACATGATAAACACCATCGCCAACACATTATCAGTACATTATCATTAGGGACTTTTAGATTGAGTAGACGAGAACACGACGTACGCCGACTGATCATGCGTGTCAACGTACTCAACTGCCCATGTTGACTACAATTAGAAATCTTTTAGATTGCACTCGACGATATACAGTATGCATGCAGGAAGTAACACTATGAATTACATATGAAAGACAAAGACAAAGAAAGAGGACAAAATATACAGGTCCTCATTCTACCCTCAACAATAGGCCATTTTCTTAATGTAACCAAATTTAATGCATAGGTCTTTGTGAATTAGTGCCTCAATACAAATTATTTCATTCACCTGATAGGACTAGTAGTATTTCAATAGTCAGAATGCAACTGCATATATTAAGTGTTGCTAGATAGGTCAAGCCATACTGTTTGTCCAACGTGGCAACAACTAATGTATGCAATTGGGATTCTGTCTATTGAAATAATACTATTCTTATCAGGTGAATGAAATAGTTTGTATTGAGGCACTTCACAAAGACCTATGCATTAAATTTGGTTACATTACGAAAATGGCCTATTGCTGTGGTAGAACATCCCTTCACTGCTATTATGTAAAAATGTGTAGAACAGGTGAATATGCATGTGACACTTGTTCTACACATTTTTACATAATAACAGGGAAGGGATTTTCCTTTGTCTACCTGAGGAACTGTATATTTTATGCGTACGCGGCATATACTAGTACCGTACTAGATTTAGGAAAATCAAGGTTGACTCATTCTCGATCGCCGACTGAGACGACGTGACGCATGCGCAGTGCCTTAAAATGACGTCACACGTTGCAGTCAAAGCTGTAAACGTGCAAATCTAAAAGTCCCTATTATAAGTAGGCGTACGTACATACAGGTTAGACTATAGGCTCTTCGCGAGCGGTTTCATTGGAATTAAACGTGAAATTCACTAAGCTTGCGTGTAAATAAAGAAAAACGCGACCGGGATCTTTCCGTGTGGGTAATAGTGGAGGAAGAGTGATGGCGGGAACCATCGAAAAAGACTCTAAGCAAATAAGAACCGTGTGAAAATAATTCCACTTAACGAAATATGGGAGTATAGGCGGATTTATTTCTTTTTCTTTATCTGATACAAAGAGGCTTCCAGGTACCATTGTTTGTCAGAAAAAAAACGAAAAAAAAAACGAAAAAAAAATAAAAAAAATAAATAAAGAACAAAACAAACGAAAGAAGACGGGAGGAGAACAACAACATAAAGAGAGGGTGGGGGTAGACGTTGAAAGAAGATGAAATGATGAATCGCACTTCGATAGGGCTGTAATTGACTGTACCCCTGTCTCTGACTTTTTGATGCGATTCGAAGATACAGCAAGGCCACAGCCACTCCCATAGCTCCAGTTTTTAGTTTAAACGTATGGGGTGGGGGGCTTTATGCTCACTTCGGGTTCAATGAGAAGTGCATTCTGCATTCAATTTTACATTTCCCTCTCCATCGTCGTCTAGTTTTCAAAACAAAAACAAAAAGAGATATTGCTCATGTATATGAGCAGTTTTTTCGACAGTGTTTTATTAGGCTGTAGTTGTCAGATTCATAGTCAAGTGCAAATGAAGAAAAAAAAACACTCAAAATACTAAAATCTCCTTAGTTCTGATTAGACTAATTTGGTGCACCCATTGACTGACTGATTTTACCTGAATTCAATAATCGATGCAATACATTGCACAGATCTGTACCCGTATACTAGTCAAAAGTGTCTAAACTTTTTTTTAATTATAGACACAAATAAATATAACAATATAAATAGTACATAATATTAAGGATACAATAGAGATGATGAAAGTCAAGTTCCACGATTGGGCGCCTATGACAATCATGTTGACGACGTTATACAAATAACGACGGTCAACTTTAATAAAAACGTTAGGCAAGTGATGTCTCGACCACTGTCTCTCAAACCAACTCAGTTCGAAAACAGATTGAGTTTATGTTTGACGAATAAAACACAGCGACAACTTTAAATTCTAACGATGCCAGGGAAGTAAATATTTGGGACCAATAAAGTTGGTTATTCGAGAAAGTCGTGGTAAAGTTTAAAGCATAATGCTAGGCGTGACTGAATGAAGTGAAGGAATTTAATCCAGTAAATAGTCAAAAGGTTTGGGGTCCAGCCATGGGCATCAAGTTCTATTAGGGAAAAAACACACAGAAACTGTACTTTTATTTTGTGTGTGTGTGCTTTGCAGATTATTGGCAATTCTACCCTGTGTAAATAAAACTACAAAATGAATAGATAAAACATAAAATAAATGAAATAAATGAATAGATTATTGAATGCATGAAGTAATAGAAAATAAATAAGCAAACAAATAATTCAATAGATAAAATGACTATTGCTAATGAAGCTACAAATAAACTGGTAGATGTACATTATTTATGAATCGTCACTGTTTTCCATAAAAGGAAGGTAAATAATTCTTCATCATTCTTTAAAAAAAAATCATTTCCCCCTCAAACAAAAACAATATATAAACTTTCGCCTTAACCTGCTCCTTATTCTTCAGCTTCTTCCCCTGCCTAGGGAATGGAGAGAATTATTAAAAAAATGTTAAGATAAAATCGTGTTTCTTGGAAAACCAATGTCAATTGATGCATTTCAACAAATTGAAAACATATCGCAAACCGTGAACTAGGGTAATCTCGCAGGATTAAGCCAGTAATATCGAAGGATTAAGCCAGTAACCTCACTGGCTTAAATCTAAGCAAAAAATACTCTCGCAAATCCATTTGCATATTTATGGAATATCGAAAGTACACAAAAATTGTCTATAAATTTTCCTGTTGTTTCTTATAAGTAAGCCAGACTAAATAATTTCTTCACGGTAATTGAACTTTATTTATGGACCTTGATCGAATTTTTTTAGAGCATTCTGGCGCTACTTTTAGAGGACCAAATTAATACAGATATACACAGCTTTCTTTGCACGGAATAATATTGGTAAGCTTTTTTCTCTCGACGGTCGTTAAGGTTGGATAGTACTCTACTAGGGTAATCTTGCAGGATTAAGCAAGTAACATCACTGGCTTAAATCTAAGCCAAAAACACTTTCGCAAATCTATTTGCACATTCATGGAATATCGAATGTACACGTAAATTGTCCATAAATTTTCCTGTTGATTATTATAAGTAAGCCAGACTAAATATTTTCTTCACGGTAATCGAAAGTTTTCTTTGCACGGAATTTATAATATTGGTAAGTTTTTTTTCTCTCGACGGTCGTAAAGGTTGGATAGTACTCTGCTATGATGTAGATAACTATGTCAGTCTTTGTTTAACCTAGTTATGCCTGGATCCTAGTCAAATATATATTGTAGTGTATCCTGTTTTGTCCACAGGATTTTATCCATCCATTAAAAAGATGGCATGCAAACACTTGCACTCCCTCAACGTGGGTCGAGTCATTTAAGGGGGTCATGACTTGTGAGGGGGAGGGGTGGGAGCACCTGACTTATGAGTTCAATGGAATGCGAAATAGCAAGGGTGGGTTTAAAAAAGGGTCGCATAATCTCCATTCCATGTTGCCCTGTCCCCCACTCTTTCTCACTTACCCTATTTTATTCTCTTTGACATCTTCTACTTGAGGAGGCAGGAGGGGGAGATCCCCCTCTCCCGAAGCCCCGTCGCTGCGCCCCTATACACTTGCTGGTAAACATGGCAATAGTTTACGGCTAGCAAGCCATGAGGCGGTTACGCCTAATGCAGGTGTGTGGTATCGATCGGCATAGGATCTTCTGCCCTCTCAATAGCTGGGATTTAACCATAATACTTGTGACCTCTTCAAAATAACTTTTCTTATCTCTCTCTTTCTCTCTCTCTCTCTCTCTCTTCCTCCCATTCTATCTCTGTATCTGCATCATCTTTCTCAATAACCCTTCTCCTCATTCTATGTTTCTTCCCGCCCCATTCTCTCTCTCCCCCTTTCGCTCTCCTTCTCTCTCTCTCTCTCCCTCCTTCTCTCTCTCTGTATCTGCATCATCTTTCTCAATAACCCTTCTCCTCATTTTATGTTTCTTCCCGCCCCATTCTCTCTCTCTCTCCTTCTCTCTCTTTCTCTCTCTCTCTCTCTCTCTCTTCCTAGTACCGTTCACTCACTAGCTTTCTCGTCAATTTTCGCCTCTGATGTTTTTCTCATTCCTTCTCTCTCTCTCTCTCTCTCTGATTCTATTCCTAGTATATCTGTACCACTCTCCTTAAAAGCCACCCTGTTAATAACCATATTTTACTCTCTCTCTTCTTTTTCCTCATTACGTCGACCGTGCACTACAATTTCTGTCTCTCCTTCTCTCTCTCTCTATTATCCTCATACTCGAAGCACTAAATACGGACAAAGGCTTAAAGGACTACACAGTTCTGATGCCTGTCACAGCAGAAATGATCAGTAAGCGTTCAAGTAGCGAGACTACCACGATACCTTACAATGCATATCATTTATAGGCGCCAATGAATACGCCCCACCCAAATCTACTTTAGATATGGACGTATTTTCCCCAATTTGATAAGAAAATAAGAATGTGAAAAATTGAATTGTCCCGATTAATGTTTTCTTGAAAATGTATCATCAAAGGCCAGTACACCTTTCATTCCTGAGTTACGAAAAACACAACAAGAAGTTTTACAAGAGGTTTGAATTATTCGATTGTGAAATGGACGTCTTCTAAAATACTTTAAAAATGAAACAGATAATCAAAACAAAGGAAAGAAAGACAACAAAAAAAAGAAGAAAAGATTAATGCTGTAATACTTGTCACGATATACTGACAGCAATTCAAGATTTTAGTATTAGATAAACCTTCTGTATCTGTGTGTGGGGGAGGGAGGGGATGGGAGGAGGGTTCAATTACCACTTTTATTTTGAGCGACGCCAATGTCAAATGTGTATTGAGAAGGTAAACATTTAAGAATTCATCTTTGTCTATATGCCAGGGTACCTATCACTTGAAGGAAACACATTTCTAGAGTAACGATTATGAATAAATTCATCACTGATTGAGCAATATAGGCACACATCGTGGTACTGTCAAGGTTTGGTCACAAATGCGTCTTTATCATTATCTTTTATTAATTATCAAATCATTATTCACACACGTAGCTGCAGGTTATATTATATTGGGCAGGTAATCACCGCGATTACAGTATACATTAGGCATATTACTTTGCATCAAATTATGAATCATTTATTCACGCCTGAAAATGCAACAGGAATTCACCTGAAATGGGCAGCTGTCTACGTGATGATGAAAAGAACGCCAGTTATAAATAAAGACGGTTGAAAATCAGCCCCCGCAAAGTCAACTTAAAGGTGTACCTGAGTTGTGGTAAAGGAAATATAAAGATTAACTTAAAAGTAATTTTACAAGATTCATCATTATGAGCATGCGGAAAATTATTTATTTGGACCATTTTAATGTAAACAATACGAACACTTGCAGAAAGCTTCATACTAAAAGAACGCCCCCTCCACCCACCCTCATCACCTTCGGATAAGCGCATCTGGGACTTTATGTTTTGTTGATGGGCCCGACTGCCGACAGAAATTTCCCCTTTGAAAGATAACATTAGTGTCGTTAGTGTTATCAATACTTTTTAAATGTTTCGACTATTTGGTATAGTTATTAGATTTTGAAGTGAGATTGAATGTCTCGTCAACATCAAATGCAAGACTGGCTTTAATGGCATCTCACGAGTTGACGTACAACCTCTTGAAGTATGAGCTTGCCTTCTAACATAAACACCCGGTGGCGACGGAAGGTCAGAGTCAGCATATGGAGACAGTGTATCAGTCTCTGCAGCCACGGGCACATTGCTTTAATAAAAACAACGATTTTGTTGAAATCATGTCATGCATGGTTCCTCGACTACCCTGGTTCGTGTTAGCTTGGAAAAGAAAGCAAGGAAAGAAAGAATAAAAAAGATTCGGTGAAATACCCGCGAGCTAATCAAGTGCAAACATTATTCCTTCAGGTAAGTTGTGAATGCAATTGCACGGTCTCAGAATGAACCCGGAGCCAGAATGAGAACACGTCTATCTGTTAGACTGTCAGGATGAAATCACATTGCTAGATCCGAGAACGTAGGAAAATCTTAATTTCATTTAGATAAACATTGACTGAGGGGATAGTGCTGAAAGCGACATTTTCTTTTCAAACAAAACATCAGGAAAGAACGTAAAATCACGTTTCTACAAAATTCCGATATATTTGGTTTTTTTAACCGCCCACTCCGAGAAAATTGATATTGTATAATCATAAATGTTCAAGCACTTTCATTCAAGCGCGGACCCACTTAGGTTTAAAAAAAGGGAAAAGGGGGAGGGTACAATATGAGCTACGTGCAGTGTAAACAAAATTATCATTAAAGTGTGCTACAGACGCAGAACGATAATCACGCCATGCTGCTTCGACTTTTACGAGGAACGTTTTTTTCTTTCTATGTGGGCGGAGAGGCGGAATAAAGGTTCCTGATTTAGTTTTAGTTGAACTTGGTGAATAATTAAAGGCAATGAAGAAAATTTAGGAAAAGTAGGAAACCTGGCCTATTGAGATGTCTTTTTTCAATTTATTTATTTTTAAGAAATATATAAATATATATTTTTTTGTCAGTTTTATGTTTTCATTCCATTTAAATTAAATTTTGATTTGGGTATGGATGGGAAATAAGATGCTTATCGGCATTGTAAGGCCTCGTGATTGAGCCATAGCGAATATTCATGTAGTCGCTTTTACAGATATTGGGATAATAAGGCGAAGTTGCTAGATTATTATGAAGGGATAGGGATATCAAATCTGTTGATCTTGTTATCAATTTCAATTTTTCAATTTCTATTTATTTTGCATTATAACAAAATGAAAAATTGAGTATACAGGATACATAAATAATAATAATGATAATAGGCATTTATAAAGCGCCGTCTATCTAGAAAATTTTATTCGAGGCGCACAAATTAATTGTTTCCCTGGCTTTAGTCTAGCTGCCATCACAGCGCTCTAGTACTTCAAGGAATTAATTCCTGCCAGGTACCCATACTAGGCAAGGACCTCTAAGAAGCAACTTGTGTTTGTAAATGAGGCTCCTAGCAAGGTAAACACAATATTGAATTAAATAGCTAAATAATTACAATTTACAAGGTATGTATATCTATATTGTGAACATAAATTTAAACTTTAATCTGACGATGGAGAATTTGAGGTCACTGGTAGGCCAGCAGGGCAAACAAACAGCAAAGCGAATGAAAAATAAAAATGATTGGGTAAATTGTTGTCATTTTTCCCGGATGGGGCATGCACATATCAGAGATGATACCTTGTACATTATATACTACTTTTTTGTATTACTTAGGTTGCTCATCAGTCTTTTTCAGAACTGGTTCCTTTTGAAACAATACAAATGATGTGTGCCTACAACTTAACCTACAAGGCTATGCAACTGTTGATAGAAATGCCAGGGATATATATGCCATATTCGCTTTCTAGCAACGCTCCTGGAAAAGAGAAAATGAAGAAAGAATTCAGTGAGCGCTAAGTACTTATCGTACGTATCGAAATCTATCTTTTATCGGAACGAGCACAAAAAGGAATCCTTTAGAAATAGAAATGCTATTTTCAGATTTGCGAAGGCAGAAGCTTTAATGCCTCCCGTTCAATGTGAGACGGTGATACATAATGGTCGAACGATTCCTATTCTCTGCTGCAAGCGGTTAAAACGTATAACATATGTTCATGCTTTAATTTGCACTCTTTGTCATTTTCGATATTCTTTTGAGCTAGCATTACTGCATATCCCCAATCATCAGAAAAAATTCTGGATGGATAATCTTGGTGTGCGTTACTACGCAACGATTTGTGCATGAATAATGTTTCAAACTGCAATTTATTTTCATGTTGGGTATGTATTTAGGAGCATTCTTACTATTGCGCTAATAAAGTATCAGCTCAAGAACAACGAATACCTTCTTTAATATGGAATTAAAGGGATATTTTGACATCGGGAAGGACGTTAGGATATACAAACAAACATTAAGGGAAGGAGATCATGAAAGATTATGGGCAAATTGGGAATCAACGAAGACATAGAAGAGGATTATGAAGGATAGCATACAGGAGGGTATTAGGAGAAAATAGAGAAGGACACAATGCGATCAATACTGAAAGGATGATGGATACTGAACGAATTGAAGTTGAGGGGAAATAGATACAGTCGCGTTTCAGGTTCAAGGAGATGAAATAAATGAGGATATAAAACCAGATGAATAAGAGAGAGAGAGAGAGAGAGAGGGGGAGAGAGAGAGAGAGACTTAAATAGAAGAACAAGTGTATAATAAGACATTGAAAGAGAGAGAGAGAGAAAGACAGATGCATTTATTTTATAATATAAATTTGTACTAAATAATTGGTTGCAGTTATAAAACACATGAAATGTGCTACACATAATTGGGACCAACATTACATCAAGAAAATAAATAAACAAATAATAAGAACAAACAATTTAAAGTATTATCCTAACTTTCTTTAAATAATGATACTTTTCAGAAAGAGGAATGGAGCAGAAGATTAAATAAAAGTGAAAATGGAAGCAAAGATACATGTACAGGCCGGGGCAAAGCGAGAAAAGCAATACAATTTACCAGAACAGAAAGGAAAAGGAAAAAAGGCAGAGCAACAGAACAGAGAAAGGTGAATATAGAAAAGTTAAATAAATCATAGAAATAAACAGAAGGGGGAAATAAAGAAGGTGGAAACGTGTGCATGCACACATAATATACACAAGACACAGACCAATTCTCACAAAAAAGATACACACCTACATCAAAATACACCCACTCATATGCCTGCATTGAGTACACACGTATATACACCCTCCCACTTGCTCACACGAATACGCACACCCTCCTATAAGCAAACAAAGCGAACATGTATACAGCACCCGATTAATTCAATTCAAATTAAAATGCCCATATCAAACTAAAAAACAGTACTGAGTACACACGTATATACACCCTCCCACTTGCACACACGAATACGCACACCCTCCTATAAGCAAACAAAGCGAACATTTATACAGCACCCCATTAATTAAATTAAAATTAAAATGCCCATATCAAACTAAAAAACTGTTGTATATGTGAGCCCAATGCTTTTAATAGTAAGCAAGCAAAATTAATGTAAATAATGCAAACACAATACAGAGAATCAAATATTAAAAGTCATCATAGTAAGAAATTGTATCGAAGAACCGAAGATTATTTCATTTAGAAATGTACAAATAGATAAAGAGTATAGAATATAGCATCAATCAGTATCGGGAATTGGAGCATAGACATGAATAATAGAAAATAAGTGTAACTATGAAATTAAATGGATTACAGGATAATTGAAATGATCAAATTAGATATTGTATCAAAAGCGTTGATTGATAGGATCAATTTGATTCTAGTAATATATATGCACGTAGTACAAGAAACTGTCACAATATGGAATCAATCACTAGTGTTCTTTTTGACTGTAACAATTACCATTTAAAAAATATATGGGGGCGTTGAGGACATTAGTACAGGAACCCTTTGGAGCCATAACAGCAATATTGAATATGATATCGGAGGATTGATCATACCAGATAGAGGCAGACATCAAAAGAAGGATTGAAATGACACCAAATCCAAGTTATATCTGGCAATGAAAGAGCAGAAAAGGGACAATTTGAACTTACAATGAGACTTATAAACTGCTATGCTTTGTCTGTTGTATTGCCGGCAGTAAAAAATAACATGGACATCAACAAAGATTATGGAAATTAAAATCTCACTATTTGAAATTAGGTTGTAAAAGAGAATGGTGAGAAAGCATGAACAAATATGAAAACTAACAGAGAAATATCGCATATAGTCTGGTCAATAATTTAATAAGTAAGTATTTATGGGATTTGAATGTTCGATTGCACAGAAAGGAAATTTCTATGAACATAGCACGTCTTCTTTCTCAATAGAACTAATATTAAGCCTGTTTAGTTACCAATCCACGTTATTATAAAATCTACATGAGTTGGCGTCATGCATAGTTATCTCATTAGTTGGGTTTAAGAACTAATTCAATATTTATTTCCTTTAACGATACCGCCTCCAGTGTCGGCTTATTAAATTGGATGTAACCATCATGAATATTTATTTGTTATGAACGTGTACTATCGAAAACGGCAATACATAATTTGCTTTACATTAAATGTCAAAATAATTTTGAAATCATACTGTAACCGTATGTGTATACAGATCAGTCATGTATACGACACAAATTATTTTATAACTGTAATCTCCCAGTTACGCGTCACCATTTCCGTGTAACCATAGTTATACTATTGGTAATTTGTATAGACGAAAACCTGATTGCCAAAGTATGTTTTATGTATTTGGTTACAATGGGTTACTGCTCCTTTCTCGAACACTTGGTGATTAAAACAGACAACATGCAAACAATTATATTGAAGTAGAAATTAGCAGATAGACAGAGAAATAGAAAAAGAGGGGTGGGGGTAATACGAAGCTACAAATTAAGAAATGCAGATCTTTATGGAGACATTATTTATTGTGGGTCGAAAGACGGGCAAAAAGGTTAGTAAGGTCCAACATTAAAGTTCGAAGGGTTCAGCTGGAGGAAAACAAAACAAAAATTAAAATAACAATAACAACGCTGACATGAGATAGCTAAAATGAAGGGGACAAGAACCAAAATGAAGACAAATAAGACAGTGTAACGGAGGAAAAGGAAACCAAACAAGAAATGTCATGGACATTCGAATGCGAATGATGGAATGTTTCGGCAAATGGCGCGCAAATATACACAAGCATCTTGGCGGCTGTTAAGTGAACGCCCGAATTCTCCGACACAGCCTTCCTCCCTTTTCCTTCAAGGGAGGAGACGGAATATTTGAAAGTCCTTGCTCACACTACGCCCCCGCAGAAAGTAAAGAACGAAAAATGTCTTGAAGTTGTCAAAGCGAGAGTGTTTATCCGATAGTGTATCCAGCATAGGGCGAAGAATCAAAGCCCACCCCCTTCCTCCACCTCCGTTTGAACCCCCCTCAAAGACAATAAAAACTAGAAAATGTTAAAAAATTTAATCTTCCAAAAAGAAAAAGAAAAATAATTTGGACCATATTTAGAGCTGCAGGAACTAACTGCCGAATCTTTTTTTCTTACAACATATGGACAGTAAGGAGTCATCTAAATTTAAATATATGTACGCGGCATGCTAAGGCAGACAACTGAAAAGCTCTATAATAATCTCCTGCAATTTCATGACTCGCCCTGACATTAAATACATTTTCAAACTTAGTAGGTTAATGTACGCTTCAAATAATAAATGTGATGATAAATGGTTGCAAACATTCGTTAGATTTTCAAATATTTCATTACATCAGTTACTTTCATTATGTTTATCTCAGAATGTTTAAGCCAGGCGCGGATCAAGAATTTCTTAGGGGGGGGGGGCCCACTTTTTTTTTGGTCCCCCAAAAAATCGTAACGACTCAGCCAGCCGCTAAATAAGCGGGGGGGGGGGGGGGGGGGGGGGAGGGAGGAAGAAGAGGACACTTTTTTTTTTTGGTCTCGAAATTTGAAAATTTGACATTTTGTTCCGTTGGGGGGGGGGGGGGGGGGTGAGGTCACCTTTTTTAGGTCAGCCATTGGCATATTTTTTTTTTTTTTTAATTAAAAAAACAAAACAAAAAAAACACAGAAAAGGGGGGGGGGTTGCTCCAAAATACACACATAAAAACCGAAGGGGGGAGGGTCAACCCCCTAACCCCCTCCCCCCGCCTTCCGTACGTGTCTACTGGTCGGGAAATAGTTTTTCCCCTCCCGCGCGAAGCGCGGAAGCTTTTACGTTTCATTAAATCATTAGAAAAAGAAGACGATTCGTTGTACCGTTCTCGACTCTTAATCCTCATCTGAATTCAGTTTTCCCCTCCTCCCTCCCGCGCAAAGCGCGGAAGCTTGTACGTTTCATTAAATCATTAGAGAAAGAAGACGATTCGTTGTACCGTTCTCGAAAATAATCCTCGTCTGAATACAGCTTTTACGTTTCATTAAATCATTAGCGAAATAAGACGATTCGTTGTACCGTTATGACTTTTAATCCTTGTCTAAATTCAGTTTACCCCCTCCCACGCGAAGCGCGAAAGCTTTTACGTTTCATTAAATCATTAAAGAAAGAAGACGATTCGTTGTACCGTTCTCGACTCTTAATCCTTGTCTAAATTCAGTTTTTCCCCCGCTTCGACGTTTCATTAAATTTTTAGAGAATGAAGACGATTCGTTGTTCCGCTCTCGAAAATAATTAAGTTTCCCCCACCCGCGCGAAGCGCGGAAGCTTTTACTTTTCATTAAATCATTAGAGAAAGAGGAAGATTCGTCGTACCGTTCTCGACTCTTAATCCTTGTCTAAATCAATTCCCCCCCCCCCTTCCGCGCGAAGCGCGGAAGCTTCGACGTTTCATTAAATTATTATGGAAAGAAGACGATTTGTTGTACCGTTCCCGAAAATTATCCTCGTCTGAATTAAGTTCCCCCTGCCCTCCCCCGCGCATAGCGCGGAAGCTTTGACGTTTCATTAATTCATTAGAGAAAGAAGACGATTCGTTGTACCGTTCTCGACTCTTATTTCTTGTCTGAATTTCAAATATGTTCTTTGTCTATTCCCTTTTCTTCCTACGTCCTCTTCCTTTACACTCCTCTCTTCTTTGGCCGGCGTTTATTGGGGGACCACCCCACCGCCCTCCTGGCTACGCGCCTGCTGTCAGATGAACATATGTTGATACCTTGTCCGCCCCGGAAGCTCAGGGGTTTAAGGTTTTAATTTACGGTCAGATGAGCATTATTTTGATACCTAATTGTTACAATGGCAGGTCACTAATTGGCTTGGGGTTCAGGGGGCGGAGTCCCGGAAGCTCAAGGGTTTTAGGCACTCAATTACGGTCAGATGAGTATCGAGGGGCCCGCCTTAGGGCCCTAGGTGGAATCCAGGGGGCAGAGCTCTTAGGATGTTAGGCATTAATTTTAATCATGGTCAGATGAGCATATTTTGATACCCCATTATAATGTGACACTGGCAGTTAACTATTTTTTCTTTCTCGCTCTCTTTCTTTCTATTTCTCTTTAAGGGCTCTTGGTTGGGTCCAGGGGGCAGAGCCCCCAGAAGCTCAGGGGTTTTAGGCGTTTAATTACGGTCAGATGAGCATTTTTGATACCTTATTATTTGGGACACTAGCAGGACACTATTTGGCGTGGGGTCCAGGGGGCAGAGCCCCCAGAAATCAGGGGTTTTAGGCATTAAATGACCGTCATATGAGCATATAAGGGCCCGCCTTAGGGCCCTAGGTGGAATCCAGGGGGCAGAGCTCTTAGGATGTTAGGCATTAATTTTAATCATGGTCAGATGAGCATATTTTGATACCCCATTATAATGTGACACTGGCAGTTAACTATTTTTTCTTTCTCGCTCTCTTTCTTTCTATTTCTCTTTAATATACTTTTTCAAAGAAAGTGTGGGAGAGGGGGGGGGGGCTCGAGGATCCCGATCCCCGCCGTTCCGCGGGCCCTGATATGTAGGCGTCTCAAGAAGCATTTTCTTGCCTGGCTGTAAATTTAGGAATTTGTCATTTTCCAACAAACGCATGAAGTGAGGAAAATTATCTCATTTCAGCATTATTTGTAAACCACCGTTATGGAATTATAAATAAACCACGTTTGAATTCTATTTCTCCAAAGCCCCCCCCCCCCTCCCCTATCAGTACGCCAGTGGCCCCCCTTTTCTTTCCCTTTCTCTCCTGTTTCACTTTCCCTTCCCTTCCTTATCTCTCTTTTAGGTTTGCTGGGGGGGGGGGGGGGGGGAGGGGCACGGTAATTTTGGTCCCCAACCCGCTCCACACATTGTTGGCGGGATTAACCGCAACTGATCTCCGCTTCTTTTCTCCCTTTTCTTTTTTCTTCCTCTTTTTTGTTCCCTTTTAGCTCTCCTCTTTTCCTTTTCCTTCCTCCTCTCTTTTTTTTAGCGGGGACGGGGGGGGGGGCTAGGGTCTTTTGCCCCCCCCCCCCGATCCACAACTTGTTGGCGGGAAAATTGCAAAACTGATATCCCCCTTCTTTTCTTCTTTCTATTTTGTCCTTCCCTTTATCTCCTCTTTATCTTTTTTCTTTCCCTTTCCTTCCTTCTCTTTTATTTTTTTATTGGGGGGGGGGGGGGGGAGGGGAGGCAAGTCCTTCCCCCCGATCTCCTTCTTCCCTCTTTTCTTTTCTTCTTCCTCTTCTTTTTATCCCTTTCTCTCCTCTTTCCCTTCTTTTCCTTCTCTCTCTCTCCTTTTTTTTTTTTTTTTTTTGCGGGGGGGGGGGGGGGGGGGGGGGCAAGGCACGCTCGCCCCCCCCCCCCCCCTGGATCCGCGCCTGGTTTAAGCAAATGGCACCATGAAACACAAAAGATTCACCGGAATGGAGGGAAAATGACATATCTTCGGCACGCACTACCGAAAATATTCTTGAAATGGTTTAGAAAGGGTCATTCGGGATTCAAAACGGCTCACATCTTTGGCAGAGATGAATGGACGCGAGTTAAAAACATGGGTTTGTGTCACACTTTCTGGCAGGAGCTATCGGCTAAAAGTATAGAAAAGGTAAGATTTGACAATGGGATGTGAAATATTCATCTTCACTTAGAGAATCCCGGGGTATTTCTTTCTTTCATTTTGGGTGCGGCATGCATTTGGAGAGGGCAGAAAGGTGAAATTGATGGATGGAGGAAGGAAGAAAGAGTGGTAGAAAAACAAAAAAAGAGAGAGAAATAGAAATAAGTAGGACTTGCAAGAGATAGACAGAGAGAGAGAGAGAGAGAGAGAGAGAGAGAAAGAGAAATTAAAGAGATAAAGATGGACACTAATGCAATAGGAGACAGGGAGTAAGGAAGAGGGAGGAATTGGAAGCGAGAGAAAGGGAAATGGAGAAAATCAAAAGGGGGTTAGAGATGGAAGAGGGTAATTCGAATGTGGTTCTTGAATCAATGTTAAAGACCATGAGGAACTCGCGTGATAAAACAGGACTCTATATAGACTATGATATAATTCACGGACGAATTTTTCCCCTTTGCATTATTTTATGATTATGTGTAAAAACCTTTGCGATGTTCATTTTGTTTTTTCCGTGTCTTTAATTGTAACTATAAAAACTTTGAATGCATTGATTATCAATAATGATGAAAATGAAATAGGAATTTTATTATGACATAGTCATCATGATTATTTACGAGACATACACACATATAAGCGGCTAAATGGGTTGACAGTCCTTAAGTCATTGAGTCATGTCAGTTATGAAGAAAAAAAACATTTCTGCTCCTAAAACCTTCATCAAATTAAGTATTTGGGACAACAATCAAAATCATTCTAGATAAACAATCAGTCACGATCAGACTCCCAAATGTCAGGCAATGCTGACAAAATACATGAAGCAGTAAAATAATAAGGAAAACAAACATCGACCCAATTTTATTATGATTGTTGAGCCAATTTGTTACTTTTTTTCTTCCGAATCACCGACGAAAAGTACAAAAGAGCAGGCACGATCGAGTGAACCCGCCTCTGGACTGTGTGTTTGCTGTTCGAGTCACAGCCACATCACTAATGTCCATTGGAACGGCATTAATCTACACTTGCCACTCTCGATCCAGGTGTAGTAAACAGATTCGTAGTAAGAAGTAATTATACGTCAATATATTCCTTGAACGTGTTGAATGCTTTCAGCGAGCGTCTGAGGACAATAAGTGTCAGCAAACTATAAAGTACTTTGAAGGCGCCTCGAGTACCCTATAAAATGAATGTATTCGAAAGATAAATGTTGATATCATTATAATTCATTCCCCTTCTTCTGTAGAAGTACATGTCACATTGTGGTCGATGTACATGTATCTTCGTAGATCGAAAGTTGTGCAGTTATAATTATGTACAGTACTGCGGTAGATCTAATCTATGCGCGGTTTACTATAAACAAATGTGATCTTCTAGTGATTTACTAGTGATTTGCTACACCTCATGTTACACCGGTTACGGGAGCAATTCAAACATTATTTATTACACTACCATACCCATTACTCCAGTCAAACTTTAAGCTTTCAGGAAAAGATCACACAGACAACATTTTGCTTACGTAGTTCTACAAATTAACTTGATTTGTAAGAATTTCAAGGAAAAGTAAAATTTGGTTACTTTCCGATAAGGAAAGGGCTACCTGCACATGTAATTAGAAAATTATCCTAAAACAACTAGATTCAGCATGTTCAGGGTTATCGGTTCGAGACGAATGACACACGTTTACAGGCAAATAAGATCTAAATCAAAGTATCTTCTTTTTCATATACTTGCTTATTTTTTTGCAGAATATTATATTGATTATGATCCGACGAATCCGTCATATAATACTGTACGGATTTATCGGTTCAAAGTAACGCCGACTATGTGTTTCACGATTATTTCACGAATAATACCATAGGTTGTTTGAATTTTATTGTGTGTTCATGGGCTTGTGTGATTATGCCGTCCCCATATCCCATCCTTTTCATTCAATACCGACATCTTTTCCTGAGTTCAATGAATTACTGTCGGCCCAGGTACTGAGCGTGCCGAGGGCGCATCCCAGCACACTTATCCTTGAATGACGTTCGCAAAGCGTCCCTCGGAGCGTTTAAACATCAGTAGAACGTCTCTTAATGTCCAGGGAATGTTTTGTGTTTCCGGGATGGCCTCTCTTGGACGCACCATAGAATGCAAACTCAGAATGCTATCGAAGGTTCGACGGATGGGAAAGGTTCCTATTGTTTTCTTTTCATGCCCCATTCCCTTTTCCCCCTTTCTCCCCCCCCCCCCCCCCCCTCTTTTTTGTGAGGCCGTGCAAAGTGGGGTAGGTACATGACCCCCTACCCTTGCCTGGATCCACCCTATTCCTGAGTTTGTGAAAGAAGAGGGTTAATACAAGGCATCAGTAAGGGGACAGTAGGAAGCCTGCTAAATTGGCTTGAGAGGTATCGATTTAGTTATCACCGACCGTCACCGAAACACTGTCACCGAGGAATTCGTCTTTGAAAGACGGCGCCTAGGTTTAAATGACGCTAGTCTGATCAACAGGCCAGGAAACTTTATTTGGCAATTATGACTTGAGCCTACGAATAACAGTACAATGCACTAAAAGAAAAGAAATAAAATTATACCAAGACATGTCAAGTGCACGCTATTTATCAAACAGATTTTTTTTTTTTAGCGAGTGCGAGTAAAGGTTCAAGTATTATCCTAAGCAGTAATTCCACGGTCGCTTTTACAACACTTCTCAAGCCTGTGCCTATACAAAACATTTCGTTTCTCAAATCAACACTGTAAATACAGTAAATCCTTGTCTTTCTCAACACTTCAATCAATACAGTAGAGAAAGAGCTTGTTGTTACGAAAACAGGGGCATCAAGAAGAATTGGAAAGAGTTTATTTTAGATAAAGAAAACACTAATGGAAGAGACAGAGACAGATAAAAGGAAGGGAAAAGAACAGTATAGATCTGCATTGACAGGGTCTCAGAAAAAGAGAAAAGTTGTCAGTGTTGCCTTTCACTGCACTTTAGCTGCGTCGTGTCTGACACGACACCCAATTCAACTTTCGATTTTATGGATTGTCTTTTTCAGAGAAGAACATAATATTCAGAGCTAAAAAAATACAGAAACAGGTCAAGGAATTGGTAAAACAACATTTAAAGAGGTAAACGAACAAAAATAAGATACGATAATAAAAACAAACAACAATTAATGTAGTCCTGAAGGCTCTGTCCCACCCAAACAACTTTAACAGTACGAGGCTCCTCGGCGGTAAAAATTTCTGTTACTTCTGTTTCTGTTTCTCAGGCGCGGATCTACGGGGGGGGGTTAGGGGGTTTAAACCCCCCCCCCCCCTTGGGCGGCCCAAAAAAAAAAAAAAAAAAAGGAAAAAAAAAGAAAAAAAAAAAAGGAAAAAAAAAGGAAAAAAGAAAAAGAAAAAAGAACGCGCGCTGGAGAGAAACCCTTTCAAGTGCAAATATTGTGAGAAGATATTCAACTCATCTGGTAACTTAACCAAACACATGATAAATCTGGATATAACTGTGTATTAAACTGTTACTTGATTTAAAAAGACGTTATCCTGCACTGCTTTTTATGGTCTCCATTGTGTTAATAGATGCCAGGAAAACATCACTGACGGGGTTCAAATAAACACCCCCAAAAAAAATCGGTTCGCCGCTTCGCGGCTCGTGGACGATGCTCCGCATCGTCATTATTTTGGTCAAACCTCCCCCTTAGCAAAAAGCTAGATCCGCCCCTGTTTCTGTTTCGGTTGCGTCGGTAGATTCAGGTTTAACTGTACTTACTTGTTAGCCATGTAATTACAGTAACTATTTATCTAACCTCTGAGTATAGATGAAAGTGGCTGAACTTTTCCGTATGAGGAAACAGAGGCGAAAGATATGCAGAAAAGGTAAGATATAATTTTTTCCGGATTAATCTAATTAACACCTCCTTAGGGGAAACCTACATTACATAAATAGGACATTTTGAGGGGGAAATAGATTTTGGTTTTCATTTGAAATTAGCGTTTTTCAACATATAATATTTGTATACATATCCAAAACATCTCGTCTATCTATTTCTTGAAAGGCTCAATATGCTGTATTACCTTTATTTCTAGGTATCGTCATAGTTATCTTTTGAAGGGTAGGTAATGGGAGTCTCAAGAACTGAATGCTCTATTTAGATCAGTGCTGAGATGCCGTCGCTTACGATTGCTTGAATACAAACTTGACATGATTCGCCGCTCTGGCACTAGTGCTCTGAGCGAGTAAATGTATTCTATACGAACTACTGACAATGTTCAAGTTACAACAATTACAGCAGACATTTAACGAAACAGGAAACAGAGTATCAATCATAATGAAACACGTATACTTCAAAACCCTGCGGGTTGTATACAGGAAATCTCCTTCTGAAAAGAATCATAAAATGAACGACACATGGAACAGGTGCACATGCAATTAGGACAACTTTAAGCTCGGCAGTTGGGGGCCATGAGAACTCAATCATCCTTTGAGGGCGGGTGAGGGGAGGCGCGTTGGCTTAGTGATATAGCAGTGGTCTCGTAACCGGGAGGTCCCGGGTTCGAAACCAAGTCGATGCGTTTTTGCCCTTTGCAATGACATTAACCCTCATTATCAAATCCCTCGGAGAGGACTTAAAGCCGTCGGTTCCCTGGTTGCTTACTTGCAACCATACACAAGCTTTAAAAGCGGTCAAGTAAAACAAATAAAAGAAAGAATAAACTCATTTGATTTTGGCGAACAAAAACCTTTATCATTGTTTCATCTTCTGCGAAGTCTTAAAAATAATTTCGCTCGATATCAGTGAAGCTCAAATATCGATTTTCTACTATGATTGTCAAAAATAGTTTTGTATTGCTTTTTGTCGGAGTACTGCCGACGGCATACTCACAAAGTCGCACCACGTAATTCAGCCAAGGGAAAGTCCCACTTATTGATCGACTTCACCTTCACACCAGATTCAAGCTGGAAAAAGGTTCTTAACACTGAGGTTTCCAGTTCTACTTCAGGTTTTCATTCTGCAGATGTGGTTAGCATCAACCTGTCTAGATAGTCCATTTCACATATATGTCTTGGCGAGTTTTCTGCTCTGTTCCTGTTCCCAATGTTATCGCTAAATAATTTCCAAACTTATAGTTTATGTATTCATCTTCCAATCTGCAAGATATTGAGGTTTTAAGATTTGAAGTTTGATCGGCAATTTATTTTACCGGACTGTCAAAAATTACGAAAATGTTTGGTAATAAACCAGTTTACCTAGACATGTTTTCATATTTTGTTTTGAACTTTTTTGCCTAAAAAAAGGCAAAAGCGCATGGACTTTTTCCCCCCTCCAAATCAGGAAGTGTTTGGTTTATACGACACCACAGACAAGTAAGCCATAACAGAAGCAGGATTTTTCAGGCCATCTTAGGGTTGAACGTTGAACCATATTTCTATAATAGAATGATTACACACAAAGATGAAGGATGTAGAGGTGTTGTGGTCGAATGGATACGTCGCCGGACTGTCGATCACAAGGTCCGCGGTTTGATTCCCGCCGCCGCACTAATGTCCTTTGGCAAGACATTGATCTACATTTGTCACACCCCACCCAGGTGAAGTAAATGGGTACCTGGTAGGAATTTATTCCTTGAAATGCTAAGGCGCCGTATGGCAGCCGTGCTAAAGCCAGGGTAATAATCGGGAGCGCCAGGAGGGTCAAATCTGACTGACATGAGCGCTATACAAGAACCCACTATTATTATTATTATTATTATCTACTAACTTTCTATTTAGGGACTTACAATAATGATCAAGGTCTAACATTAAGTCCCAACTCACACTCTTGAATACCTGCCTTTGCGATTTGTTAGGTGGTCCCTCTTAAAATCAATGTTCCAGAGAATAAGTTTGATAACGGAAAACCATCGTATTTATTTTAGGTGAAATTTCACTGATATGCATTATGGACAAATCACAAAATGAATCAAGAATATCAGAGTAGAACATTATTGACCCACTTGCCCCTGAGAGAAAAAGTCAATTATATTTGACGAATATCAAATATGTATTTGGTTTCGAATATTTTTTTTTCTCCAACATACCATATTTTCAACTCATTTAGGAAACTGACCAAACATTTGTATTAACTTCAATCAAAAATTTCTAGTAACGTTGATTTCATCAGGACATTTGAATGAAGAAAGAAAATAAAATCTGACGATGCAATATGTCAATACTAAACCCATCATCAGTTTGCTAATAAATAAACTAACATATCGAATGATGAACAATACCTTATGAATAATCTAAGTAGCTCTTCATATCGCTAGTTAAATAAAATTCGACTGAAGATAGCCTTGTAAATATAAGTATGGTAATGCAAGCAGGTGGAGAATATCTGTTAGATCTTTGAAGATCTCAAAGATTCTTTGAATCACCCGCTTGTAAAAAGACTAAATTTTATCTTGTATCCTATTTATATTCATGATAAATTTTACTCGGATTTCAGTTATTTCTAGTTGGATTTGAAATATCAATAAGAGCTGGTTCATCTCTATACAGGATATTTGGTGAGGGAGTATTCTTTATTTTGCCCAGCGGCGAATCCAGAATCAAATGACCCGATATACATTTCTTCATCGTCAATTTTATGGTTAAGGCGCCCTTTTTAAGGCTTGGAATAATAACAAAATGTAATTTTTTTCTTCCATCTCTTACCATTTCCCCTCCCTCTCCATCTTTCTCTCTCATCACTTGTCTATCCCCCCCCCCCTTCCTCTCTTTGTCCCTTCACTATCCCCGCTCTCCCCAATTCTCTCTTGGTTTGTTGACCTGTTTCAGTGACGGTGTGTTCACATCTACCAACGGCCTTGAACAGCGCTAATCACCCTTGGTGACTTTTTGTCACGTTCCACTCCCCTTTTCCCTCTCAAAATCTACTGTGGTGGTGGTGGTGGTTATTTTACCTGACTGCTAAGAAAGCATACATGCTTGTAAGTATTTAACCAGACGGCCGACGGCTTTAGGTCCTCTCCGAGGGACCTGGTAATGTGGATTAATGCCTCACCAAACGGCACTAGCGCATCGACTTGGTTTCGACCCGGGTCACTGGATTACAAGACCACTGCTCTACCAACTGAGCTATCGCACCCTCTCTGTATCTGTCTTTTCTCACTCTCTCCCTTGATTAGTTGACATAATTATGTCATTAAAATTGCGTTCAAATCTACAGGATTTTACATGAGCTTTCTCTCCTCTTTATCATACTCTTACTCTCCTTCTTCCCTCCCCCATTTATCGGTCACCCTCTCTCTTCTTCAGTTCGTTACGTTGGTTGATTGATGATGCGTTCACATCTACCAAAGATTCTTATCATGACCATGAATAGCGCCAATTGCCACGGGTGAACTGCATCCATTCTCCACCCCCTCTCTCTCTCTCTCTCTCCCTTCTATCTAATCTCCTATTATCTCTTTCTCTCTACCTCCCCTGCCTATTTGTTATTTGTTGACCTGCGTCATTGACGATTCGTTTAAACCTAGCAAGGATTATACCCATGAACGCTTACTTGAATGAGCTCTGTCTTTCTTTCATCCTCCCTCTCACCCTGCTTCCTCCCTCACACCCTGTGTCCTACCCCCTCTCTCTCTATCTCTCTCTTTCTCTTCCATGTTCCTTTCCACCTCTCCCCCTCCCTTACTTCTTCTTTCCCCTCTCTCCCTTTCAACCCTCTATCTACATCTCTCCCTTTCTATCTCCCTTAATATTTGTTACCTGCTCCATTGACAATACGTTAATGTCCTCCAAAGATTCTCACCAATACCTCGAACGTCACCAAATCCTCCTCGGGTGAGTTTCCAAGTGACTTCTAATAGGTCTCTCGTTTGTTTCCAGCGGCCCACTTGAAGAGTTAAATTACCAATTAAATGCAAGCAATGTCTGACACATACAACCCTAGACAATTTAAAACCAAGCGGGGATACCAACACGAGTCGTGATAAGCCTGATAACATCTATTTTTGCTTTGGGACTGGGAAAGAGACGTACAAACAATCTATTCTTGTGCCTTTTCTTCACTGTATAAAATAGTTGCGTAACCGTTATAATGGTCACAGGACACTGGATATATTTCCTTTTAGTTTCCGACATTTTTTTAAAAAGATTTCGTAAAGCTATATTGTTACATCGTTACTTCAATACATTTTTAGAACTTAAGTACCTACATTATAAAGCCCCTTGGGCTAAAATGAGCCAACAAGAAGACAGCGGTAAACATTTTTAAGAGGTTTAATAGGAAGCATATTTGATGACAGGAAATGCAAAACAACCACAGCCGTCGTCTGAAATTTCTTTTTCGACGGTTTGAAGTTAAACAAAAAGAAATCGTATTATCGACTTCGCCTTAAGCTCCGATAATTTGATATAATACTAAATCCCAAACTTTTCTTTAGAAAGTTAAAAAAAGACTAGGTGGAAGAAGGGAAATTTTGTTCTAAATAACAAAGATTGCGCTACTTTTTCAACACACATTTTTTTCTCTATTTAACTAAATACCTAAACTATCAACAAAGAGAAGGCTGTTTGTGGACGGAGTTGGACGTAGTATCGACTGTTTACGATCTGTTAAAGAACTTCACAGACGGGCTCGGACTAGCTAGTACGGGAGAGTGCTAGAACTTTGAGCCTGTTCAAATTTTCCCCGTCCTGAATTTGGACGGAGTGACAACGTACTTAAAACGAGGAGGACGTAACACAAACGGACTGATTGCCGTTCTATGAACGGAATTGTCGTTCTTCGATCCTACTCGGAACGTGTTAAAACGTGCTGTGGTCGAGAATCAATTAGCAGCAGCTAAGCCCCCATCACACCAAACTAGTTCTCTCTACGTTCCGGAACCGTCCTAGAAAATCGTTAAAAAAAACGGGTAATGGTCGGAGTAGAATGTGTAAATAATATCTATTTTGCGATCTTACATTGTTCATTAACAATCCTCAATACCTCCACCCGTCTATACCCCGTCCACAGTCAGTTAATATCAAGTTCAAATCGGGTAAATATGCCATTTCCAAGCAGTCCAAGCCCGTCCGTAATCAATTTAAACCAGTTTTTAACTAGTTATACCTCGTTCCCAATACGTCCAAACCACTTTAACTAGTACGGCATTTCCGTTCGTAGTTCGTCCATCTCGTTAAAGTACGTTGTCGGTCCGTCTAGTACCCTTCCCACCCAAGCCAGTCCGAGCCCGTCCATAAAAATCTTTAACAGATCGTAAACAGTTGCTTCTACCTTCACTCCGTTCGCACACAGTGTGAGCACGTTTGGCAACATTTTACAGAACGTAGTAAGAACTAGTCTGGTATGATGGGGGCTTCACTTGTATGTCTTGATTTGCACAGCTTGCATCGTTGAAGTTGAATGGGAATAAGGAATGGCAAAGACGCGCTTGGGTTTTATAACCCTTGAGCCAGGACG
This sequence comes from Strongylocentrotus droebachiensis, assembly GCA_035222895.1. Classification (NCBI taxonomy): domain Eukaryota; kingdom Metazoa; phylum Echinodermata; class Echinoidea; order Camarodonta; family Strongylocentrotidae; genus Strongylocentrotus; species Strongylocentrotus droebachiensis. The sequence continues at coordinate 34,759 of JAVYIG010001248.1, read as the reverse complement.
TAATTCCACACGCTCTAGGAGCGCGTTCGAACGCACTAAGAACGAGATGAGGACGAGCTGAACTGTCTCTGAACTTGTTAGAATGGGTTTGGTCGTATTGGGAACGAGGTAGAACTAGTTAATAACGGGTATCAACTGACTACGGACTGACTTGAACTGCCTGGAAATGGCAAATTTACCAATCGGAACTTGATATGAACTGACTGTGGATGGGGTACAGATGAGATGAACGTATTGGGGACTGTTTATGGACGAACTTAGGGTCGTATTATAGACATTATTTACACCTTCTACTCCGACCACAACCCGTTTTACGATTTTCTGGGACGGTTCCAAAACGTAGTGAGAACTAGTCTGGTGTGATGGGGGCTTTAATATCCTTGTAAAGGCATTAATATACAGAAATGTTGTCTCTCCGTAACTTGCAATATAATACAAATGTGGTAGGATTCTTCAAATCCACCGTTAATGACTTTGTCTGATAAATCATGTATTAGTGAACATTAGTATGGTCACAGGAATTGTAACTGCTCGGAGAAACGAGTATAAAGTTTAATAGTAAACTTGGAAACCACGTTATTATCAATATATTTTCATACACGTTAGACACATGTTTGTATTCAGTTATTATTTCACAAGAAACAATAATCACTGGCGAAATGGACATCAGAACAATTTCTATCAATGACTGATTTCCTCCTACGAAATTCTTTAACAAACATTGTAAAAATCCATTCCATTATTCCATTATGACTTTCAAATTGCCAACGGATTTTCGAAGGTGTTGTCAATACTTTTAAGGGATACGAGATCTGATTACGCTTGCTTTAGCACCATATCGCAACTCAATACAATGATGAATATTGATAGTTGACAAGATAGATTGCCTAGAGTAAAGTGTTGTCGAGGGGACCTAGTTACTTTTAGGTTCATGAAGCCTTAAATTAAAGTAGACCTTAACAAAAAAATTGTGTTATAACTCGGAGTAGACATAACAAAATATTGAACGTAAATGCTGAAAAACAGAAACATAAACAAGAAAAGAGTTTAAACTTTGACACACACGGCTAACAGTTTCGAGAGAAGGCCTTCCCCCTTCCCCTCCCTCTCCCCCTCCACCTTATCCCTCCCATCCCCCGTGCTGATTCGTCATGGTTTCTAACATTTGTAACCACGAGTGCGTCTACTTCGTCACTAACTACAAGATAATATCGAAGTTTAAAACCACGACTTTCAACTTAAAATTAATGGAATGCCATTTAACCTCACTAGAGACATACAGAAGAAAAGAATTGGGAACGGGTAGATGGGGACGGATGGCCATGACTAGTTGATATCTTAATCTTTAATTCGTTGATCGGATAGGAGCGGACGCGGCGTTTAAGAAGTATCATCCATCTTTTATCGGTTTCATTGATAGCTTTCGAGAAAATGTAGAGGCTATGATGCGATTTCAAGACTACATTCTGACGCATTCTTTACTTATTACGAGAGGGGTCTAAGAGGGAAGAAGTTCTCGAATTCGTTTTTCATCACAGCCTGAAGAGTTAAGTGTCCATTTTATTCATCCATAATAGTTAGCTTGTCACTATCTGGTGGGTATTAAACCTTCACTCTTCTTATATTATTAATGGTGGGTTTTTTGTTGTTGTAATGACGTGAGAAGTGTGAAATGGAGGTCGTAGGCGTTTTCCAGAAAAAGGAACACAACGAAGATCTTGATTTTTTAAAAATAAATAAATGCTGGTGTCTCAAACAGCGAACTTCTATTAGTATTTGGTTAAAAGGAAAAACTAATTACAAGAGGCGCATTTATACAAGCTAAACACAATTTTGAAAGGGGAAAAAAAAATCGTCGATTCTTAGAGATTACCATTTACACTACTAGAAAAAACTTATTTAAAAAATTTAAAAAAACCGTCGAAGTTTTATATGGATAACGTAACAAGATAAGATTCGTAACAAGAGACATACAGGTCACGAGACCGATACATCTGTTCCAAGCCAATCAAAAGCCACGATTTCAGTAGCTTAAAACATTTATCGTAACTGGTTATTGATAACAAGTTTTATGAAACAGGGCCATGGACTCTCATCTCACCCCATCGTCATCATCACCATCATCATCAAGTTCATCTGCATCATCTTTATCATTACCTTTGTCACCATTATCTTTGATATAGAAATACTCCGTTGTTTTTGTCGTCCTATGATAGGAAGCAATCGACGCTTTATGATCATTCGTCAACATTTATGGTAAGATGATTCTGTTTGCTATATCCAAACTTAATGAATTATTCGCACAGACACCGACAACTGTGGCGTAGAACTAACTGAGAAGATCCCTTTTAAAGGGTTGGAAAACGTTTTTTTAATTTAACAGAAGCACGTGATAAGCATGCAAAAGCTTTGAAAGTTTGATAACACCATTTAAAAACAGGCGATTCAACTCCCCAAAGGAAATGTCATTAGAAATCAATAGCAATTAACACATTTCAAGGAAAGCAAAGTGACGGATGAGATTAAACCAGAACACAGGGGAACACATGACTGATGTGAATGTCATATAAATAACACAAATGTGTTGCCTTCCTCAATGTCATTCAGGTGCGTTGCAAGAACATTTGAAAGATAGAAAAAGGGAAGAGGGTTCTCAGTTTCTACATATTCATTACCAGAGGGAAACAGTTGCTTAGGTTACCCACATTGTGATGAGGCTAAGCAGGGGCTCAGAATAATATCCCAACCTGAAAAATAAAAAAGCATATTGAAGAAAAAAAAACAATTCCGACACGTATATGAAACATATAAATTAGTTAAAATCTACTAAACATTAACTCACAAAAAGTGTGAATCGGAATACAGAGGTCACTTGCATTATTTCATTTTCGTTAAAGTTTGGATTGAAATATTCCTGATTCTGCTGATATGTCATGAAGAATAGACACCATTGCTGAAGGGCGATTTCAATAACCCATCGTATATCCCTGATAAAATTACGATCATATGAATACGTAATGCATCGTTGTAATGTTGGCACATGGAAATGGGATGGACAAAGCTATTGGAATTGTCCTAGGATGATTTTTCAAAAGACTTTGTGATCATGCTGGAAGAGTTTGCTTCTTAGGCGACCACTCCTCCATCTAGACTGTTTTAATATTATCCATATGTTATCTGAGCCAGTGGTGTATCAAGGTTCCAGGGACTGGGGCGGCGGGGGCGTGGGGGGGGGGGGGGGCACTCGCGTGTAAGAGCACCGCTCCACGTTTATGAAAAGTGAGAGAAAAGACCATCAGGTAATATGTGGAGGGGGTCTTATGATATTCCTTCTCGTTGCCTCCCTCGTATTCCTCCTTCATCATGTTTATCTCACTCACGCCTTCTCTCCCCGCTTGCTTCACCTTTGCTACGCCGTTGGTCTAAATCTCACAATCTCTTAACGCCTCAACATGAATGAAAATATGTTGGCGTGTGGACCTACGTCATAAATGCAATATCGTCATACTCTTAATTGAATACTTGCGTGCGAAAAAGTAACCAAACAACGTATGGTGCGTATAAAATACATATTGTCTTACTTTCATAAATTCATTTAAATCGATTCCTGTAATTATTAACTATCATCATGTGCGACGGATTTCCCGGCTTTAGGCGCGCCTTTCAGTCAAATAAACACCCTTAAACCAACAAAGGCCGTTGCTACCATTAAATTTCATAGCTCTTAGGGCTAGCTTATTGCTGACATTTGATGAATGTTTGCTATTTCGGTTGAGTTTCTTATTATTTGAGGAATGTTATTGAATTCATACCCAGCTCCAGTTAAGCCGTACAGACATAATTGTTTTAATAATTATTATCTTAAAACAATGCCATAGCAAATGTTGCACGATAATTTTGTTTTGCTGGTGACAGTTACCGTGTTTAAAGTATTGCCTAAATGGTGTAAATTCAAATGTTATATAGAATTGTCTCTGACGTAGATTGAAACATTTCTAGCTCGGAGATAGTTAGATGGTTATTCTAAGGTTATATTAGATAAAACTGTAACTGAAAATTAGAATTAGATATGATACCTGGAGCTTATTTATAATCCGCTTTCATTCAAGAATATAAGAGCAACATGGTTGGCCTAAATATCTTAAAGGTACTATGTCCCTTTTGCAGCTAACCTCAAATTCTGAAGAACTTTGCAGGATGTCCTATCTGTGAAATTTAATCGTTAGCAGTGTCCTAATATTCACTGTCAGACACTATTGAGTGACTGACTGGCTTTTTTTCTTCTTTGGTAATAACATACATAAAATGAACTGTAAAGGGTACATGAGCATTTGTCTACATCAATAACCCACCTCTTGTGATGGCCAAAATTAAACTGATTGAATCTTTGCGCAGCATAAAACGTATGACCATTCAGTACAATGGTCTGAAAATCAAGACTATTACTTATTGGCTCTATAGCTCCCAACTCGATTTGACAACTAATAGTCGCTATTTTCCCACTTGAAGACATTTTCAAGCCCCAACTTTTTTAGGGAAGTTCTAAATTAGTATAATCTTTCAAATGCCGTTGGAATTTAACCTTTTCATGTTTTGGGCCTGCAAATGGGACAAAGTACCTTTAACGGGAATTCTTCATGCCAGAAACTATTCATCATACATTCTCTTAAAGTGTGAAGCGGGGAGAAATTCATGCATTCAGGGTGTCGGCATGGACTGCATCCCTGATATTCTGTCACCTGGTGTGATTTGAGATGTATATTTGAGAAGTATATTTGCGCACCTGCACCAGATTTGGGGCGGTTTCTTAAGAGGGATAGCCGGCACGGCACGGAAAATGCTTTCCCCTGGCTCATCTCAATACTTTATCGGCGTCTTTGACGGATACCAGGCATACAAGGCGAGCTTTATATGCTAGCGGGTTAATACTACGTCCAATTTCTCAATGTCACGTAGAACCGCCAATGCACTACTTTATGCTCTAAAAGTATTAGAGTAATATTGATGTATGAAATTCTGAGAATTTTTGAGACACGGGTGCCTTTTGATCACGGTTGCAATTTGATTAAATAGAACGTAAAGAGAACCTGTAAAGATTATTTATCAGGCTTCCATATCTCCCCACGAATGCATGATTCAACATGACCTTAAATAAGCAAAAGCCTCTCTGTCTGTCAAACATGAATGATGATATTGGAACACGATCATGTTCGTACATGCGTGCAGGGAAGCTTCCGATTTCTACAGAAGAAGTCATTTCATCATGTTCATGTTTTGGTGGAGGTGTGTGTGTGTGTGTGTGGGGGGGGGGGGGGGGAGAGGGGGGGGGGGGGGTTGGTGGATGGGCGACGAAAACGAATTTAGTTCTACGGGCATGTGTTACGTTGATTGTGTCAAATACCACCTCCAGTGTGATATTATTTTATGACTTAGTAGTAATGTTCCAAACAACTTAATAGCATTGATCAAAAGCTTATTGAAAAGATGATGTATCAAAATTGACTCGATGTTTCCTGCATTGAATGCTAGGATAAATGAGAGGGACAAAAACAAAGAAATCAAATCATGACAGGGGCGTACGCAGGGGGGGGGGGGTTGGGGGTTCAAACCCCCCTTCCTTTGGTATTTTTATGTATGTAAACCCCCCTAAAAAAAAACCTAAAACCCCCCCCCCCTTTGTTTTTTTTGTTTTTTTTTTCTATTATTAAAAAAAAAAAAAATTATACCCAGAGCTAACCTAAATAAGGTGACCTTACCCCCCCCCCCCCCAACGAAGAAAAATTTCAAATTTTGAAATTTCGAGACAAAAAAAAAAAAAAAGGTGTCCGCTAGCGACTTTTCGGCCGGCGCGATTTTCAAATTTTCGGGAGCAAAATATTTTAAAACCCCCCCCCCTTGAAAAAATCCTGCGTACGCCCATGAATCATGATATACTACAAACATGCCGACATTTATCAATTAATGAATGTGATTTGTATCTTGCAAAAACAACAGACTCTCAATATTGACGACCCAAGACTTGACGCATTTAAATGGGCATTTAAACTCGTTAATAATTTACAATTTGATATTGCCCATTGAAATTTTTCAAAAGTTCTGATATGGAGATAAGAATGACAATTGGATAACGCAGCTGCAAGTGTACGGCTTTACTATACAGGTGTCTTTATTTAGAGGTCTTTTTATTAATACAATATTACTACAATATTTACGGATACAATATTGATCGAAATAAGACCTTGGGGATGGCATTCATTTCTGAACATAGAGAAGGAATCATTCATCTAATAAAATAAGATGAAAATATGATTAATTATATTTCTAATCTGCATTATTAGATGAGATGATTTCGGTATTCCTTGAGGGTCACGTAAAAGTGGGAAGCCATTTTATATTTTATCAGTCAGTTCCATTCAAATGGTATGGCTTTTAAACTATTCAACATATATTTGTCATATATATTAATTGCTTTGTGAATACAGGTGTTGATAATATTAATCTTCATCGCAAGACTTGTGTCTTGTCAGGAAATTACAAATATGAAGTAGGGTTTTAGGTCTGTTCAACATTTTATGACACTTTATTTGTAATATTTTTCATAAAGACTCTCGATAAATAATTTCAAGATCTCATTGAGATCATAATCGGTGCGTGTTTGCAAAACAGTCCTAAGCCTTTGCAAACGGTTCTTAACACGGTGTCGCAGAAGTTCTTTTTGATTTGCCAATGGTAGCGAGCACGTTAACATATGGTTCCTATTTAAATCGACCCATCGAGTGCCAGGAGTTAGCAGAAGGTCCCAAACATTCACAAATAGTGGCAAAAGATTGGCAATTAGTTGCTAATCTTCGCAAAAACTGTCGCTAACAATTGCTTACAGTCGCTAATAGTCGGCAACATCCTTTTGCAAACATTGTCGCTAAAGGGCCTATCTCACTGAGCGGCGAATGCTTGCGAACGTAGCGAATTTGGATTCGCCAACTTTTCTGACGAATGTTGGCGAAAATCAGCGACATTAAGTGACGTTTAGCGACAATTAGCAACATTTGAGCGAATGTCTCCGAAAGTGTTTTCGAAAGGCAGTTGGCGACTATTAGCGACTGTAAGCAAATATTAGCGACAGTTTTTGCGAACTTTAGCAACCATTTGCCAATCCTTTGCCACTATTTGTGAACGTTTGAGACCTTTTGCTAACTACTGGTACTCAATGGGTCGATTTTATAAAGGAACCATATGGTAACGTGGTCGCTAGCTTTGGCGAAACACAGAGAACTGACGCAAAACCATTTAACAACCGTTTGCAAAGGCTTACGACTGTTTTGCAAACGCTTGCAACTGTTTTGCAAACGCTTACAACTGTTTGCAAACGTTTGCGGAAAAATAAATTCGCAAAGAAATTTTGAACATGTTCAAAATTTCTTTGCGACAAGAAAAACTGTTAACAACAAAGAAAACTGTTTGCGATCTTTCTTGCAACCTTTTACAACATTTTACAAACTCTGGCGAAACTCCAAATTCGCTACGTTCGCAAGCATTCGCCGCTCAGTGAGATAGGCCCTTAAACACTGCTAAAAGTCGCTAAATGTCGCAAAGGCAAACCCTGATTTTCGTCAACATTCGTCAGAAAAGTTGGCGACCTTCGTAGGCATTCGCCGCTTAGTAAGATACCCCTAACGTAATACGTCATTCTCGCACAGTTCACATGTTTCAAAAGATGACGGACAAGGCTTTTGGAGGAAAGAAATACCTGAAGTTAATTTTCGAAAGTATTTTCGATTTTGATAGCGACAAAATAAACAAGAACTGTAAGACCTTTACTTCATACTTTTATTCAGATGAATGCTTCCCATCCCTACAGGCTGGCCGAAACATATAGTTCGGGATACGCCATTTCGCTAACAAGTCATGAGCAAAGCGCATACGGCGGACAGTTTAATATGGCCTTGCTATATGTGCTCGTAACCCGAACTGTTTACCGTGACACCTAAGGAAACCCATTTACAGTGACAGGGCATGACGGAGTGCCCGCTATGGTTCCATGCAGCACCTGTAATGTATACTTTAAGATAGGGGCAAATACAGGGGAAGGGGCACTCTTCTTAGCAGATCTGTAACACACAAAAAGAGACAAAGGTAGGGGTAGGGCAAAACGGCTTCCAGACACCATGTGAATGTGTAGGAACCATTAACGTAACCTGGAAAGCTTTTCGCATCCCAACACGATAATCATAAAATCAGAATGGTCTGAAATCGAAGTCCAACTTGTGCTGGAGATCGTGCCATGTGCTTCATAATGATGGGTCACAGTGGGCCTCAGGAGGAAGACGTTCAGACTAATCTAAGTTTCAGTTAGGTCTCGAGGGGTATGAAGTACGATCGTAGGGTAAAGTTAAAAGAGCAAAACTTTCTAGGCGAAAGTAAGGGGAGATGATAGGATAATGGTCACGTAAACCTCCTTTCATTTCCAAGAATTATATGTTTATATCGTGTATATCATGGAACAATCATCTAATTGTACATTTGCTTACAGCAAGGCTTATTGTAAAGCAGGCTACCGTTAATGGGACTACACTTCGTGTTGACAGAAAAACATGAATACATTAATACAAACATAATATACAAACATAAATATTACGATCGGCAATATAAATTTCAAAGGACCTTAATATATTTGTAGTGATTTTGAATGAGTTCTTTGGTATTCTCTAACAACGTCACTGTGTCCATATCTTCGTTAGATGTCTCTCATCCAACTGGCATAATATCAATGGGTGGTATTCCGATAGTGCGTGCTAAGTTAAGCCTGGCTTAACTTAGTACGCACTTTTATGGAGTGCCTGTTGCAAACTCATTTACCCTGTACAGATTATTTTAATCCTGCAATGAAAAGTGTCCAAAAAAAATAATTTTGCAATGAAATTGGAAGAAAACGACAATATGATTATGATCTGAATTTCAATAGAGTCCTTAGTAGATTATCTTTGTCATGAATATTAAAGGAGGAAGATGAAACCTAGTATTCCATAGAAGTGTGAACTCAAATTCTTGCTTAGTCTGGACTTAGTCCCAGCTTAACTAAAGAGAATACCAACCGTTAGGTTTAATGAGGAGGGTCGTTCCTAGTTCCAAATTTGAAATGACGTTTAGAGTATAAACGAATTCTTTTTCATTCGCTTTCCTGCACAGTATTACCTTCCTATTCTCTGTCAGTGTCACTGTTTTAATATCGTCGTTAGATAACATTCATTCCAATTGTATATGCTGTGTCAAAAGTTAATTCGAGGGCATCTAACTTGCTACAAAATAGATAATAATCGAAATTGACCATCCAATATTCCTACCATTAAAATAGTAATAACTTCATATCCTTGAGATTCTCTGTAATTGTCAGTAGTTCAAATGGCATATGTCAAAACAAATGTTACTTAGGAGTCATTGTACTTTTCAGCAAGACTGAATACAATATCCAATGATGATATAATACACACGTTCTTCTATCTATCAGGTTTGCGGTACTGTATGTAGGTGTTATTAACGGTGATTCGCATTACTGTTTTCATATCTTTGTTAGATTACGTTCATTCAGCCGGGAAATGTCAAATCAGAGGTTAGATAAAAGTCATCAATTGTTTTTCTTCATGAAATAATATAATCCAAACTCTTTAACCAACACACTCTTATTCCTATTATTCCCCGCTCGTTGCATTCCATGTCATCCCCTTGCAATTTCACTGTTTTCACATATTCCATAGATCAGTTAATGCTAATGATGCACATGTCATGTCATGTCAGGTCAGAGGTTAAATAGAGGTCATCAACCTTTTCCTCACGACGCAGTATAATGGAGATTCAAGATTCTATATTGAATGTTAATATTAGACTTGACTAATGTCAGAAGTGAAGTAAGAGGGCGCAATCATCGAACTTACATAATTTTATAACTTAAAGGAAATCCAACCTTAGATAGCAGAAAGCTGTGAATTTTTGAAAGTTGTAATCATTGCACATATGGTAACCTCATGCTAGATAAATTGGTAATATCACTACGATGTAGTGTAGGACAACCATTTTATTTGTTCCTCCACTCAAAATGACTTAAATTTCATTTTTTCTCCAAAATTTATGACTCGTGAGAGAGTCCTTTCTTTTCAGATGACCGATGATAATACTTAATAGGAGGAAAAAAATAATGCTATCTGTGTATACATATTTCCGTGACTATGTCACAAACCACTTATCAAAAAGCCTATTATGGATTAACATAGTTATAGTGATTTCATATTTTAAACATTCATAGCTCTCCTATTAATTATTGGTCTGATTTAATTTATAACTTTCTTCATCCTTTTTTTCTAATAACAAGTGTGGGAGTACCCTTTAATTAAATAAGTAGTAGAAGATTGATTATTAGTCTTTTTCTAATACTGTAAGAATATTGTCATAAAGTTTGGTCTTTATTTTTAAATTTCTGGTTCAAGTAGGGTGCACTTAAATATCACCGATACAAATGCCATCATCGCAATTTCATGTCTCGCAATACTCTTTTTCAAGATCTTTAAACTAAACGCCCCTAAGAATACCACTTCAAAAGGTATACGGCATCTTCTAGCATGCTGAGTGACCTCCCCTTAATTCAAAATAGCCTTCTTCTCCACTCAAGTGCGCCGAAAATATCACTCCTCACTACCATGACAATAAGAGTTATATATTCTCCTCGTTTCCTTAATGGGTCGCATCTAAGGCACTTGAAAGTTTTCATCGTGACACGAATATAAAGGGTCATCTGCATGGAAACGCTATCCCTTCGTGCTCTTTAGCTATTACAATCCCATTGATATATACGATACAATCACTGATACTATTTACAGTATAGAATAAAGATGTTTGGATATTGAAGACAAAGTCTTTGAAGCTATTAATATACAGGGTCTGAAAGGTAATTCGAACGACTGCAGGCGCCTATTTCCTCAAGGGGCTATATATAGGCTATCAACCTTTGTCGCTGAGACTGACCCCATAAATTCAACAAGATTTGTCGATTAAAAGCCGTGAATGCTTGACTTTAATCTCTAATCAAGAAACTAAATACCCCCCCCCCCAAAAAAAAAAAAAAAAAAAAAAAAAAAAAAAGATTCTCTAACGGTCTAGGTCTTGAATCGACTTGTAGCTCTACTTCTAAGTTAGTGAATTACTAGGGTGCTCATCTAAAAACTGGCACTGTTTTGCAAAGACAAAGGCAGAGAGAGATATACAATGTTTGGTACCAGTAGATCTTCACGTTGAGACTTAAGTTACGTGCATATTTGGCTATTAAACAAGTTATACGTGGGTCTAAGTGGTAAGGTAAGTTACAATTTAAATGTTGACCCTGTAACATATACATTGTAAACGTTAAATTCTACATTCAACGTTTAACTAGCTTTTTGTCGAGCTGAGCTCAAAGTTGGTCCCTAGAGAATTTTATTTCATGACTGTCTAGTGACCAAATGTTACGATTTTTATCTTTTGTTGAAACTGCATGTGTTATAACGTTTTACAAGTGTTATTAACGTATGCGTTGATTTGTACATGTTTAACACATTTTGCTTTCCCATTTCACTCGCGTGGTGTTTTTCCACCACGCCTGTCTGGCCCTGCAGACATGTTCTAACCGGTTTTGTCTGGTTTGTTAATATATTCTATTGTTATGCAGATTTTCCATTATTACGTACAGCGCGTATACTTGCATATTAATTGGATGCGCGTATTTTAACCAATCACGCTGTATTGGTGATTGGGGCTTCGCTCTGATTTACAATGTGAGTTTATTTCGTATATTTGGTATACAGACTGTTAATGTGCTTTATATCGTGCCGGTTTAATTTTTGTCCAGGTATGACTCTACTGATGTTGTCCCTGCACTTCTGGCGGAGGACTTGTTGCACCACGTCTTCCTATTTGCGAGCTTCATTTGTATCCAACAACTGCCTCGTATATTGTCATCTTGCCGTTTTTCCATATCTTTCTCTTCAATCGCCGTCATCCGTTGTGACGTGCTGACTCTTTGATTATGATCATCGTCATCACCACATCATTGTCATCATCTTCATCGTCATCGACACCGGCATCGACACCATCACTGAAATCGTCCATCCACTGTTTCATTACCGTCGTCACCGACACTATCATCAACTACAACATCGCCGTCATCACTATCATCACCGACATCATCGCCCTCATCATCGACTCCAACATAGTCTTCATCATCACCATCGCTATCATCGTCAGTATCATCATTCCTGTATGACCTCGCCGTGGATACTGAATTGGTTTGAGGTATTTATTTTGAGCTCTTTGCTGAAATATTTGATGATCCTTTTTGTGTCCGCTTTTTGATGATTGATTATTGTTAGTTTTGTATGATTGTATATTTGTGAATTTACTTGATCGTGCATGTGGTTAACCTCTACGTGAGTTTAATTCTCACTTGTGACGCGTTAATCTCGTTTATTATTGTTTTGCTCTTTGTCTATACAGGGGATTTATTGCTCCCGTTTTAAAGGAGAGTTGTCCGCTCCATTTGATATTTATTGTGTGAATTTCTGTTTGTCCAAACGATTATGTGAACCTCGATTATTTGTTTTGATTATCCATATTAAATCGTCGATATTTATTTCTACATTGTTTGATACTGGGGGCTTTCTCGGGAGATCATAAAGTTAAAAAGTAAATCCCCTTGGGTAGTTCTACACAACCATTGCTGTCATTTTTCGATCGAGGACGTGAGCAAGCCGTATGATGCTTAAACCTTCATATGTCTTCATAATACATAAAAGCCTTTCAATTAAATGTCATGAAAAGTTTGTGGAATACACATACAATACACATACAATACCCGTGAATGGAGTCCACTAACTTTGAAGCGGTGAATCTGCGGCTTTTAGCGAGGATCGTCAAAACATTGGAACCATTCAAATTCCCGTAAAGCGGAAATGCGCTCTTCTGTACGCTAGTTGCGCTGGATAAACTAGCGCATGTAATTCCTTTATAAAAATGCATTTACGTTTTGAAGATACGCGGCCATTTATGTGGTGTCCGCTATTAAAGGGAAAGTCAACCCCCAAAATAAGTTTGTTTCGATAGAGGCAGAATAATAAGAAAATCAGGTGAGTGAAAGTTTGAGCAAATTCTGAATGAAAATAAGAAAGTTATGAATTATTGAAGTTGTGATCAATCAAATACAAATTGGCAACTCTGTGACTTATTATACGAGCTCTCCTTCATTTGCTTTGTGCATAATATTCCATAAAATCATGTTTTCTTCGTTATTGATGTCGGAATATATATTTGTTCCTTACAGGGGGAGTATAAAAACATATTTGCAATTATTATATTTAGGGTGCATGTATGGTTGAAATTTTTCTTGAGGGAAAATGAAAAATTTAGATTTTTTTTAGTACTAAGCAAATGGAAGTTGAGCTCGCATTTTACGTCATAGAGTTGCCAATTTGTGTTTGATTGATCACAACTTAAAAAATCCTAACTTCCTTATTTTTAATCGGAATTTGCTCAAACTTTCACTGACTTGTTTCTCTCATTTTTCTACTCCTATTAAAACTAACTTAATTTCAGGGTGGACTTCCCCTTTAAGAGGCGTCCGGTTTGCGCGCGCCGGTATAAAGTCGAGTTCCGGTCATGCGATGGAATCGTGAAAGAAAACGTTGTGGAATTGATCAGAAAAGGTAGATCATCTAGCATATAAGTATGAAGTATGGGTGTGTACCGGAAGGTTCTGGAACCATCAAATTGATATGAAATTTGGCCCGTTCTCGGTAAAGTTACAAGCACTGTTCACATAAATATTTATATAGGACTACACGAACATGTGGCATGAAAAGTCCATTCTGATTATTATATTGTTACATGCCATATTTAGAATATTAAGGCATTTGAAGAGCCATGCTTTTTAGGGAACATATTTTCTCTGATGTTCTTCACACTTGCATAATACAATGATAACGCTCACAAATTGTTTTTCACCTCTTCCCAGAACTCAACCTTCTCTTTAAGTGACCATACTCGCAGAGATTGTACGCATTTCGCGAGAGAAACATTTAATGACCTACATCTTTGCCTTCGATTCATGATCATTTTCACCCATTCACGCGCTACGACCCGAGGCTAGCTCGCAACTGTGATATGCCCCGAGACGACATACCCCTCAAATATGTCAACATATTTTGTAAACTAATGACCGGTCATTAGTAAAATTACGTGTTAGGCAAAATAAATGCCTGGTCGCGTGTACGCGCTAAACTATTCATTTGATTTGGATCCGCTTTATCATCTTTTAATAAACGAATTCATCAAGATTAATTCTAAAACTAATGCTATATTTAACAGCTGAACCAGCATTTTCTGGCCGGGAAGGCAGGAAGGGGTGGTGTAATTGGTCGGCTGACAACAACAATGGCGACGACAACAAAAATGAAGGTTTTCACATTCGGTGGGGGATATTTTTTATAATTTACACATTGTTACACGAAGTAATGAAAGTTTTTCCTCGGTTCACCACTAATTCTTACATCATTAGGGTTGTATCGCCCACTGTTCCTTACTATTAAATCGAACTGTCATCGTTCGGTTAAGAGCTGTTATAATCCAAGCCTTTTCAACTATTGAGGTTAACACATACACGGATGACAAACGGCACATATGACAACATGACAGTAACGACATCAATATGACTCTAGACATGTTTTAAAATAGATAAGTAGGAGGTCCTCGTGGCACAGCTAAAACCAGCTTATTAGACGTAATGATGTAAATAACTGCATTATTAAATCTAATTGTTCTCAGTGGCACGTATTTGTTGGCACAGCAGTGGTACGAGATCTTATCACAACACAGCCCACCGTCGAAAGATAATGTCCCCGAGTGTTTCCATATCTAAAATAAGTTATGGATATTCTGTGTTTTTAATCACCGAATGTTTCTATTTCGTAAGCGGGTAAGATGATATTAATAGAACAGGGACACCTCCGGGGTGTTTTGAATCTCGGGTGTCGAGCGAAAAAATGTTTTTGTGAATCGTTTATTCAAAGGTTTCATGTGAATTTGGCCCACACAGAACAAAAAAGGGTCGGCTAGCTTTGCATGTCATCAGCCTCTTTGGGCGTTACATTAGCGTTAACAATGTGAAATGTAGAATGACATCATGCTTTTCATTACTTCTCACTCCAATGTCCTCTGAGTATTAATAATTTGTATTTCAAATTATCACCTCTCCTAGTGGATTTTTGTTTGTAATCATTAAAGTAATCATTTTATCAGACTCTACAGTGCTTTATGTATTTTGCTTGACTCAGTTTTCCAAGCCACCCACTTGGGAGTGCCGTCGTATGGTTCATACACGTGACTCTCAATCCCAGGGTTGAGGGTTCGAATACCAGCCCGGCACTAAGGTCCTTTGGCAAGACATTTGTCTACATATGTCACTCACCACCAAGTGTTAATGCAGGTACCTATATTGGGTAGAGCGCTATAAATTTGGCCGCCAACTACGGCCACGGTAATAATGTTGGAGCACCAGGAGATCGAGTCTCGGCGTGACGGACATGTGCGCTATTTATGAAGTCACACTGATTATTATTGCTCTTATTATTTTTATTTATTTATTTTTTACTGCTATTTTGGTTGTTATAATTATAGTTATACTTATTCTTGTTAATGTTTTTTTTAATTAATCAATTTTGTTATCATTAGCAACGATAAAGATGAAGTCATAATCGTTAAATATTATACCAACTTACTCAGGATTGCGTATTCACCGGTCATGTAAACCAACATTGGAATGAAACGTCGAAACTTGTTGATATCAAGACTCTAATGCCGAAGCGTTACTAACTCCTCTAATCAACCTCATGAAGATACTATTGCATGCGTCAATAATTCAAATGCACATTTTGCACTGTCTATTCTGCCTTCACGATTTACTTTTTGCACGGTATCACTTTAACGTACCTCGGCAGAGGTAGCACAAATCGCTGACGCAGTCTTAAGTTAGGCAAATAACGCCTTAGGCGCAGTGGCCATTAACAATCTATGTTATTTTGTATTTGTTCTTCAAAAGGCGGCATTGACGCTATTGGGACTAAACCAGACCCCTCCCATATTGCTGACACGAATGCGACAAAATATATTATATCAACCGGATTGGGGGTGCATATCAGATATCTGACATATACGAGGCAGTAATCGCCAAAACAAGAACTACAGGGGAATATAACATTGGCGGCATCCTTCAGTCTATCTGAACATTAGACATAACAACAAAATACAGGTAATTTTCCTTTTAGATGCAATATGAGAACTTTCAAATCAACATATCAAGGCCTCAGGTCATCACTTTTGTCAACATCATTTCTCTTTTGGTACGATAAACTCAGTTTGTGATTGTGTGGTAAACAGTATCACAACATGCAGTCTTGGCAGTGGAATGATAATTAGCATTTCAAAGATGCAATGTCGAGTATTGCATGAAGCATCGTTGTAAGATGAATGAAGAACCGGGTTAATCCATAAAACATGTGCTTTGAATATCTCGATAAGATCTGGAAAGACATCATATAGATTGTTATTAGCAGACTTTCTATTCATCACCCAGTTTCATTTCTGCGAAATATTTTAGCCTAAGGCTCACAACCCTGTATGTCAATGACAATGACATATGGCTGTATCTTTCCAGGTGATTTGAAAAATGGAAGAAACTTGATCGTTATGAGATATGGAGTAACGATGATGATCCTGGAAAAGAAATGTAGTAACAATTAGCATTCATAGTATTTTATAAAATAGAGAACAGTGTTCTGTCATCCTTAGTCGATAACATAATTGCGACAGAAATCATCAAGGAACATCACCAGATTTGTTTAGAATTGGCTATTTTTGTATTGCTTGCTGCCACGATTAAACATGCGCGTGCTTTGGTAAGAGTAATTAGCTTTTACTTTTGATACAACAACAAATAGATAGTAATCCCGAGAACTTGTGTTACACAAAATATTGGGGTAAATTCACACAAACTGACATAAGACAAGGTAAAAGACAAATCGATAAAAAAAGGGTTAACGAAATGGTGCCGGGTAAACAATTCCAGAAGTACAGGGAAATGGAGGGAAATGTCATAAATAGACAAATTATCTAATCATGAAACCGTTAATCAAGGCATAATTTCGAAACAATTGAATAACACCTCCTTCATGTTGGATAGATTACTCATTTCTTTGAATCATTGTATTGATCGTAAGATACTTTCATGCAAAACAAGATGGGAGAAAAAAGAAAGAATACCACGCAATACAAACAAAACAAATTGTTTTTTTTAAAACTACTTCCACAAATTCAGTACATTCCAATATCAGTCCCTGCACCGACCTAGATCATCCAACCAGATTGGTATTGTTTGTTACTTCTTTGGTCCATGAACTTCCCTTCTTACCAGGGATGTGGTGAGCGGATGATCATCACGACATTGCATTTGCGGCTTGGGTTGGCAAGGAGCGATCAACTATCGAGCAGATAATGGCCACCGGCGTTTCGTTGTGATGCGCTGGAGGGCGCGCACAGGCAAACGTGAAGCGAATGCAATCTAAACAAGAGACGCAAGTTTGCACGTATGTTGATTGGCTGGCAGAAATCAGGTGAATTGGCGGAGAGGGGTGCGTTAGTAGGGGGTAAAAAAGCCAGAGAACGGGAGGCAGGGCGAGAGAAGGGGTGTTGTTATAGGAAGAGGAAGGAGAGAGAACAAAAAGAAAGGCAACATAGAGAAAGAGAACGAAATACAGAAAAGGTGCAAGCAAGAGGTGTGGAAAGTATAAGTATAAGGAAGAGGTAATCAAAGAGGTAAACTGTTCTATGAACAAACTCAATACACAGGCCTAATAATAATAATAATATTTATTGTTTTATATCGCTTAATACAAATGTCTCTAAGCGCTTTACAAATATACTATTACCCCGGTCATTGGATTCAGTGCTTGCCCGCACACAATATGTGCACAATCTCCACTCCCTGGCGAGCATTCCAGCCAGGCGTTACATGACGCTCAAAAACTGTTTGACCAACAATGACGGTCGCATCCTACCGGGTACCCATTTAACACCTGGGTGTAGAGTAGCAATTGCAGGTTAATATCTTGCCAAAGGATATTAGTTAACAGTTAACTCAAGGGAGACGTAGGTAATACAAGAGACAGAGAGAGAGAGAGAATGAGCGAACGACATGTATGAATAAAGAGAGAGAGAGAGGAAGGGGAGAGACCAGCAGACAGAAAGAGAGGGAGGGGTTATGGATAATATTTATGCCGCATGGAAGCAGATATTAGTACATAATGATGTACCTCTTCCTAGTAACGTTTTCTCCACTCAAAAAAAGAAAGAATTTCCATTAATGTCACGCTAGTATACACATTATTGCATCCCCCAACGAATAACATCTAATTTGTTTTGGAAAATGCAATTTCATTGCCTCCAAACCAATTGTCCGGTACTCATTTAATAACATGTTTTTCGTGTTAGATCCTAGCCTCTCCGAGAAACATATTTTTTTTAAGTTTCTAATACGAACGGCGCCAAAGCAATCATTCACAAGTCCCGAGGCTCAAGATGTTAGCATCTGCCAATCCCCGAGTCAGAACTTCACAGTCTGGAATTAAAAACGTAGGTATATATGGAAGAGGCTTCAGGCATCCCGCGTAAGGATAATGCACTGTTCTGAAACGTTGCACGTCAATTTGATTGCCTTCTCCTTTACGCTATTCAAGCCTGATAAGCCAGGAGACGATTTCATGCGCTACTAATTCATTTTACCTCCAAGACCTCACCTATCATACCATGCCACTTTTACCGTATCAGGACAATAACCCCCTTGGCAATCACCCCCGGAAAATTACCCCCCGGAAAACTACCCCCGTAGGACGATAACCCCCCCCCCCCCGAAAATTACCACCCGGAGAATTACCCCCCGAGGACAATTACCCCCTAAGGACAATTACCCTCCGGAAAATAACATCCCGGAAAATAACCCCCCGAGGACATTTACCCTCCGAGGACAATAACTCCCCCGAGGACAACTACCCCCGAGGACAATTACCCCCCGAGGACAATTACCCCCCGAGGACAATTACCACCCCAAGGACAATAACCTCCGAGGACAATTACTCCACGAGGACAATTACCCCCCAAGGACAATTACCCCCGAGGACAATTACCCCCCAAGGACAATAACCCCCGAGGACAATTACCCCCCAAGGACAATTACCCCCGAGGACAATTACCCCCCAAGGACAATAACCCCCGAGGACAATTACCCCCCAAGGACAATTACCCCCCGAGGACAACTACCCCTCCCCCCTCCAAGGACAACTCCCACCCCCCCCCCCCCCCGAGGACAATAACCCCCGGAGGACAACTACCCCCAATGAACATCACCCTCGAGGAATTTATAACACTGGGACGTATAATGCAAGCTTCTCTCCAAATTGCTATTTACAGAAAATTTCATAAACCTTCATTTTCTTTGTTATTTATGAAGTTCATTTCAGTCTTGGAGTTGGAGGTTGCTCAATTTCCCCGTAGTTTTGCTACCGAGTAAAGAACAGAAATGACATTTTTTAGAAATTGAACAATACATTGCGTGCAGATGAGTAGGCGTTACAGCCTCTCTCACCAACAATGGCACAACAAAAAAATTAGGATGTAAGATTTCCTTTTATGCATCCTCTGTAACTTTTTTAATCAGCTGATCGTGCATTTGTCTTTGTATGTATAATGGGCCTCATCCATGATCCAAAATTAAGGTCTTCTTCACGTTATCTATCTATTTCTGTTGTCATGCTGTAACGCCTACTCATGACTGTTGTCATGCTGAAGTACAATATGTTTTCTTGTACGTTAAATTATTTTGAGATAGAAATTGCCTTCAAGTTATATGTACGGTGCCATGTCAAAAGAAAATAAATATCCGCTCTCTGGTATTTCATCTCATTTGATTTTGTAACTCCAGCACAGCGTTTTTCAACCGGGGTGCCGCAAGAGAATGATTTCGAAAACTTTGATTTTGTAAAAAAATCAAATATCAGAAACGGTTAAAATATGTAATTACATGAGAAAATAAAATTTTGAAGATACTAAAGTGTCTTCCTTCCTCGCTCGCTGACAATATTTTGACAGCAGGGCAAAAAAGGGCAACGAGTGGCCCGAATATCCTAATATTCGTGTATCAAGGTCATGACCGAATATATCACTTTTTATTCATGTACATTCGGCTGCAAGGTGCCCGCATACAGTACTTTACATCGTTTGTAGTGTGTGGATTACCAGTTTGAAAATGTCTTCTCCTTTTTCATTCCTAAATGTGCCCGTAAGTGTGTGCATAGCACTTGACGAGTGCCAGAGTCGTGCATAATTAATAGTCTGTAAAGACTTTGGGATTCGGGAGAAACTTTTCATTTCTTAAGAGGGTACCTGACCGTGACTAACATAAAGTTAAAATAACGCTGCTCCAGCGAAATGTATTTATATGCATTTTGAAAAGCGCTGGCCAATGACCTAAAACTTACATCCTTAGTGGAAATCAGCAACCGCAATGGCGTTGCATGAATTATAATAAAAGGGACATGTTTAGTAGACAGCTTGGTATAGTATTTGAATGAATATGGGTTAATGCAGGGGATCTTATGGGCTCGTAGCCATCTCTCAATGCGTCATCTCTCTATTGAATCCTGATTGTCCACGGGGGTAATTGTCATCGGGGGGATTTCCTTGGGGGGTAATTATCATCGGGGGGTAGTTGTCCTCGGGGGGTAATTGTCCTCGGGGGTAATTGTCATCGGGGGGTAGTTGTCAACGGGGGGTAATTGTCCTAGGGGGTAATTGTCCTCGGGGGTGTAATTCTCCTGGGGTAATTTTCCGGGGGGTAATTGTCCTTGGGGGTAGTTGTCCTCGGGGATGATTCTCCGGGGGGTAATATTCCAGGGGGTAATTGTCCTTTGGGGGTAGTTTTCCGGGGGTAATTTTCCGGGGGGTGATTGCCCTATTATTGTCCTAGAACCCACTTTTACATTGCGCATGAAAGCTCGAAAGAGTTGCTGACGTAGATCATTTTGGGAAAATTATGCTTCTCATGTGATGCTAGGAGTCCACTGGGCCGGCGCCAGTTGGTGCCAGTTTGCGCCAAAGATTATGTGATTGGCGCGTAGTGGCTTGCTGTGGGGCCGAATGAATGTCCGCTCGGCATGTGTCGCCAAGTGGAATAAACTGGGTGCCATATGGCGTACGCCAAATGCCACCGGCTTGCTCCAAAGATCTCCATTACACGGCCATTTGATTCCAAAATGCACCCTGTTGGCGCCATTCGCGCCAATAGACGGCTACTTTGCGCCACTTGGTGATTAGTTTGTGCCAAAGGTCACCAAATTGGTTTGAACTTGCCGCCGCTTGGCGCTACTTGCCGACTATATAAATACCGGCCATCGGCTACCTGGTTCAGACCCTCCTCAGCTGCTGTATGAACAACATCTCTACTAAATATTTACAATTTTGATATGTCTGAGGCTTTTGATAATGTTGGAGTGATGATGCTGCTCCATCAAAAGATGATGAGAGATGCTGAGGTGGCCACTGCCTATCAACTTATGCTGGCCAATCCTGAAGAAGAAGAGCCTCCTAAGAAGAAAAGGAAGCACAACTGGTGGTTTAGACCCATGCTTCACCCACATGAGGGCCGAACGTGGACAGTACCACACTTGAGGGAGAATGACAGGAGGAAGTTCAAGAACTACACCAGGGTGTCCCCAGAGATGTTTGATGACCTGTTGGTCAGGCTTACACCCCACTTGCAGAAGACGAACACCCACTTCAGGAAGGCCATTCCCCCTGGTCTCAAGTTGTCCGTCTTCCTGCGCCATCTCGCCACTGGGGCCACCTATGCCGAGCTGTCTTACAACTTCCGAGTGGGCAAGGAAACCATCCAGAAGTTTGTCCCTGATGTAGCCAGAGCGATAGTGGATGAGTAGGCTGCAGAAGTCATCTCCCTCCCCACAACCAATGAAGGCTGGCTTGAGGTTGCGGGTGATTTTGAAGCCAGATGGAATCTTCCTCACTGTCTGGGAGCCTATGATGGAAAGCACATTCGTCTCCAGAAGCCCAACAAATTAGGCAGCCTTAACTTCAACTACAAGCAGTTCTTCTCGGTTGTCCTGATGGCTCTGGTAGATTCAAAGTACCAGTTCCTGTGAATCGATGTGGGTGGGGTTGGCCATCAGTCTGATGCCCAGATCTACAACAACAGTGAACTGAAGGAGTGCATTGAAGCTGGCACTTTAGGCATCCCAGATCCAGCTCCTCTTCCCCATGATGATGAAGAGCACCCTATGCCGTACTTCTTCGTGGGAGACGATGCCTTCGCCATGAGGACGTACATGATGAAGCCATATTGCCGTCGTAACATGGACCAACAGCAGAAGATCTTCAATTACAGGCTGTCCAGGGCAAGGCGTATGGTTGAAAATGCATTTGGTATTCTGGCTCTGCGGTTCCAGTGCTTTCTTGGCCAGATGAGACAGGAACCAGACACAGTCCGCCTGTTTGTTGAAGCTGCCGTCATGCTGCACAACCTCATCAGGAAGCGCTATCTGGCACTGGACGTTCGCATGTTGGACCAGGAGGATGCCCAGCACAACCTCATCCCTGGAGCTTGGAAAACTGCCGCCATCACTGAGGATTGAACAGGCCCATCAGGGGAAACAGGGACACTGAGATTGCCAAACGCCAGAGGGATACGCTCAAGTATTACTTTAACAGTGCGGGAGCGGTTGCATGGCAGGATAAGATGGTCTAGACAAAAGTTGTAGTACTTTTGCACAGGAGTAAAGACTTTTTTTTAGAAAACATTGATTGTGATATTGTATTTCACTATGGACTGGTGTGATGCATTGGTTAACAAAGTGCTCTTTGTCATATTGTATTGTTGTATGAAAACATTTGTCATATTGAATTGTGTTATGAAAACCTCAACTTTATTACATTGTAATAAAGCACTACACTCATGATAATTATTTCTTTGTGTTAATATGTCCTATAAATGATAAAGGTGTGGTACTGAAATGTTATTTGTAGAATGCAAAATGTATTAATGTTTAGCAATTAATAAATGTATACCAAATATTCCTAAATGTAATTTATTTCCTAAACTGCTAAGTACTTTTGCTGTTTGGTAAATTATTAAATAGCAAAAGTAAATAGTAATTTAAGAAAAAAATACATGCATTAATATCCGCCTCTGTTGGAATTATTTGGCGCGTAGGGGCGCAAACAAGGTGCCACTTGGCGCGCCATTACATTCCAGTGGATTCCAATAGGCGGATTGTTTGCGCCAAAGGGCGATATGTTCGCGCCATTTGGTGCCACTTGGCGGACACTTGGCGCTGATTGCTCGATGCAAGTGGCACGACGAAAATTTCAAACATTTTGAAATTTTCTTGCCGCCACATTCAAATTTGGTGCCGTTACGGGCCACCACGAGCCAGTTGGAAGGCAGTTTGAGCCACTACACGCCACTAGGCACCTTATTGGCGACACTAGGCGCCACAGTAACTTGCATTGGCGCAAACTGGCACCAACTGGCGCCGGCCCAGTGGACTCCTAGCATTACATAACAGTACAATCAGAATGGTCACAAGTCACAAGGAAACGTTAAGACTATCGTTACAAGTGTGACCGAATTTTGAAAAAAGTAACATACAATTTTTTAATTTGTTCTGAGAAAAAAATTGTATTCACTAAATGCGAGCAATTTCATAACTATTTCAGAATTGGAACCCAAAGTTATTTTTGGGGTCCATGCAAAAAACGCATTGCTCCAATGGGTCATATATTCAATTCCATTTGACATGTTTCGATGTGTATTATGAGAGATATGACATAATCAGTCGTAACTCCGAAAAGCTCATGCTTCGAAAACTCATATCGCAGTCTCGACGACCATACCGAAACCGGCCAAAACGATCCCTATTTTTGTTCATGAGAAATCAAATTCATTAGCCTATTCCAACACCTGTTGATGTGTGCGAGCAATAAAATGACGAATGTCATGACCTGAACATGATTTCTATAGATATAAAATATCGTATCGAAATTGTCTTTCGGTTAATTTTCGAAAAACTGTGCGATTGTGTCAGGAAATTTTTTTTACCTCGAGCGGTCGACATTGAGACGTGATTGGGGTTTCGGGGGGGGGGGGGTGTCATCGGACTAAGGTTCCCTTCGCAATGTCCATTCTATTCCATGACCATTAAATTATTGACGATCAGAATCCAATATTATCTTTAAGCACTGTTCAGGAAATTAGGTCCGCTTCAAAACGGTCTCTATGCACGAGTTTTCATGAGCAAAAATGCCAATAAAAATGGTGCATAGATCCAAAATTGATCTTCCAAAAATTATTTAGCAAAGAGAAGGTTATGTTATCAGTAATTAGTAAGTCTAACAATTTACATCATGAAGAAGGTATTTTTCTTTCTTTTTTAATTCTGAAAAAAAATTCAAACATAATCGTATAAGTGTTGGGGACGATTTTTGTTTTAAATCTAAAAAGCGACAGTGTTATTGAAATTTCATACAAAAGAAGTTTTCAACTTGTATTTAAAAAAATACAAGATATTTTGAGTGGTAAGACAAACGCTGGAATGGGGAGTTATTTAATCTTGTAATAATATGATATGTAATTTCGATGAAATGCTCCTAACTCTTCTGCGAAAATGGCGTAATGTAAATTGTAAATTGCTATTTTGAGAAAGATAAAGTGTTAAGGTATCAAACACGGTGAGTATTGACTGGATTAGAGGTTTTTGTCCTTCGAATGACCATACAATCAAAACCGAGAGTGCATGTTTATGATTAAACATTAAAAAGGCATACAAAGAAAGTTCAGAGTAAATCGTAACGCGTCAGAAGGGCTTTTAGTCGTTGTTGATCGATGCGTGTAGCTCATAACGCAAGGGTTGTTTGTAAACACTATCAACAACAAGAACTTTGCGGTTAAAGGTAAAGACCAGTATTGGAAACGCTCCAATTTTAAAAAAATGAAATGGAAGCTCTCATTACCAATCATGTGAAAGAATATGTTTTGACTAATACATGATGATACAAAAATTGCCGGGAAACCGCCTACTAATTGATATATTTGGTAAATTAGTATATCTATTTGACTGTGAGAGATATAGGGTAGTCCCATATACATCTTTTTGTGTATAGTGCTTGTAACTTTACGAAGAATGGTCCAAATTTCTTATCATTTTGATGATTCCAGAACCTTGCAGTACACACCAATACTTATATGCTAGATGATCAACCTTTTCTGATCGATTCCACAACGTTTCTTTCGCAATGCAATCGCATGACCATAACTGGTCTTTACCTTCAAAGGTACTATGTCCCTTTTGCAGCCAACCTCAAATGCTGTAGAACTTTGCAGGAATTATGAATATGTCATGTATGTCCTATCTGTGAAATTTAAACATTAGCAGTGTCCTCATATTCAAATTATGCAAGGAAACCTGTTTACTGGCTAGACTTCACTGTCAGACACTATTGAGTGACTGACTGGCCTTTTTTCTTCTTTGGTAATAACATACATGAAAAGAGTTGTAAAGGGTACATGAGTATTTGTCTACATCAATAACCAACTTCTTGTGATGGCCAAGATTAAACTGATTGAATCTTTGCGCAGCATAAAACGTATGACCATTCGGTTCAATTGTCTGAAGATCAAGACTATTACTTTTTGGCTCTATAGCCCTAAAGTCGATTTGACAACTAAAAGTCGTTATTTTCCCACTTGAAGACATTTTCAAGCCCCACCTTTTTTAGGGAAGTTATAAATTAGTATTATCTTTCAAATGCTGTTGGAATTTAACTTTTTCATTTTTTTGGCCTGCAAATGGGACATAGTACCTTTAAAGAAGAAAAAGGCTATAACAAACACGTTCCTGGTTTTTATGCCTCATAATTGCCATCATCAAAGCTAAAGATATTTGTATTCTTCCCATGTCGAAGAAGACGAAGAAGAAAATAAAGAAGAGCAAGACGAGGAAAAGGACGAAAAAGAAGAAGAACAAAAAGAAAGGAGTAGTAGAAGTAGAAAATAAGAAGAAGATTAGTAGTGGTAGTTGTATTAGTAATATACAAAGATGAAGAAGAAAGTATTAGAAGAAGAAAAGAAGAAGAAGTGGTAGTAGTAGTAGAAGTAGTAGTAGTAGTATTATAATTAGTAGAAGAATAACAAGAAGAAGAAGATGATGAAAAAGTAGTAGAAATAGTGAGAAGAAGGACACAAATAAAACAAACAAACTCACACTTAATAAAAGTCTGAACCACGACCAATACCGATTGGTTTTTCTGAAGGGTTTGGATATTCATCATCTCTCTATGTACATGCCCATGGGCTATGGATTCTGAAGTGTCTATTGGTTTTTCATATCCGGAGCGCGAAAGCGTCTCGCTCGGTCCCACTGGATAATTTTCATGTCTGGCTGATCTTCCGGTACCCTAGCAAGATTGTTGTCTTCACCTTCTAAGTGTCCCTTAATTGCTTCGGGCCTTTGCCAAAGCTAATATTTGTGGTCATTTAAAGTTCACATTTTATTTCGATTTATGGATAAATAAAGTTTAGAAAGTACATGCATGTTCGTTTTTTTTTTTTTTTTAATGTTTGCATTTTGTTTGTTAAAGTAAAATTCTTTTCAAATTTACTGAATGAAGACAAAAAGATTGATTCTCCATTTTATGAGAGCATGATCACCTCAAGTATCTGGTTTGTATGAATTTACATAGTGAAGTAGAATTTTATGTAGAATGCCAACGACAAGTTCTCCGTTTTCATACAGCTATTTCCAAAGGAATATTAAAATGACTTGTAAACATGTGTTTTTAGCAATATCTATTTCCTCACCTCTCTTAATAGGAATGACTGGAACTAAACAAAATTCCCTCTGTGTGTCAAAGATATCTGATATAAATCTAAAGAAATATGTATAGACATTTTCATGTCTGTTACATTTTTTTTTAAATGTGCATAATTATTCGGTTGTTATTGTTGTTGTTGATTTTATTGAGAGACGGTCAAAGCACACTTTCAGCGGTGTCTTTAAAACTTTTATTCCCACTACACTTGAGATTCGTTTCTGTTAAGGGAATGCTAGGAACAACTTGAGAACCATTTCTACCGAATTAATTAAACTTTCGATTAGAAAAATATATGTATTGTTGTCAATTGGCTGTCTCCAGCTACGCCTGAAAGCGTGTCCATACGATGATATACAGTGCGTCCCAGAAAAAACGAAACCGAGAAGTATCGATGTTTTATCATAACTTAATCGCAACCATAATTAATGAATGATACATATTTGGAAAGCTTAGAGTCTCCTCTTTCATGTGATGCTACTCAGATAATGCATAATTCACGCATGAGTGATTAAAAGCAATTTGAAGGAAGGAAACCAAAAAGACATTTGGCGGGCGGTATCTGAATTTCGAAGAAAAATTCACATTTTTAGAAAGTTGAGTTTCTGCCCTTTCATATGACACCTCAATCAGGAAAAATGAGCGAGGAATGACAAAGTTCTGTTTGTTTGAAGTAGCCCTTATGCTACGTTTACACTATGTTCCCGGCGGCCACGGCAGCCCCGTTTGCCCGAAACGTAGTGCGCCGTGGGATTAAGACCAATTTTATCTCTGGATTCAAGTTTTGTTACGTCTTGCCAAGTTTTCTCACGGTCTACCACGGTATCCGTGACGGGCCGTGGGGGGAAGGGGATGCTGAGTCCCGGAGGCTCCAAGGCGCACTACGGTTCAGCCCGCGTTCTACCACGGATGCCAGAACGTTCCCTCCCGGCCCGTCACGTTCTGATGGGGTCCCTCACGTTTCCCACGTTCTGATCAAGGTCTGACACGTTTTTCACGTTCTGTCAAGGCTTTGTACGGATGAAACGTGGACGCAGGGCAGCTTTGTAGCACGTTTGTGCCGGCGGTATAAAAAGAAGGTCTCCCAAGCAATAGCAATCATGGTATTCTGAGACCTCACGTTGTGTCAGACCGTAGTAGAACGCAACGCGCCGTAGCGTGCCGGGCGCTTAGACCGTCCCACTACGGACCACCCCCAAGTTTTGTTACGGCCTATTACGGACTGTCACGTTTTATTACGTTCACCCCGGTTTATTACGGCCTACTAGGTTTCTCATCCGCACCGTGACTGCCGTGGCAAATTTTTTGACAGTTTAAAAATCTGACACGGTATCCACGGCAATCACGGCCTGTCACGTTTGCCCATACGGTCCCCCGCGTTGTGTCACGTCAATCCCGTTTCGTCCACGGTGGCCTGAAACGTGGTTGCCGTGGCCGCCGGGAACATAGTGTAAACGTAGCATTACATTTTCATAATTTTAACAAACGAATTCGTTTTCACTGGGTGCCTGCCGTAGCAAAAAGCAGATTTGACAAAAGACTTAACTCCGTTTCGTTGACAATCAGCCATGCATGAAGACTCTCGTCTACGGCTGATTGTAAACGAAACGGAGTTAAGTCTTTTGTCAAATCTGCTTTTTGTGAAATATGCATTATCTGAGTAGCATCACATGAAAGAGGAGACTCTAAGCTTTCCAAATATGTATCATTCATTAATTATAGTTGTGATTAAGTTATGATAGAACATCGATACTTCTCGGTTTCGTTTTTTCTGGGACGCACTGTATATGTCTCAAGAGATCCAGCATAATTATATAGATGACAAATAAGAAAGTTCGTTCAGAAGGTTCATCTTCCATTGCCCAGGGTCTCAAGAGCAAGAGGAACAAATTCAAAGATCGATTGGTACTCTTGTTTTGGTAAAGCATATACTCAGCTGAGTGGATTATGGGGGAGTCAGTCCAATAAAGTGGTAACCCACTGGTATGTCATTTTGAGATAATCGATCTAAAACCTTTCTCAAATGTCCTGATGTTTCTTTGATGTGAGTACGCTACTTCTCGATATTCTTTTACATATAGATATGTGGTAATTAGAAAGATGAAAAATAAGAAGGTTCGTAGAGAAACGGTATTCAGTTGACTCAAAGGTTCTCAAGAGCAAAATGAATAAGTTCAAATGAGAATTAAATTTAATTTAATTTGTAACCTGAATTTGTTGTGGTGTTCTGAGCAAATACTAAGTTCAGTAATATATTATAATGGTATCATAATGAGAAAAGATTGCTTTATCATTTTTCTAGTTTACAGTTGACGCCTTTTAATTGTGATGGCTAAAGTAAGCAAACATTGAAGTACATGTATTTACATGTATGTAAACAACAGTGATAGTTCTTGCTTTTTTCTCATATTATCGAATCTATAACATTCACCGTTTTGCTGGCCATCTCGTTTGTGGTAGGAACCCAAAATTGTGCTACCAAATGAAGTATTTGACGTCACCTGTGCGTAGGAGGGGAAAAGCGAAACCGAATCACTGTTACCCTCGTGTATCTGCTCTCTGTTTAACCATGGACCTCGATGGTTTAACTTATTGGGGGTGTGCAGGTGGACCACTACACCTGGGTTCCCCCTACTCTTACACGACGAGTGTCAACTCGCCTCCTCAAACAAATGGCGTATCCCGAGGTTTTTTTTTCAAGGGGGCACAATGCCCGATACTTTCTGACTAGCAGTTATTGAGTAGATGTATGAATAGATGATTAGATAGGTACGTAAGTAAAAAGAATATTTAAAAAAAAATATTACAGGATAGCAATTAATTTTGAAATATTATTTTAACGCAACTTCAATAGCCTTGTGCGCCACCGAATGATTATGCCGTGTTACGTATTCCGAACATGATTTCTATGGGATGTCCAATAAGTTATCAAAATTGTCTAGTTGATTTTTCGGGGGGAAAAGAAAATTTGATACGTAATGCTAGGTTCGATGTAAAGAGAAAGGGGCGATGGAGGGGTGGGCCAGTTTTTTTCCCATTCCATCAAAATCTCATTAAAACTCATAATGTTCTCCATTTTATAACCTGTTCCACTGAAAAATAACGTAAACAGAATGCTGATTGAAACTTCCAAGAAACAAATGCGGGAAATAACGAAGTAATCTCGTCAGTAGATATTATTTTCAATCGTGCCTGAGGATGTCTCTACAACGGTTGGGGAGTACAGGGGGTTAAAATGTGATAGATGATCTCATCAATCTCTCAAGGCGGATGTTTTTGTCATACAGGTATCGGAGCGTTTTACGCGCATGTGTACATATTATAAAATAGCCGAAGGTAGAGCTTGGTCATCATTTGCATTGACAATAATTCGCGAGACTCTATTGCCCAGCAGGACAATAATATAATCGCAATGGCCCTCGAGCCTATCCACCGTGTGATCAGTGATGGCGTGGTGTGGTATTTCAACCTAATTGTTGCAAGAGGTGCAACGTTTTTTAAGGTTAGGATGATGTTGTTCTACTAACAAGTAATACGACTGCCATTAACCATGTAAACCGCATGAACGAAAGTTCCTGATATTTCCCAATCATTTTAATTAAAACTGAGTCCTATAACACGTCCTGGAATTTCTTAATAAACAACCAAATGTAATTCAAACAAATTTTTAAACATGTTCACCTCAGGATCGACATTTCCCAACATTTATTAACTAAAATTGTGTCCTATATAACAGGGCAGGACATTTTTGTAAACATGATGCAATTTATATTTTTAAAAATAGTTCAGATGGCTTACACAAACAGCTTTTCACTGCCTACCACTAAATACCAATGCAACATTCGTCGGGTCTGATTCGTTATTTTGTTCGTAACTTGGACAACAAAATAGGGACATGCTTGTACAGACCATGACAATTGTTTCCCTTGACTTGAAACATTGTCGATTTGTAATATCTGACTGTAGTGGTCAAGACACAGGATAAAGAAACCCAACGTTTAATCACTTGATATGGAATCAGGCTTAATGGAGAAACGCTAAAACATAAGAAACATAGAGAGGGTTTTTTAAAAAGCACACAAATTGAGGAAAAACATACAACCAAGTGCTGTAATATATGAAGAAGAAGGAAATAGGTAATCATCCCAGCGGTATAGTGTGAACTTAGTATTGCTTCATGGTGTTGGATGTAACCAGAGCTGTTGGATGACTTGTAATTGGTCACCCGGATTTCTAGGAATACCGAGGTTCACTCCGAGAACGCTCAATATCAAGTATCAAGATCAAGTTCAACAACAAACGCATGAAACCATAGGGCAAGATGAACCAAGACACAAACATTGAAAGGCAATAATTTATGGCTGGATGAGCTTCACCAATGAGACTTTGTTAAGAAAAAAATATCCACATCATATATTTCTTCATGAATGAGACACAAAAATCATAAATTCAAATGAAATATATTGAACAAATTAGACATTTTAAAGATAGAAATAAACCTATACCGATAGGGGGATTCACACGCCTCAAAGTCACGGGAGTTTTGTGGTGTTAAGACGTAAAACCGGGGTAAAAAATATAAAGAATCGGCCAACATGGTCTTATATCATGAGCCAAACACAAATGGTATAATCCTGAGTCTTCTAATTTCTTCTTCCTGAGACATTAGTGAAAGAACGACAGAAATATTGCTTATCAAATTCAACGTCCGGAGAGCTTGAACCAAGGGTAAATTTTTTCTCCTGTTCGAAAAAACATAAAGAAAAGTGCTCGAGGTGGCAGTGCAGCATGGGAACGATGGAATGACGTAAGGAAAGCCAAGACAATCCCAGACCATAATCCAATAATTGACAAAGGATATTCATGTCCCGCAATATTTCTTCTTCTGCCTTCAGGGCAGGCCGTAACTATGCCAGATAGGAATTTTCCATTTCATTTCCTTCGGTGGTGTTTACCGCATCAAAAGATTGAGGGGGATAAAGTTAATATGATAGAGGAGTGTAGATTGTGGTATGGAGTTTTTGAGAAGAAATTACTGTATTTATGAATGTAAAACAGAAAGAAGAAGATGAGGTAGGAGAAGAAGAGAAGGAGGACCAAAGCGTGTGACCCACAGTCCGATGACGTATCCCCTAGACCACGACACCTGTATGAAAACAACTTATTACGGATTTATACAATTCTAATTAAGTTTTCTTTGAAAAAAATTAGAGGTCGTGGTGAAAATAAATCGATTAACTGAAATATGATCATTAATATTTTAAAAAACTGCATCTCTCAAATCATAATAAATCATAAATATTTAGAAGGATACATCGAAACCTTAAAAATAATCGATTTTATGATAAATCACAATTTTCAAAAAGGTCATCTCATGCGTTTGAATTAATTTAGGCTAGTTTGATCTTATCGTTTTTTCGAGGTATCAACAATAAAAAAAGAAATCAGATATGTGTCTAAAGCGCATACTTATTATTAAAATATATAGTTTCATTTTTATCTTCTTTTAAGATGCAAGTATATAATATATACATTTTATTTATTAAGATTTAATCTTTAAGTCAAAGAAAAGAAAGAAAACAAAACATCAACTTATTCATATTTAATGTATTTCCATCTAAATCAAGCTGCAGTGTATTTTTTTATCATAATATGCAAAATACGCAGTTTATTTAACATTTATGCAAGCAAAAAGTCGCAAACTCATGTTTCATGAAGTCTCTATTCTTTAAATTTCAAAAGATTAATCCACAACCGATTAAAGATCGAAAAGTACTATAAAACGAAAAAGCTATGCATTTTTTAAAACACTGTTATTCAAGAAAACGAAACATGTTTTATTTGAACTATGTTAAGATGCTACGATGTTATTTCAATCGATTGTGTATGATTGTTTGATTTGTTCAAAAGCATATATTTATCAATAAATTCATTTTACAAAAAAAAAAACAACAACAACAACTGCAGTGTATTCAAGACTTTTGCTGTGCCTTGTTTACCTTATACACACTGATAAGGTATTTACAAGTTAGTATTCTTTTTCTCTTTTTTCTGATGTTATTTTCTTTCTGAGTAGCCTTTGTCGGGCGATAATACTTTGTGTACCTAGCATTTTTCTAATTATATTTTCTTCTGCATGAGTCCTTAAATCTGGTAAAGTAGCTATTTGCCCAGAAAATGGACCATATAATGCACATTAGGAAAATTGCTATCGGCAGGATATTCATAGTTTTAGGGGAAAGGTTAATAATTTGTGTAATTATGAAAGTGGGGATAAATACGACCGACAAGGAGGGATGTATAATGTGATATTAAGAATCAGAGTTGAATATACAGAGAGAGAGAGAGAGAGAGAGGGGGGGGGGGGAGGAAGAGAGAACTTTGAGAAATATAATGCATAATATAATATAAATCATTTTGGGTGTGTTACTTTAACTCTTACTGCATGTAGTAGCATGTATTGCTCTCTCTCTCTCTCTCTCTTTATATCTCTTTCACGCTTTTATTTTATCCATAGATTCTATCTCTCTCTCCAAATCTCTCCCCTCAATATTTCTCCCTTCTTTTCCCGCCTTCCTCCTCTCCCTCAAGTAGTGGCATGTAATATTGCTCTTGCTCTCTCTCTCTCTCTTATCTATCTCTGTTTTTTTTAATTTTGTCTGCCTATATATATATTATATATATATATAAATATCTCTCTCTTTCCCCACCTCTTTCCCTGATTCAAATCCATGATCCCAATTATCTGGACCACAATTCTCGTGTCTGAAGACAGTAACATTACCAAAAGTACCGATTGTAGATGGTATCTAGGTGTGGAATTACCGCACCATCCTTGATTTCTCGGGTGAGGGCACGTAAATGGTCGCCCTGTCAACCTTATCCTGTCAAAAGCTAGCTATCTCCGAGATGCGCTCCGAACAGGGGTCACTGGCCAAAATGGATCCTTGAAAAACGCTAACCCAGAAATCCTGCTTCACTTTAAAACATTGTTTGCTTGTAAACTCCACCTCAGAGTCGACAAGTTGGTCAATATGAACTCGTGATCGCAAGGACTAAATAGAACCACAGAACGTTTGAAAAATCGATCTCAGATTGCATTAGAGTCATTAACCCGTTACCACTTACCTTTGCTTTTAAAATGTTAACCTCCATTCGACAAACAGACGTCGAAAAGCTTCCTGGTTGGGACGGTTTGTGTTTCTAAATTTAAGTGCACTGCTACTCTCAAAACATGTAGATTATCATAGACGTGCGCCAGTTAAACTTAAAAATAAATAATTCCTTGTTTACTGTTTTGTTATCACGTGTTTTATATTGTTTTTGTTTTAACTTTCGGGTGCTTCTGCTGTTGGTAAGGTGCCAGGTAAAAATGTCAGAGGTAAAAATGTCAGAGGAAAAAAGGTCAGAGGAAAAAATGTCAGAGGAAAAAATGTCAGAGGTAAAAATGTCAGAGGAAAAAATGTCAGAGGTAAAAATGTCAGAGGTAAAAATGTCAGAGGTAAAAATGTCAGAGGTAAAAATGTCAGAGGTAAAAATGTCAGAGGAAAAAATGTCAGAGGTAAAAATGTCAGAGGAAAAAAATGTCAGAGGTAAAAATGTCAGAGGTAAAAATGTCAGAGGTAAAAATGTCAGAGGTAAAAATGTCAGAGGTAAAAATGTCAGAGGTAAAAATGTCAGAGGAAAAAATGTCAGAGGTAAAAATGTCAGAAGAAAAAAATGTCAGAGGTAAAAATGTCAGAGGTAAAAATGTCAGAGG